>OZ019969.1:30569763-30949763 GCA_963970395.1 Ephialtes manifestator
AACTTGGCGTTTCTTTATTTGAAAAATATTTGTGCAAATTACGCGTTAATTTGCACAAATATTTTTCATCCAGAATACACTGTTCGGCCGATACAATAAGACATCGAACTCTAAAATTTGTTCACTGGTGCGGTCTGAAAGCTACGACAAGTGAAAAGCTTTACTTTTTACCGCACACCATTCTGGTGCACTGTATGTCTTTACAAAATTGCAGAATTATAATGCTCGTTATGTATTTGATGAAGTTTTAATGAAAGATTTTTTAAAAAGAAGTGTATCATTTACACTATTTTTTTAGGTGATTGGGTACTCTTAATAAAATTGCGGTATGTCGGGTGTCAATGTACGAATTTTTGTTTTCATATGTCAAATTTTACCCCGGTTCTAACATGCCCCGTCTCGTTCGTGCTATCGTGCCATTATGCCCCGTGTTATCGTTGTGCCCCTGTTCGATCGTGCCCCGTAGCCATTTTGCCCCGCTCTCCTCTATATATGAAGAGAATTGCCATGAATCTGAAAAAACACACGGAGAAAAGGGTGTAGTTGTAGGAACTACGGAATTGATACGTGCCAACCAACAGGCATGGTAAAATATGGCATTAGCAAATTATTGCGTGTCAGAACCAACCGATTGCCAATGCCAACTAACCGATTGATGTTAACCAACCGATTGGTAACGTCCACCAACCGATTGATGTCAACCAACCGATTGGTAACGCCCACCAACCGATTGATGTCAACCAACTGATTGGAAACGCCCACCAGCCGATTGATGTCGACCAACCGATTGATGTCAACCAACCGATTGGTAACGCCAACCAACCGATTGATGTCAACCAACCGATTGGTAACGCCAACCAACCGATTGGTGTCGCCAACCAACCGATTGATGGCGCCAACCAACCGATTGGTGGCGCCAACCAACCGATTGGTGGCGCCAACCAACCGATGGGTAGTGCCAACCAACCGATTGGTAATGCCAACCGAACTACATCTAACGCTTCAACCATTTAAAGGTTAGCTTTCTCAACTAACCCGTTTTCTCCGTGCACTTACAAAAATGATTGCCTAATTGCCACGATTCGTTGAATGTCCTGTAAAATGTTCTCGGTGCATCCCCTATTATTTACAACATCGGGAAAATGCTCAAAGTTGTGAACGGTAAAATATCGCGCAAATCTTTAAGCAACTAAAGCGTTGATTCAATCGATCCCATGATGCTCTGTAGCGAGCTTACGACCCGAATGAGTCCCCGAAGAGCTTATAAACGAAAGAACGTGGAGTAGATACGCTCTGAGAAAGAGGTCGAGAGAAGGAAAAGAAAGTCGAGTGAAGTGAGCTCTTAAGCTACGTTCCCAACCGAAATATTGTCGGTGAACTGTTAGCAAACAGTTCGCGTACCGTTGGCTGTTCTTAGCTGGTGCGGATAGGTGCAGGCAAATGCAGTCGGATTGTATACGTCAAGAATACTATCTATATAGACTCGGAGCTTTTTAGCATTCTCAAGACGAGAACCAACCTCAAGTATGAGCTAGCGATGTTTATACTCTCAATCCGGGTACTGTGACTTTAGTGGTGTACGTAATAGCGTACTATCGTCTAGCGAGCTAAATACATACTGGATGTACTGTAATATGTAAAAGGTATCGAAACCTTTCAGAGAGTTTCCAAGTAATAGCGAATAAAACATAATGCAATTCCATTAGTGAACTCAAAGATGCAAAACCTCAAGATCCTTTTTATTGGATTATTTTTCATTGAAAGCTATGAAAGTATATAAATTCAAAACGAACATTTATTCATAGCTTTATTCCAGCAATTATTTTATTGTTAATGTAACTAAATTTAATTTATTGTAACTATTAACTTGTCAACGTAACTATAAAATCAGCTGCATGCACAACCACGTGTTGTCTAAGTGTATCATTTAAAATATTTCTCTTTAATAAAAATAATATTTCATATAAACATTTTGTATCACCGTGTTTGTTAAAACGGAGTGAAGATATTTTTTTATGACAATATAAATGCTTTTACAATTTGAGAAAATAATAGTTTCTAATGAGATGTATAGAATCATTATTTCAATTATACAGAATATGTAATTCTGAAGCATTTTTTCCTCCACTACATCACATTTTTCTTAATTTCCTACTTAAATTACGACAGTCTTACCACTACTGCATGGTTTTTGCACGAGATTGTAGGATATCAGTATACAATAAAGTTTTTTTTAGTTCAAATTGATTCCCTGAATTATTAGTCTGCGGCTCAGGGTTTCGATCCGTAACGTAATTAATGCCCAGAGGATATGATTAATAACCAATAGGTCATCAAAGCACTGACCAGGGACGCCACTGCTCGACCTTTGAATTCGATGAAGTCACACATCGACGTCGCACACATTTTTGTAATGTTTTTATCAACAATTTTGACATTACACCATTTTTGTATTTTTTTAAGTTAAAAGTTGCATTTGATCTGAATAAAAAATATCTATTAGTTTCTAAATATAATTTTCGCACTGCAATGTACATAGACACGAAAAAAGGACTGCGGTTATCAGAGCGTGATTCAAAATACGATTATATTTTAAACTGTTGTCAGTTCACCTCAACGTTCCTGGGTCAAAGCAACGCTTGCACAGTCTATCCACGCTTCGGTAGCTCTTTTCGCACCGCACATTTTCCGAGAATTTCGCTTGCGTAGCTACCCTTTAAGAGTACATACCCGGTTACTTCGGAAACCGAATGCTAGCGTTAACTGGGTCGTTGGATTGAACGAGTTGAAAACAGAGCTGCGAACGAGCTTGCTTGCCGCTCTATTAGCGTTTTTCATCTAGCCTGAGAGTCGCCACCAGTGCAGCGTTGAGGGTTTCGGATAAACAACGTCGGTTTTACGAAATTAATTAAATATTTACTCCATTTTTCATATTAATCAATATTTCTGTTCAATATTCGCGCTGCTATTTTCATTTCCAAGCAATCTTGAGGCATTTCATCCTTTGATTATACTATTTTAGACGCGGTAACCACACAGTTTTCCGTTATCGGAATAAATATGAAAATAATTACAGAAACTGCATATAAAAAATAGTCGCACAAACTAACAATTACACTGAGAGGAAATTATGGTATTAGCAACTAGAAAGTGACAACTGTTTATTTTTAGTTCGTCCGAGCAAATTTCTAATAGTCGCCACAACTATCAAATAGTTACTATACCTACCGAATAGTTACCATAACTATTTTCATAGTTACTGTAACTATGAAAATAGTTGCATGGACTAAAAATTAATAGTTATCATTTTATAGTTGATTGCACTACTACGATTTCTCTGAATGTAACAGTCGTGAATAAATAGCTACCATACCCAGAGAAACAAATTTCAGATATAATTTCAGAAATAAATGTTATTTTAATATAATTCTATTAATTCTATTAACCCGGCCATTAAATAAATCTCTTCTTAAATAGCCAACATAATAGGATTTTATTTCAATCGAATATAATTTATTTTATTCAAATAAAACTTATTCGCTTAAAATAAAATGCATTTGAATCAAATAAAATATTATTTATTTCAAATGGTACCCATATTCGATTCAAATGAACTCATCAAACTGATTTCTCTGGGTGCAGTACTACCATAATTGATATGGGTGTAGCCATCGATCAATTCGTTAACGTGTAAACATGTTCAATCCATCACTGATATTTTATAAATCCGTAGAGAGAAATACAGATGAATTACAGTCTGTGACACGCAGCTGCATCACAATTGGAATTAAAAAAATTCCATCAATGGTAGATTATGTACATTGTAAAAAATGTGGTGTTAAATTTAACACCACTGTGTAGTCCCCATAGGTCCATTACTATGGTGTAAAGTTTACACAGAAAAAAATTCTAATAACACAGAAAAGTGTCATCGATAACACTTTCCTGTGCAATCAATGAATTAACACAAGAAAGTGTTATTACCAACACTTTACTGTGTTAACGGACATTTTTTCTGTGTAAACTTTACACCATATACTGAGAAAAGAGTTTATTTGTGGGTACCAGAATTTGTAAAGTATTAATAAATCATAATATTAAATATGGCGAAATGAATATTTTGTTATAATTAAAAAATCGCTTATTTGGCCCTTTCAATTGGCACAAATAGTGATTTATTAACAGTTAATAAACGTATATTTGAACTCCTGAATTGGCCCAAATAATGATTTCTTAATAGTTAATAAATTTATATTTGATAATGTTAAATATAATGTTAAATATGGCGAAATGAATATTTTGTTATAATTAAAAATTCGCTTATTTGGCCCTTTCAATTGGCACAAATAGTGATTTATTAACAGTTAATAAACGTATATTTGAACTCCTGAATTGGCCCAAATAATGATTTCTTAATAGTTAATAAATTTATATTTCAATGAACATTTCCTTTATTGGTGTCCACAGAACATTAAGTTGACTCAATATTGCATTGACTTTTAATTTAAACAATACTTATTAACAGCTACCATTATAATAATTTTAATCAATTAATGCATAGCTTGACAGAACGGTACATTTAGTTAGATGTACTGTCCGATCGGATTGGTTCAAGTAAAGGTAAAACTACAAATAAATAAACATATATTTTAAATGATTATTATACCCTATCGTTATGCATTCCTTATAAATAAATAAATATTTTTGTAATTCCGTTATAACAATATAAACGCCGATTACAATTACATTAACAGGGTCACTCCTATTATTGTTTCTTATGTAAAGATTACATTTTGGTTTATGCGTAATACCGTGTACTCGACGCCCGATGTTACTTCAAAACTTGGGGAGTCAATAATAGTCAAATTGCCGTACTCGACGTTTTCGGTTAGTAGCTCTCCGATGACACGTCCGACATCGATTGAATCGGCAATCCCCATCTCGCTCAAAAGACGATATGTAAGCTGCAATTGTAACGTTCCAATGTTACACTTCCTTACTTGTATGTGCTCGTAACCTAATTTTTAGTACATTATTTCTGTACTTACGTTCGAATGCTTTTTCCAATTCGTCATGCAAGCCCCACCAAATGAGGAGGTCGTCCATCTTATGCACTGTTTTGCTCGCACTGCCAAACTACGACTGTGGCGTGATTGCGTCGAGGACAAACTCATCCTCTGAGGGTCGACGGTTGTAAACAAACATAACAGTCACCGCAAACAGACGGTACTTGACTCAAATATAGATTTGGTAACTATTAATAAATCTGCGTAGCGGCAAATAATGATTTGTTAACTACTAACAAATCTGCGTAACGGAAAATAATGATTTGTTAACTATTAACAAATCTGCGTAACGGCAAATAATAATTTGTTAACTATTAACAAATCTGCGTAACGGCAAATAATGATTTGTTAACTATTAACAAATCCGAAGTTGTCCTAACTATCTTTAATCTTGTTGTCCCAAATCGTTCTTTATTTACAACAAATATCGAATGACTTATGTCAAAAAAATTGCATAAGCAAATCGTTCATTTGACGGAAATACCGTCAGAATAAGACTTTGTTATGAGAACACTCATTTTTATTTGCTGCTAATAAATTTTGTAACTGTTAACAAATATTTCAAGAAACAGCTCAATTAAATATATTTTGTTGTAGTGAATGAACTCTTTTCTCAGTGTAATAATGGACCTACTGGGACTACACAGTGGTGTTAAGGTTAATACCACATTTTTTACAGTGTACTTCCCATGAATATGCCCAATGAGATATAGCGGAAGTTCATATTTTTACGAGCCAAGTACGGCCGAAATGCATATTCCGCTGTCAATAGTCAAGTTAATCAAGACTTAGAAGATATTTGAGAGATATGGTAGGTCTGAATTATGCTTGGTGGTCCATCATCGTCCTGTTTATATACAACGAGAAAAAAATTTTATTGATTGAATTTTTTTTCATTGTCTTTAAGGAAATGTTGCTTTGCTTCCAATGAAATGGTGCATTTGATTTTCAAAAAAAGGGTTTCATTGATTTACAAAAACGGTTTCAATGATTCAAGGAAAATTTTCATTAATTCAATGTCACAACATTTCATTGAATTTCTGATTATTCAAAGAAAATATAATAATAGCTTAAGTATATTATTTCATTGATTTCAAAGAAATGTTTCATAGGTTGAGTTTTTTATGAAATTTCTTTGAATAACGGCAACTTTTTCTCTCGGTGTAATATAGAGAGCTTATTCAATGTAGGAATGAATTCTATGCCAAGTAATACATCAGTATACGATACCTTTTACGTCCTAGTCAAAGCACCTTATAAATGATAGCCTGTGAAACAATTATGCATCAAAGGTGATCTTCCAAAACTCACATTAATTCCACAATGTATAATTCCCCTAAATTTGACTAGTCCAATACAACAGAACTTCACATGCTGACTAGCTGAATACAACAGAAGTTCATATTTGAACTAGCTAAATCCAGCAGAAGTACATATTGGACTAGCCAAATAAATGAGAAATTCACAAGTCAAAGCTGAGCGAAGTGCAGATTCTACTGTTAAAGCATAATTGATCAAGGCTTATGAGCTATTGACATGTGGTAGGTCTGTATTATGCTAGTATATTGACCACTGTCCTGTTCCCTTTCAATGACCACCCACTTACATATAATATAGAGAGCTCACTGAAGGTAGGACCTAACCCTATACCAGGTAATACATCAGTACATAGATTGCGTCCCGGTCGAGAGTGCCCTTCGTAAAAACCTTGCGAGAAAGGCATCATTCGTGGTTATCTTTAGTCGGTCGACGAAACGAGGAACATTTATTTCCACAAGTGTTCAACATTTATCGGTGGGTCAGAAACGCTTGGTGTTCTCCGTGCACCAGTTGGAATCGCCTGACGAACTGTACTTTTTCGACCCTGGGTCCTCGTCAATCTAGATCGAAAGTGATATAAAAAAATACACCCTTCCAACCTTTCGCTTGAAGAGTTGATAAATTCGTGGTTTCATTCAACGTGCGAAAACACAATAACTGAATGACTTTGAGGATGTAACTCCACAATCAGTACCTCATTTAACAGCCGTTTTCTCGCCTTTTCTGCGACTTTTTCAATTTTCTTGTGTGACCTTTTAGTATTTCCTCTGTCATTTCAAACCAACGTGACCTCAATCGAAAACGTAATCAGAGATTGGACGCAACGTCTGCGAACCATGTTCCATTACTTTCAGACTCTTTTTACCTTTCTGCTGGTTTCCGCCTCACCCTTGTCGACCCTTTCACTCCGAGAAAAAGAGTCCTGTTGAAACTTTGTTTCAACCTACTGGTCTCGTGTACTACCGCTGTTGTGCACTTCACGACTTCGCCCCTACAGGGGGTCGGTGTGCTCGATTGTGGTGAGGTATTCACTTTGTTTTGCTGTGCCATCTACGGCTATGTACTTCCGAGATATTCAATATCGCATAGTGTTGAAATCCATCTCCATAGTCCATGGAGAATTCAACACGAGAGAAACAGTATTTGCAAGAGGTCTCGAGTGGCTTTCTATGCCAACGAAATTTTCGAGACGTGCTCACTGACCTTCCACCATGGAAATGAATCGCGCATACAATGCAGAGAATATATTTCACTAGACATGAAAAAATGTATTATTGGAAAAAAAATGTGAGTCCTATGCATGCGAATGTTTAAAATTACGAATTGAATGAATTTGGTGTCGTCCCCTAGCTCACGCGGGCTTAATTCAATTACTTCAGGTCCTAGGGGTGCTGAAACGAGGTAATAGACAAAAACCAGGTGGGAGTATCCTCGTTATTAGAGTCAGAAAACCCCTGAGAAAATGACTTTTTATACCTTTATATTGGCCTAGTGTTAAACGAAGATTTGCACCCGACATTAGTGATACACTGTTAGAAATTTGTGTATGAAAATTAATATAAAGTATTGGAAGATTTTTTGCGGATACGCGTATATTAAATTTAATACACAAATGTTAATTAATATACAAAAAAAATGTTGTAAAATTAATATACAGTATAATAAATACTTCATAAAACTTGTGTTTATAATATAATTATTGGAATTTTACGACATATCTGTATATAAAATGAAACTTAATATACTGTATCTGAAAAAGAACTTCCAATACATATATTAATTTTCAAAATATTTTTAACAGTGTATAGATATAGTATACAATGAATAATAAATGCATGTAAAATTGGTATCACTTTTAGATAATTTGTATATTCTACGTTGTCAGCATTGCTATAAAGTCCATCGTGCAGTCTGCAACTTTATAGGAATCTTCATAGGGTAATACATATATTGGCCAAGGGATAAACTTAACCCTTTAACTATTTTAAAGTACAGCCGTTTCCCGGATAATCTTTTTCAATTCGAACCCGAAAATTCTTTTAAAAAATTAGACGCATAATGAAATTCCATTAGGAACGCATCCTAGGAGTCGGTCAAAAAACGGTTCGAGCTAGCTACAACGGTGAGGCTAAGTTTAATCGTTTGTTTTGACATACGGAAGAATATGTTACAAGCTCGTGTTGGCATAACTTCTTATTTCTTCCAAATCAGCTTTTTCGGTTTTAGATAATGACAGACGCCGCCATATTTTTTCCCCTGTATTTGATTATTTTAACCGGTTAGCCTTATTTGAAGCTATTGCCCTTATTACATCGAATGGCTTTTTGAAAATATAACTTCACGCTTTGCTAGTATGAAAACCCATGTAGAAGTGAATATTTCCAATACGTACAGGCATTACAAGCGCTGAACAATTAATGCACCAGAATATTCTACAGAAATTCTACTAAAGTTTCACAAAATAATAGTGAAGCTATCACGAACGGTACGAAGAATTGATAGCAACTCGAGTATCGAGGTTTATATTGAAACTGATACAGCAAATACAATATTACATACATAAACTACTCGGGGCTGCTCCATTTGGCTACAGTTTGAGCTGGGGTAGGTTTTTGCCGATTTGCAGGAGACGACGCGCGGTTGCCGTACAACACAGTGCGCACTACGTCTTCCATGAAATTCTAAATCCCTCCGACTTTATACAAGAGCTGCTGCTCCTGCTGGTGGTGGTTCTGAAGCTGCGCTGCTGTGAGAGCGAAACCATTCCCTGCTTTTGCCATAAAGCAACCCTCGAGCCCTTACCCCTACCGCTAACGACCGAACAGTCCGCACACAACTAGGTGGGCCAGCCTCTCTCAGCTCTTCCTCTCCTCTCGCTCGGTGCTGCGTTATCTCTTGATTTATTCTACCCGGATATTAACGTCTAACCCTAAGTCCACTGAACCCCAGTATGCCGTTTTCTGTACTACTTGTTTCTCTTATTATTTCCTTTTTCTCTCACCGCCAGAGGGTCTTTTTCTTAATATCGCATTTAAAATGGATACTTCTTTACGCTGTTCGTGTCCGGTTCACTGCCGTAATTACCGACAGTATCAACAGACACAAGAACAATTGCACGCCTTTCCACGATAAACGCTATTATATGTATACGATTTTAGTGGCCACACAATTTGAGAACCTTTTCAAAATGTAGTTCATGTAATATCTCATGATTTCATAGTCACATCATATGTTTATCTCTCTGTCCCATCGAGAAATTTCGGCCGGGATCCAGCTGGATCCTGATTGGTATTCCCATTTTCTGGTCGGATTCCAGTCGGTCATCGGATCGGATTCCAGACATGGGATGTAACGCGCGGAAACTGGATTCCGATCGGGATCTCGAACTGGGATCCGATCCGATGGCTGACTGGATTCCAGCCGTTAGATGGACATACTAGGCTGGATCCACCTCGATCCTTGTCGAAAGATGGGAATACCAAGCTGATTGCAGCTGGATTCCTGTCGAAATTTCTGCATGGGGCTGGTTAGAATTAATTTAAATAAATGAATGCATAAATTACATAAGAATCTGTAACTTTATTCTAAATTCCAATAATAACAAAAACTGTAATAAAATCTGCAATAAGAACGGCTTCAACAAAAGATCACTGTTTTTGTGTTGGACGACGACCATCTGAGTCATGGAGGATGATGAAATATATGAACTCATTTATCTCTATTTAATATGGTAGCTACAAGTCCGCACTACACCAAACTTATATAAATGCGTTTGAAAACTTGAAAATTTGTAATACTTATCGGATAGATGCATTTATGGAAAGTAAATAATAAGTGAAGTGTACGCAATACAACGATGACTTTCTTACTTCTGTCCTCACTCATTTTCAGGGATAATTTTACTGTTTTTTGTTTAATAAAATTGATGGGACAGGTTAGTTGAGGAACAATTTTGACGAAGTTTCCACATGTTACATTTTACGCAGTAACATGTAAAGTAAAATTAGTTCCGCGCAAATCGTTTAGTAATGAGAAGATGATCCAGGATCTATTCAGAATCCAAGTTGGATCTATCTTAGGGGTCACCCCTAACAAATCTCGATGCACAGTAACACTGCTTTCCATTTAGAACTGGGACAGAATCTGGAATCCATTCCGATTTCAAATGGGACGTTCCTTTTTGGTTAACCCTGTTAAATCCCGATCCATGACAAACTGTCATTCAGTGAGGAAGTGGAAATCCATTCGGGATCTATTAGGATTCCAAGTTGGATAACCCATTTAAGGAAACCCGAGCCAATCCCGACCAGGATCGAGTCTCAAACTGGGACGCCCAGAGTGATTTCTATATGGGGTACTACACTAATAAAAAGGCTTGATTAGAAATACCAAAACTTTTAGTTTAAAATTTTACTAAGAAAAATTGGTAGGCACAACCAAGTTATTGGTTAACATAACCAAGGAATTGGTAAGATAACCAAGTATTTAGTACGCTTAACCCATAACCATGGTCTTAGTATGTCCAACCAAGCCTTTTTTACCGTGTATCAAAATATCATCTCGTCACCATAGAGGATATTCGAAAAGCTGGGGTGAGGTTAGTTTCAGTTAGGTTAGGTTTCATCTCAGCGACATCATTAACAATCCAAATCTATTCCTCACTGATCGATTCGTCATTAAATCGATGAATAATTCAGTGACGCTGAGTTTCTGATAAATAATTATATGACAAGTGTATATGAAAAGGCTGCAATGAACAACCTGATCCACATCACTTCCTCATTATTATTCACATTTCTATGTTAACTTCGTTGAATTTTCCAGGTCTGATGCGCACACACATCCATACATTTTTTCTAAACCCATGTGGAATTCTGTTGGGGATAAACTGGTTTGAACCTAGCGTCTAGCTAGTTTTTTCTATCAAGTTTTTCCTTAGTGGGACTAGACATAATCTAGCCAGAATGCACTGATAGATAGCGTATCTATCTAGGATCTGTCTAGCTTTCATGGCACAGCTTACCTGACTAGAGGCTAGACATAATATATCTAGCATACATGTATAGATGCCCAGGCCATCTAGGATCTATCTAGCTTTCATGGCACAGCTTACCTGACCAGAGGCTAGACATAATATATCTAGCATACACGTATAGATGCCCAGGCCATCTAGGATCTATCTAGCTTTCATGGCACAGCTTACCTGACCAGAGGCTAGACATAATATATCTAGCATACACGCATAGATGCCGAGGCCATCTAGTGTCAATCTAGTTTTACTTGAATATTTGTATTTGGCGCTACGCGGGCGTTTTCCGATACAGGGAGATTCCGATACAGGGTCTAGTCGTGACACGCTGCGCAGCGAGTCATTATTACGCAGAGTGGCACGTGCATGTTCGTGAAAGGTACCAAAAAATACGTTCTAGAGGACTACGATTTTTTTTTGTTTTGTACGACGCGAAAGAATTTATATTTTTTAGTTTTTTGCGATAAGCCATATCGAGATATTTGATTATTATTGAAAAAGTGATTACGTACGTTATTAAATACGTTCTAGAGAACTACGATTTTGTTTTGTTTTGTACGACGCGAAAGAATTTATATATTTTTTTTTTTGTTTTTTGCGATAGGCCTTATCGAGGTATTTGATTATTAATGAAAAAGTGATTACGTACGTTATTAAATAGTGTTCCCTGTTTAAATAGTGTTAAACAGCTTCCCTGTTACGTGCTGGTGCAATAAATGGTGCAATAAATTAATATAAACGGTTTATATTAATTCTGTTTTTTATTTATCCTAGGCTACTTAACCAGTATCTGGGTTCAATAGAGAAATCCAGTCTAGCACCTAGTCAATTTTATGCCATAGGGTTAATCGATTTCCGTACTGGCTAATCACTAGCTAAGTTTACTGGGCGAATTAATAGAATCTTAGCCAGATTTTAGACAGTTTTGCTGTACAACGACTAGATACCCGCGTAGAAAAAAAGAATCTTTTAAAGAATCTTAAAAAAAGTCTTGAAACAATCTTTACAGGAATCTTGAAAAGAATCACGCATAGGAGCCGGAGCAAGATTCTTTCCAGGATTCTTTTCAAGATTCTTTCAATCCGAAAGCGTTCTGAGAATCTTTTAAAGAATCTTCGAAAGAATCTTGAAAAGCGTCTTTAAGAGAATCGTGAAAAGATTCCGTCCATTAAATAGAAAAATCGTTGAAAAAATCTTAATGAAACTCTTCAGAGGAGTCGAGCGAAACCTTTTGTTGCTTTCCCTTGGTGTCGAGACAGTACATTTCGGTACGTCAACGAAGGGTAAACCCCTCGTGTATAGTCGAACTCAGGACAGCTTTGCAGTCTTATATACGTTCGGGCTTCAAGTCACTTGCGAGAAACGCTTCGACCGCTCGCCATCTAGCGGAGTATTGAATATAAGTGTTTCGTACGATGCCACTAGATGGCGAGCGGTCGAGGCGTTTCTCGCAAGTGACTTGAAGCCTGAACGTATATAAGACTGCAAAGCTGTTCTGAGTTCGACTATACACGAGGGGTTTACCCTTCGTTGACGTATCGAAATTTACTGTCTCGACACCAAGGGAAAGTAACAACAGGTTTTGCTCGATTCCTCTGAAGAATTTCATTAAAATTCTTTCAACGATTTTTTTGTTTAATGGACGGAATCTTTTCACGATTCTCTTAAAGACGCTTTTCAAGATTCTTTCGAAGATTCTTTAAAAGATTTTCAGAACGCTTTCGGATGGAAAGAATCTTAAAAAGAATCCTGGAAAGCATCAACAGGTTTCGCTCGATTCCTCTGAAGAATTTCATTAAGATTCATTCAAAGATTCTCAGAACGCTTTCGGATGGAAAGAATCTTGCTCCGGCTCCTATGCGTGATTCTTTTCAAAATTCCTGTAAAGATTCTTTCAAGACTTTTTTTAAGATTCTTTAAAAGATTCTTCACAAGATTCTTTTTTTATATGCGGGTAGCGAGAAATTATATATAACGCTCGGATCTAGCTACTTTTCCGACCTGGATCTTGTACAGAAAATACGAAAACTAGTCGATTTCTAGGTGATGGCGAGTTGGAATTTCCACACGAGAATCACTTTTCCCGAACTATCGGTCGATGTAAAAATGTTCATGAGAACAAAGCTTTCTCTATGATGCAGAAAAAATTGGCTCATTGTGCGGCATCGCCATGATTACAAGACACACGTTAAATTCACATATCCAGCAATGTAATAGACACTAAATTTTGGAAGCTTCAGCGAAAATAACTCCGGAACGTTCGACAGTTTCTTTACAAAAATGGCCATTACAGATATAGCTATTGGCACGCATCATGCATTCGTACTACTAATTGTAACGAGCTTCGTATTCGTATATCGGCCGTATGTTTTCTCGATCTATATCAAGCCCGTCTGCTCACGCCGGCGGCACAGCTTGGTCGGGCATGAATATTATACATCGTTACAGATTCCGACTAGGGTTTTACGGTGCCCTTTGTGACTTCGTTAGAGCGCGGCACATTCGCAGTTTGTATCTCTACATACATATACATGCGCCTACAGTTGGTGGACGCGTTGGTAATGCGAATACGTAGTCGCGATGCTCATCCACGGAATTCTCTGTGAGCATGGAAAATGGAACCGACGCCTACAGCTGCCCTATGAACCGAATTGCGTCTCGAGTTTCCCCGAGGTCAGCCGTGAATTTAACATAGACTGGGTTGGAGTATCGATTCAAATTAAATTTGAGGCTTCGATGAAATAACGAACGAATGCACACTTTAGACTGTTGCATAAGTTGGCAACATGCAGCCTGCGATCGTTCGTCAATATTGACCTCCTACCCTGTGGAAATGATTGCAGACCTGTTGTGATTGACGTCAGTCATAACCGTAAGATGCATTTATTACCCCCATGAAAAAAAGATGCTAGTAAATATATTTTTAAAAATGTATGTAAAAGTTTTGATAATATTTAAAAAATGAATACAATGTATCAAGACTCGCGGTAATGGTTCGATGCCAAGTTAAAAAAGAAAATCAATGTTGCATCCATAACTATAATTCTCATAAAAATTTATTGAAATTTATCGGCGCAATTTTTACCGGGCAAATATAAATATCCTAAATAAATAAATGCGTATGATATTATATGTGAAAAATATTCTGCCACATATGCTATACATATATTGTGTATATTTATAGAAAAAGTTAGGTGTAGCATATAAACAAAATACATAATAAACATAAAACTTTTGGTCGGTTCAAGTGCTAACTTTATTCTATTACACGCTGAGAAAAAATTACAAGAATTTATCGAATATTTAATTGTCCCAAGAAAAACGTTTACTTAAAATGTTTCTGTGGCATTAGTTATTTTATTTTTCTCCGTGGAAAATTGTATTCGATGCAAAAATACATCCGTTAAGCTATAGATAAAGCTTAGTTAAAGCCCTTTTAATTTCGTCGACACTTGAGGCTTTCAGGAAATGCACAAATAAGCAAAGAATTACCGAGTTCTCGACCTCACCGTTCTTCAAGCTCCTTAACGGTTGTACCTCTTCGTAGGAAGATTCCGTGAATCCGAACTATCTTGTTGCTGTTGCAGACAACCGGTATGCACTGCTTACCACTTTCCGCATCTCGTAACCCAAGAATTTCCGGTAAGGAAGCGTCAATGTGAAATGCCATCCTCCTCCTTCGACACACCATTTCCTGCACGTCTAAGGTCTGGAATCTGCACTGGCGAATGCGCAGCCAACCGTTTATCTGCAGAGCAGCAAACTTTCAGGGAACGAGTTGCACTTAGAAATTTAGTACATTTACGAGCAGTATTAAACACAGCATTCCCGTTTTTTTTTTTTTCAAACGGGCTGTGGATTTTTAATGCACGTAAATTTAGTATTACTTCACCCATTTATTATTCAGTTAAACCTAATCAGATTCCGTCGATAAGTTTCTAGAACCATTGAAGAAATATAATTCATTAGGGGTCGTCCATAAATGATGTCACCACTGATTTGATGTTTTTGGACCCCCCCTCGCCCTGATCACGTATCGTCACAATTGCAAAGCCCTCCCCCTCGCCTGATCCCCCCTCCATAAAGTAAAAATAATTTCAATTTTTGTATTATCAAAAAACTTTTTATATATATATCATACATAGTCGAACGATAATAAATATTTTTATATTATTTATGAACAGTAGGAACAATAATGTAACTTTTCATACACCGGTTAACAAAAACGTAAATACTCTGTTCGTTGACTAAAAATGCTCCAAGACTAGTAAAAACGAAGATTACAAATGAAATAATTGGAAGAGATCATTTCGTTATGGTGAAATGGAAATTAAAAAAATGTCCACAAGAGATTGCGAAATTTTGCGTGAGGTTTTACATGGTGGCCGCGGTCAGGGAAAACCGCGAAAAGTCAGGGAAATAAAAAATTGATCAGGAAATCAGGGAAAAGTCAGGGAATATCGAAATTAGTCAGGGAAAAAGTAGATTGTTGCCAAAGTTTCAATAACTGAATAAAAATCCATAAAAGAAAGACTCGGCGAAAAAAAAACCGAAAAATATTTGAAAAGAAAAAAAAACAAATAAAAATTGATATAAACATTACAACATAAATCTATTCGAGCAAATCGAAGCACTCAACAAAAAACGTTAAAAAGTGTTATATATTACTATAATAAGTATTACACTCACGTCAATATTTAATCGGATTTAAAGCATTATAATCCCAAAGAACGTTTATGTTTTGAAAGAGAAAATATATCTTCAAAAGTACTATTCGTTGTTGATCGAGAAATAAATAACTTATTAAAAACACGTATCTGTTTCTAATACATTTTTTTTTATTCGCGTTATAAATTTTTTAATAGTTGTCCTTAAAATTTCGGTCAGGGAAAATTGATAAATTAGTCAGGGAAAAGTCAGGGACTTTTTTCCGAAAAAAAAACGGCTACCATGATTTAAAAAAAAATGGAAATGCGTGACGTCACAATTGTGACTCCCGCCCCCCTCCTCTATCGTCACAAAACGTCACTTTTTTCGTGCTGGGGAAGGTGAGAGGGGTGTCATGTCGTCGAAAAAACGACTTTCTGGTTGACTGTCATATTTGAACAAAATTACCCTTACGGAAAAAAAACTATTGCAATCTATTAGGATTATTGAACTACTAAACTATGAAAAACGATTAAACTATGTATAAGCCGATGCTTAAGTGGCGGGCAATTGGGAGAAACTACTGAACTATACTAGTGAGATAAAAGTACACTATTGGAAGGAAATATTGCATCTAGAACTACACAATAGCTTAGAACTGAAAATCTACTGAATAGTTATATAGTTCTACTTTAATTTCTACTATAAAAATCTTAGTGCTGTAGATGCCCTACAGATAGTCGACTTTTCTACTTAGAATACACATATTTATACTATCAAATGGTAATTTCTTTATATTATTTGCATAACGTGAAAAATACATAGATAATATGCTTTTAAAATTACTTTATACTAAGAATGATGAAATTCAGTAGCTTTTCATTAGGAATGTTATGATCTCATACTTCCGTTAGGGCGAACGCGAAAAAAAAATCACAATCATTCAATCTATAAACTCAAGTATTTTTATGTTGCTATTAAAGTACAGAAGTTATGTCACTCAACAATTACTGAGTTACTGCTCAAATAATTACTATTCATGAGGAATAGTAACTATATCGTAAAATTATGCCACAAATGATTACCATTGGTCTCTGATAGTACTTACTATTGAACGTATACATTCAATTTCCAAAAATTATCTACCCTAATGGTTACTATTCACTTCTAATAGTTGATACTATTGGCAGACAATAGTAAATATTTTGTAATAGTAATTATTTCCGATACTTACTATTCGTATAGTTACTCTTGATTTTCAATAGTCAGTATTATTGACAGTTCATAGATACTTTTGAATCTGAATGGTAACTATTGAGTGCTCAATATATTTTTCCGTAAGGGTACACTGCGTTTTTTGCCACTTCCAATTTATTTTTTCACAGGTCAATATTTTTCTTAGTAATTTTTATTAATTATAACCTAGCTTACATCGAAAGGATTGGAAAGTGGTCGACGACGTTTCTCTCCATCAATCTGTGTTCTATCCGAATAAAAAACTTATGAAAACATAAGGATACTAGGAGACCTATTATCTCCAAATGATTCGTCGTCTAGTTTTTGAGGTTAGTCGGACAATAAAAAAAACTTGCCGTCTATCTCACGTAGTCTTCCTGAGATTCTCTTTCACATAGTCACCAACGCGTACAGTGGAGCTCGCTACCTTCACCCTCCGGCGTTTCCGGTAATGATATATTTAACACCTATCGAAGCTCAATATTTATACTCCAGAGCTAATAAGCACGCTAAAAGATATCGTTGTTCCCTTTGTAGATTATGTCTATTCTAACTAGGTGCTAATGTAATTTACATATCGAACCGAGTACGACATCCAATACGATACGATAAAGTGGATTTTCAGAATTTCGATTCGTATTTCGCGTCCAAGATAGCATTAGCTGTTAACATAACATCCGAAATTGTTACTATAGTTGTGGTAACAGAAATAAAAGCATTATCATAAGTAGTACTATAAATACCAGCATTAAGGATATCAAGTTCAATGCTGTGGAAGGTGAACGTTAGAGCGTCTGCGCTAAATGTGTTAGTGATGAGTGTGCGGAAGAAAAACTGCCGCTGCGTGACTGTCAAGACAGTCACGCAGCGGCAGTTTTTCGGTTTTTCGGCTACAGAGAATTAGATACCAAATGGTTGTCATTTGATAGACGAATTTCAAAGGCCAAGTTAGTCATTTCTAAAATGAATCATAAGTATGGGAATGATTATCATATTTATAGTGACATTTCCTATGAATTTCATCTGGAAAAGTTCCGCTCCATCTATGGCGAATATAATCAAAATGTCGGAACATTTTTTACTCGCCTTGCCGTATGGTTAATCTCTTTTATTTTTTAATGGGTCAGTTTCTCATAATTTCTTCCGTTGATAGTTGACGTGGGATTTCTGGGACACAAGTCATCAGCATTTTCATCGTGGTGCTGACCGTTCATCACCGCCAATGCTAAACGGTGCCTGATCCCCGATCGTATATCGACTACTTCGAAAAGCTTGTCGAACGTTTCAACGACCGCGGCAATGGCGACAGCCACGACAAAATAAAAAAATTGAAATAAAAAAAAAGTAAAAATAAAGGAACCTGGGAAGTGCGAGCAAATTTCCGACAGCTCGTGTAATCCCTTGATCCCGGAACCTTGCTGGGGCAAGGGAAAATGCCAACAGTATCACCGGCACGGGATCGAGCGTTGCGCACGAGATAAGCCGCTAGAGCTTGCGAACGAGGGAATGAAGTGGATGTTTGCCTCTAACTGCACACGAAAGGGACTTTCCGCACTGGCGCTACCGTAACGTCCGGAAATTACACTCGCGAGCACCTGTTACTTCATGCGAAACTATTTCGGACACCCTCGATTCATGTACATGCAAACAGTTCGTTGGTTAGCTCCTCGTATACGCTATGATGTATACAGCTGCGCGAACAATGCTTTTTCACAGCTTCAAAAACATTACAACAATAATAACAAAATAACGGTGGTTTTCTCAAACGAACTAAACACGTATTTCTAGGCTGATTATTAAGTCCAAAGAGACATAATATAATTAGGAGGTTGAAGGGGGAAGAACTTAAAGAAGAACTTAGAAAAATTAAGACACGGATAGGCCACTTGATGGATCTTGAAGAATCAGGGCTTGAGACATCTTACAGTGACCAAGAAAGATCGAGGTTTTTATAGGCTGTTAAGTCCGGGTGGCAAACTGTCCAGAGTTGCACGATAGGAAGTCGTAATGGCGGTCTCTCTGTCGATTCAAGGCGTTCGCCCTTTACATCAGGGACGGAGACCTCGCCATGTACTACCGTAGACTTATGAATGCGACGGAGACTCAACGATAGACTGGGGCAAAGTTGACCAGCGTGCAGAGTAAATTATTTGTTCGTGAAACGATACGTACTCGAAATGATTGTACTTTATTTCGATGCTGTTGGTTGCTGGAGTACAATTTCTTACAGACGTTTACGAAGTCTTAGCCTCACAGGGCTAAAAGGTACAGAGTTTCGTTGAAGAGCTTTTCGCGCTCTCGTAACAGCAGACGGTCGTGCGAAGAATAACTGATTTCTCTTAAAAATCTTACGCTTATATACTAGTTTTCTATTCATCGTTAAAGTGGGAGTTTTAGTGGGAGGTATTCTGGTCCAGGAACGGATGTTATAATGGAGAAGTGTAAATTGGTGGATGTGACACTTCTCGGTGTACAATGTAAACTAGGGAATCTAGTTAAAAGAGTTACCGACACATTTACGGTATACGCGTCGAGAAGAATGTGGTTTAGTGCGGGCGATGACGTTATTCGGACTTTATACGCGTACCTTCGTGCACTGAAACAAAAGATTGGTTGCCATAACCAAGAAATGAGTTGACACAACAAATCGATTATTCTATTTCCCTTACAACGCAAATGATAGTGCGAACAATTCGAATGGTAATACCGACGATTCGAATGGTATTCCCAACTATTCTAGTGGTAGTCCTAACGATTGGATTGGTTAACCTAACTTATCTCCCGAGAACTAATCGTGAATAATTGAGGTTACTATTCGATATGGTTGAAGCAACTAATTTTTGAGACATTGTGTACAGCAAATTGAAAGCGTAGTTCTCATAACCAAACATTTCTTTCCGTGTAGATCTCAAGGGGGCCCGGGAAGCTAGCCGCTTGAATAAACACATGCACTCTGTCTCTATCGGTGGGCGCGTGCAGCGAGGTCAACGCATTATTAGTGGGTACGGTGTGTAGTGCGTATATGCGTATAGTGTAGCTTGATTTCTTATTTTAAGTATTTCGTTTTGATATGTGGAAGATTACGTGAGACGTAATAGGGCCTCTTAGAGAGACTTAGAACGATCAAGCCCTGGGAGAACATCTAGGGAGTCTTATATTATTTAAGACCCGGAGAGACCGCTTGCAGAATTTTGAAAAATCCGGGCTGGGACCTCTTTGGGGTAGTAACAAATTTCGGGGTTTGGTGGGCCTCTTAGACAGACTGAGAACGATCAGGCCCTTGCAAACCCTTGCAAGGGCTTCCACGGAAAATTTGAAAACTCAAGGCCTGGACGAGCTCATACTTGTGGAGGGGTCGCGTTTTGTTTACACAAAATAATCGAGCTTTAAAAACTTTATACAAAAAAGTAGGCTCTTAGAACTAACGTGTACTAAAAAAGTAATGTATAAGAAAGTAGTTGTTTCCTTACAACAAATCCAGCTAACTCCAACCATCGGATATACGTTTAGAAAGAGTAATAAAAAGTTTAGTTTCTGCACAGTCATTTAGCTCATGCAACCAACGCATATATCAGATTTTGAAAAAAATGTTGTTATGCTGACCAAAAATATTATTAAAAATCCCGTGTCCACCGAATTCAACCGAATTTATTTTTTGCTTGTTGAATCAACGCCATCCTCGCTTTTATTATTGACAATATTTTTTTCCCTTTCAATTCACATTTCCATCATATTTATTTATTCCATAGATTTGGTTTTCCACAGAGGCCAAAAACTATTGATTGAATGAAAAAAATCGCAAACAGGTGTAGGAAATCTAAAAGCTACGGTGAGCATAGAAAAAAAAATGCAGTAGATAAAAAAGTTGAATATATAGACGGATCGGAGGGTTGATAGGGCGAAAGCTCCAGAACAAAATGGTGAGAGATAGGCGCGGAGGCGTGGCGGTGTAGCTATATAGGATACTTCAGTGAAGAGTCTGTAGAAATGGTTGAAAACGTCCGAGTGACGCGAGGATTAATTTGACTTTGATCCAGCTATAGTATTTGTGGAACTTGTGAACAGTACGTACTGCACGAGATTCTACGGGACGCTCCGAGTCTGTGAAGGTTTATTTTCAATGTGCCAATGGGACAGTAGACGGGCGTGGATTTCACACGCGTCAGTGATCTACCTCAATCGGCATTTGTCCTCTGGGCGATTGTCGATGTGCACGGATTTCGGAGCCAACCAGCGATACCTTGTACTGCTGCACTTCCCTGCAGCATTGTCGAGTTCTCCTAACCAACCACCCAACAAATTGTCACAGCACTCACTTCTCTGCGCGGGCCATTCAGAGACTAGAAATACGTGAGTGTAATCAACGCAAAGAGTGTACACTGAAAAGAAAAGTCTTCAGAAATAGAAATCATTTATGCTGTCTAAATACACTTAGCAAAAACAAATGGCGTTTATACCCCCATGGAAATAAAGTAGAATGGAAATTATATTTTTCGATGTATTGAAAAATACATTCAAAATATACTTGAGATATATTGTTTATATTTATCATATATGTGAAATATATAAAAAATAAACGGGATATATATTTCGTATATGAAATATCTACTTTTTCGTAAAAAAATATAATTCTTGAATATAAAAGATGTATATCTGAAGTATATGTTGTATATACTTCGTATGAACTTTATGTATACAGCCAAGATACATCGGAAGTATATTGCATATGCATATGAAATATACGTAAACTATACATTGAATATATTTTCAATATATTTCATATATATCCTAAAATTATATTAAAAATATATTTGAGTTTTGGATATATTTCATGTACATACTAAAGTTATATATAAAGTATATTCAGCATGCTTGTGAAATGTTTCCCAACTGGACATTTAATTTACTTCCAATGTAGTCAGTATATATCCTGGAAATACGTGAGTGTAATCAACGCAAAGAGTGTACACTGAAAAGAAAAGTTTTCAGAAATAGAAATTATTTATGCTGTCTAAATACACTTAGCAAAAACAAATGGCTTTTATACCCCCATGGAAATAAAGTAGAATGGAAATTATATTTTTCGATGTATTGAAAAATACATTCAAAATATACTTGAGATATATTGTTTACATTTATCATATATGTGAAATATATAAAAAATAAACGGGATATATATTTCGTATATGAAATATCTACTTTCTCGTAAAAAAATATAATTCTTGAATATAAAAGATGTATATCTGAAGTATATGTTGTATATACTTCGTATGAACTTCATGTATACAACCAAGATACATCTGAAGTATTTCATATGCATTTGCATATGCATATGAAATATACGTAAACTATACATTGAATATATTTTCAATATATTTCATATATATCCTAAAATTATATTAAAAATATATTTGAGATACATATTAAATGTATACCAACCGTACATTCAATATGTTTTGGATATATTTCATGTACATACTAAAGTTATATATAAAGTATATTCAGCATGCATGTGAAATGTTTCCCAACTGGACATTTAATTTACTTCGAATGTAGTCAGTATATATCCTGGAAATACGTGAGTGTAATCAACGCAAAGAGTGTACACTGAAAAGAAACGTCTTCAGAAATAGAAATTATTTATGCTGTCTAAATACACTTAGCAAAAACAAATGACTTTTATACCCCCATGGAAATAAAGTAGAATGGAAATTATATTTTTCGATGTATTGAAAAATACATTCAAAATATACTTGAGATATATTGTTTACATTTATCATATATGTAAAATATATAAAAAATAAACGGGATATATATTTCGTATATGAAATATCTACTTTTTCGTAAAAAAATATAATTCTTGAATATAAAAGATGTATATCTGAAGTATATGTTGTATATACTTCGTATGAACTTCATGTATACAACCAAGATACATCTGAAGTATAATGCATATGCATATGAAATATACGTAAACTATACATTGAATATATTTTCAATATATTTCATATATGTCCTAAAATTATATTAAAAATATATTTGAGATACATATTAAATGTATACCAACTGTACATTCAATATGTTTTGGATATATTTCATGTACATACTAAAGTTATATATAAAGTATATTCAGCATGCTTGTGAAATTTTTCCCAACTGGACATTTAATTTACGTCCAATGTAGTTAGTATATATCCATATGGCTATATTTGTAATATAACCAATTTGATATTAATTTTTCTTTTAATGCAGTGTTAAAATCATATTATTCGTAGTATTCTTTAGTAATAAATCAACTTGTAATCAACTTGTTCTTTAGAACAAACAAATGTTCTGTCTAATTTCAAACGTATGAGGCATATTTTCTTCACTTAAGGTTTTATTGACACGCGATATTATTCAACATATATTTTATGCCGACGTTTACATAGTTAGTGAAATAATAAATATATTGAAATGACATTCTGGATATATCTAAATTATGTAATAAATATATTTTCCGTATATTGGAAAATATACGAAAAGATACATTTACAAATATATGTCGAATATTTGTATATAATGCGAATAAAATGCAATTAGAATGTAATTTAAATGTATATTGGAATATACTTTAACATATATTTTTGGTATATTGAAAAATATATACACATATATACGACGAATGTAATTTCAACGTAATTTGAATGTA
Source organism: Ephialtes manifestator (assembly GCA_963970395.1). Lineage (NCBI taxonomy): Eukaryota > Metazoa > Arthropoda > Insecta > Hymenoptera > Ichneumonidae > Ephialtes > Ephialtes manifestator. Next base: position 30,593,753 of record OZ019969.1, read on the forward strand.
CATTTGAATATACCTCAACATATATTTGTCGTAGATGGAAAAGTATATATAGAAGCGTACGCGGTGTGCAGTTTCAATATAATTTCATTCTATTTTTGAATATACTTCAACATATATTTTTTTATATGTTGAAAAATATATATACTATATACAAAAGTGATGCATAATATATACATTTAGAATAAATCACATATGTATATTGACTATACCAGCTACTGTATATTGAATATATTTTTACTTACATACAAATATATATATAACATATCTAATTTTTCATAAAAAATATATGTATTATATAAAAAATATATTTTCAAATATATTTCAAGTATACAAAATTTTATTTTAGGTAGACCGGCCAGAGTACATAGTGAAAATAAATTGTCTTTTTTTTTTTGTAATCTTAACAAAAAGTTTCTGTCCATAGAAAACTTTTGTTTATTGAACAAAAAATTATTGGGAAATATCCTCTTTAACAATTCTAGTTTAACTAATAATTTTCGTTTTGTTTTTAGAAATCTTGAAATGTACCACAAAATTTTCTCCAAAATATTATGTGCAATATATTATTGATAATCATTTATAAATTAGCACATTTACTAATAAACCTAAACTAGAAAAACACCTTTTTCTGGCTGACTCGACAGCTTAAATAATCTTTTTTAAAAATTAAAAAGGATTTTACGACATCCCATAACGCTACTTTATGAGTGCTACTTGGCCATACGTGAGAATAACGATGCGTAAGGGTTATCCTTTTTCAAAGATGGCACCCTGCATGTTGGCTCGAATTATTTCTTCGCCATCGACCGATAAATCACGTTTCTTGGGAGATAAACGGATGCGTTATTATTCACGCCTCCTCGTATACATGCAACGTAGGCCACGATATTGGAAAGCCCGAAGTAGCATGATACAAGGAGAGTGTCAGAGCCGCACTATCGTGTAACGTGCGTAATCATTTCATCCACGAAGTCTCAAGAGAAATTTATCTTCATCCCCGGCGAGGCTTTTTCAATCGATGCTCAAAAGATGTGTATAAATAATATTCAAAAATATTCCTCGCATGTATCGAAAAGAACTAATTTATTCTTTTTTAAAATCATAGTGTATGTACTTGTAGCCATCATAATTATAATAAATAATTATAATAAAAATAATTATTCAAATAAAGTAAATAAAATCTATAATCTAATATAAAATTGGGTATATTCGATTAAGAATTTATTATTACAGATTATTTTTATTTGTAATAGTCAAAGTTTATTAAAGGTTATTAAAAATTTATTCATTTTCATAAATATTTTTCATGTCTGAACATAACACAAACTTATAACTAATAATCACTGATGATTTTTCTCATAGTTATTTCGATCTGATTGTAAATTACTAATTCCTGATTTGCTGTTCATTTTTATGTGATTTTTATTATAAATAAACCGCTGAAAAAATAAAATAAAATTAAAAAAAGAATACAGAACAAAAAATAAAGAATTGGACGAAGAATTTATAGCAGGGTTGGCGTAGAGTTACTTAGCACCACCATTAAGGTGTACATTGACTGCTGCATCGCGAATATAGGGATTGTGGAGGCGGGAATCCCTAAGAAAATACGAGAGATTGAAGGAGCGGTAGGAGGCGAATGGTAATTAAAAGCGGCTTCTCTACCTTTCTCTCTCTGCCCTTCTATCTCTTTACAGCACGATCGCTTTCCACGGCATAATGCACACCGATAAGGGTTCCTACTACAACGGTAGTAGGTGCAAGAATCGAACAGGTAGCGCTTAACGAAGCAATTAAGAGCTTAAAATCCTCTAATTGGCTTTAACATTTTGGTATTAAATACGTAATGATGAGAGCCGTTAAATATCCGCCTCTTGGGCGGCCATAAATCGATGCTAATAATAGCATTACACGTAATGAAGATTTTCGTTATGCAGTAGATGCTCAATTATTACATCACCGCTGCATTCCAGGTAAAAGTAAGGAATTTATCATTTATCGTTGTAAAAAAAATCTACTCTGTATTTAAGAAAATTGTTTACAGTTCATCGATAAAGCAGTTGCTCGACAAACTGGAGCTCAATTTGATGATAATGTTTATTGGAGTACGTACAATTCAATAAATACGTTTAAATAAATTACATTTGTCCTGCGAATTAATAATTTCTCAATATTGCATTTATAGTACCTAATTTTGTTAATTGAAAAAGTGCATATATTCTCGTCTCGAAAAACGAAAAAATATTAAATGGACATGTTATCCATTTCTAGAGAGTGGCTAAAAAAAATAGAATTTTTTAATTTGAGATGAATATAAAGTTTTGTTTCAATCGAAACACAGTGCCGTGAATAAATAAAAAGAAGTAATATAATCATTATTACTATATAGACATGCATACGAAAAATAATAATTGCCCGGGAAATACAGGAAACAATAAATAAAATAAACAGATTTGATGAATATCATGTAAATAGCCTCTAGAATTTTATGAAAATATTGTGCAACGAGAAATTGTGTAAATATCACAGTCAAATAGTAATGTAAAATCAGTAAATATTGTATAGATAATAATAAAATGCTATATCTCTCTATATTATAAAAAGACTTCGCCGCCGCTACCGTGCACAGGACGGTAGGTTAGTCAATCGGCTAAAGGCACGGAGTAGCTAATGTCACAGAGTGGCTAATGTGTCGGGGTGGCTAATGTCACGGAGTGGCTGATGTCACGGAGTAGCTAATGTCACAGAGTAGCTAATGTCACCGAGTAGCTAATGTCACGGAGTGGCTAATATCACAGCGTGGTTAATGTGACGGAGTGGCTAACCGCACGGAGTGTCTAACCGCGCGGAGTGGCTACCCTCACGGAGTGGCTAACCTCACAGAGTGGCTAACCTCACCAAGTAGCTAACCTCACGGAGTGGCTAACTTCACGGAGTGGCTAACCCGACGGAATGGTTAACCTCACGGAGTCGCTAACTTCATCGGGCAATTGTGTAAATATCACAGTCAAATAGTAATGTAAAATCAGTAAATATTGTATAGATAATAATAAAATGCTATATTGTATGTATATATAGATATAAATATGTATAAAATGTTGTAAGATGCCGCGAAATTGATAAACACAATAATATCAAACTGAAAATACACAGTTACAAATATGCTCAAACTTTTTTCAAATTTTTCTCCAGTCCTGGAAAACGTGAATTCAAATACTCAATGAAACATCGCGGTTTTATTGCATAAGCCATAACATTTACTTGTAATTAACACACCCGTGTTTACATGGACGAGTGATCAATATGTGTGATAATCTTCACTAGTTTTACACGACAACAAATTATAGTATCTATATGGCGACGATTAGTCGGATGGACGCGATATGTAAATACAAAAATTCTCCACCAAACATCACAAAATATATTGATGTTTTTTTTCCGGTATTCCTCCCGAATTTAGTTCGTATAGGTCTAAACTAAAGAACCATCTTTAAAAAAATAAAAGATGTTGTTCAAAACGATTAAAATCTTTAATTTATTTGTAGTCTAGTCACGAATACCGAAAAAAGATTGTTTAAGCACATTTAATCGAATAATTTCGGATAATTTAAGCGATTCACGATTAGGCCAGAAAAATCAAAATAACTGTGACCAATAATCAAACATCTCCAAAGAGTGATATATTATTCTTCATATAAAAAAATCTTTATATTGCCCAAAAACAAAATAATTGATATCAGCGTTGGTAGTAATAAATTCTGTTTAGAAATATTGCATGATAATTACAGCGTAAAATTATTGAAGCAATATTTTTCATCATCCGTTGGAATATCAGCAAGTGACAGATGATTGGAAGAGTAGCTCACACCTAATAAACGCAAATGCAAAGCGCTTTCAAACATAGTTGCGTGCTGACAGTTCATTATTCACAGTCGACAGGCATGTAAAAATAAAAATAAAATAATCACGCTATAATAACCGGAAGTGTTGCAGAGGTTCTATGCTCCCTGGGAGTTCATAGACTGATCAAACGCTGGGGACTCGAGCTGAAAATATCTCGGAGAAAAGTTAGCTTCAGGGAATGCGGTAATTGTAATATTTTAAACAGAGCGAAAAGAGCCATGGTTATAGTTGTCGCGAGCATTGCAATTTCATATTAAAGCGAAATGAACAGAGTGAGCGCACGCTCACTCGGGGCTGGGCGCCACTGGACGTTATATTTAATGTAAAATGCAAAATGCACTCATCCAGCTTGATTGATTAAGAGTGGGAAAGAATTACGCCAACTGGATAATTTATGTTGGCACTCCAACTTCGGGACACTTTTGCGATTTAAGCCCATAGAGAAACAGAACGAATAGAAAGGAAAAGAGAATGAGAGAGTGAAAGAGAGAGAGAGAGGCTGTGTGGGTGTATGGATAAAACGAATTCTCAGTGTTCGCCAGTCGGTTCGCATGCGTCCAAAAGTCGAGAGTTGCCACAATCTCGACGGTCGTCGCGTTCATCATAATTTAACAGCGCTGCGGAGCACTCGAGTACCGCCATTTCTCTACAAAATATTTAATCACCAAACTCGCTTGTGAGTTTTTCACTTTCTGTGTCGCTTCGACGAAAATATAACATTGGGACGAATCGTTACGCAAAGTTTAAGCTCGCGTTCGATGATGGGCGTTAAGTGGGACGCCGATTCACATTCCGCAATTATGAGTAAAAATATATAATGATAATAATTCACAGAAGTTTACAACGAACATTTAGCATTCTGATATGCATGGAGACTAGAGTAAAGGAGGCCGAACGTAACGCTGTGGAAGTAGTCCCCAAAACGTCCGCATGCAACGCCTGCGGCAGACGACAGAGGCGCAGCGAGCACTATTCGCCATGAGAGCGGGAATTTCGAACAGATAATTTTTTACTCTCGAATGTACGTGGCAATAAATAAGAAATAAGAAATAAATAAATTACACTAAGTACACTAAATATACGTTGTAGTAATACATAATTCACACGATATATTCTTTCAAATTAATTCGAAGCATGTGTAACGCCTTGATCGAAAATAAAAATGGTCGCTGCTATTCACCAACTGCCACCATCATGGCCACCAACAGCGAGGTCTCACAATCGATTTAAAATCGTTTCTCGACACTCGCTTCACTCTATCACCAAACGCTTACTTCACGTCGGAATATAGCGATGACAGCGACGCTCGTGGTGTTATTTAGAACAAGCTCTGACCGATTTTTCGGGAACCAAATTTTCGCGCCTTCGCCATAAGCGTTCGGCCCCCTTTACCAGTGATGTAAAGCTTAAACGTGACCGTCACGTGACAGTCATATGACTGTCATAGAACCGTCACATGACGAGTGTTAAAATGACGAACATGACAATAATGACCAAGATCCAAAAAATAAGGTGTGCGTGAATACATCGTGACGGAAAAAATGACAAAAAATATCGCGAACGTCATTTTACATCTATATAGATGCACGTCATTTTGGTCACGTGACATGACGTGAATGAAAATGACGGTTATGTGACATGACATAAATGAACGTGACGGTCATTTTTACTTCGAAAAATCGGCAAAATTGAAAATGACGTCACATGACGGTCATAGTGACGCGTCACTGACGCAAGTCGAAAATGACGGTCATTTTATATCTCTGCCCTTTACTCTAGTCTCCATGCTCATATGTTTCATATCATATGGCTGAAGACGCCTTCTTCGGTTGGACGGAACATTGTCATGTTTAGTTGATGTAAATGTGTATGTGATAACGCTTCCAAATTTGAACTCTACCAGAAAACAGTTTTCCATGAACTCCTTTTTTGCTTCCAGATAGAAATTTTTTTTCAGATTTTCATGTTAAGACACTCAGAATGGTCCAAACCGTCGAGAAAAGTGGTTTAGAAAAAATGTCCGGATGTATGTGTATATCTGTGTGTGTGGAACGCTTGCAAAATTCAAACCGCTGTATCTCGAAAACAGCTTTAACAATCAAGCTGAAATCTGGCACGCTGGTAGAGAAGCAACGCCCCTTCCTATGTACATATTTTCGAAAAAAATGAAAAAAAAATTAAATTTTATAAAGCTTTCAATTTTTCGAAAAATGTCTGTATGTTCTCTAGCTTCTGCAATTTTTTGGCTAATCAGCTAAATAGTTCTGGACAAATAGAGAAATTAAAAATGAAGGTCGGTATTAAATTTGGCGAGTGCTGCAAACTCACACTCGTTGAGAAAAAGTTTCGTCGCACTCTTATCGAAAACTACTATTTCGTGCTTCTTTAATTTGTATTTAAAATAAGGATGCAAAGTAGAACTTTCCACATTGCTTCGTCAATAATTTTCATCTTTCGCAAAGCTTCCTCTATGAGGAAGCCAAAAATAAAATAAAGACACTTCCTCGTAGAGACGGCGTTGCGAAAGATGAAAATTAATGAGGAAGCAATGTGCAAAATTCTACTTTGCATCCTTTTTTGGTATTTATTTTAAGCCGCATCAACGATTAGGATTATAACCGTCTATGTAATGTATCGACGTCTCCTAATCAAACTGCACTGAAATCAAAGATTAGTTGCCATAACCAAAAAATGAGTTGACACAACCAATCGATTATTCTATTTCCCTTACAACTCAAATGGTAATACCAACGACTCGAATGATAATACCGACGATTCGAATGATAGTCCAAATATTCGAGTGGTAGTCCCAACGATTGGATTGGTTAACCTCACTAATCTCGCGAGAACTAATCGTTTATAATTAAGGTTCCGATTCGATATGGTTGAGGCAACTAATTTTTGATACATTGTGTATAGAAAATTGGAAGCGTAGTTGTCACAACCAAACATTTCTTTCCCCGTGAAGTAACTCACGGAAATTATTCAAACTGAGGTATCTCAGTATTCAATTCCAAACTGACTTATCTGAGGATCCAGAAACAAACTAACTTATTTCCAATAATATTATTGAACTGACGTAACTCAGAAGGCATTCTGAAACGGCCTAACTCAATTCAATCATTGAGAATTAAAATTTATTATGACAGCAGTCAGCTTTTGGCGTACGCGAAGGTTACAGCATTAATTGAGAGACAAAAACATATCAATCACAAAACCGTGATTGAACCGATTATAATTAATTAGAATTAGAGAGTAGTAGTTAATCACCTTTGTCGAGTTGGGCCTGTTCAGAATGTCCAAGATAAACTAATCACACTCTAAACACGGTAAACCGATGCCGTATCTAGTCGTATGTAAATGTACCATTTGGAGTGCCTGCACGACCAATTGATCCTCAGTGAAAATATAGAAGTTGGAGCTTTCCTTTACGAGAGATAGTAGAAAGGGCCATCTTGGAGGTTCGTATTAGCCCGGACAGCAAAAGGTCGGTGAATTCTGTCGCTGACCTAAACGGCGGACATAACCACACAATCAGTGCCATGAGGCACAACTTTCTGCTCGAGCAGCAGGTCAGCAAATCAATTTCCGGTGCGTTACCCTGGCATATGGCTGAAGTGGGATGTCGGCATAGCTGAATTTTGTTTTTTAGCTGTCAGCTAGCTGGATGTTCATGCTAGAGAGAATCATCCTCGCTTGTCATTTATGGACATTTCGATCCTGGCTCTGGACCCTCGTCGGATATTTATTCATGGGGTGATAGAAAAGTCATAACCTGCTTCTCCGGTAAAAATCTGTTTGATATGTATACATCGTAGCTATTCATGTACAAAAATTTTCTAACCCGAAGATTCTGAACCACAACTCTTATACGTGACTCGTTGTAGTCCTACGAGTAAATTTTTCATCGGTGAACCTAAGATACACACAATTTTTATGTCTTACAAATAAATCGATGTTGAGTATAGTAAATTATGAGACAACTGTCGAAGGGGTATCGATTGTCCAATTTTTTGTTGTTGTCTAATCGGTCCTGATTTATTTAACGATAGGTTGTCAATTTTATTTGTCAGCCGACTTACTTAAATAAAGTTGCTTTTTCATCTGGACCTAAAGGTGTTTTTTTCAATCCTACTCAAATATAACAATCAATATGCTCAATTACCAATGCCTAAATATGGAAACCGTAATGTCAATGTTGTCTTATGCCTCAGTGACTAGTGAGTCCATAATGGAAAATGAGAAGTGTCTGATTTACTGAAACTATTTGTACTCCACTTTCGGTGTTTACGGGGCGCGTATCGCTAACCAAAAAGCCTGTCAGTCATATACCAGCCAATAAGCTGACATGACGTCTTTCATTACGGGAGTTGGATATTTAATGTTGGCGGATTCTCGGCGCCCAGCGAGACGTACTTTGACGTCAAAGGAGATGACAATCGGACAAAATGTTGGAATCTCCTGTTCGAATGTCTGATTGCTGCAGAGTTGTAAATGCCTAATACTTATAGAAATAATGATGATGATACTATCAGCTATATAATTATGATTCTATAATAATAACATGTAGCGATTGTAATACGATGATTAAACTTTGGAATTGCTGCAAAAATTATTATTTTTCAATAAAAATTCATGGTAATCGTTTTGAAAAAAATGGAAAAAAATAAGTAATGCATTACTTATTTCTCCCATTTTTTTCCACTATTTCTTGCAATATTAAAGCGAAAATTAGTATTTTTTTCAGCTATTCAAATGTTTACACTCTATTTTATTATCACTACATAGTATTATTATGAAATCATAATTACAAAACAAATTGTACTGTAAACTATATCTCATGAATTAATGGGGATTTACAACTCTGGACTGATATTCCAGGAAAGTACCGTATTACGGTCAATATGGTTTCATTATCAAGAGTCGCGGTAGCGACTCGACGCCAAGTTAAAAAAGAAATTAATGTTGCCTTCACACTACGATCAACATTTTCGGAAAACCATCATTTGTTAAGACTTTCAATAACATCCCGACAAGTCGGAAATATGTGGACACACTGGCGAGTTTGATTCGGAACATGAATAGCCTGAGCTGTCCACTTAGCTCATTGATTTTGGTCTGATCTAATTTGTTACCTCCAGATATGAAAAGCAGTGACGCGGTAGGTCGAAAAAATCCCCGGCAAAAAATATCTCCTGAAAAAAAACTCTGTCAATGGAAAAATACATTTTAGATGGTTTATTTCCAGGGTTCTTTTTCCGCCTACCGGGTTTCTGTCACTCAGTATGATTGTAAAGATAATTTTATTCAAATATTATTTCGTAAAATTAAATTTTTCAACTATTTACAAAGCTTTTTAAACAAAGTTTGCAAAGTCCAGCTGCGAACATTACTTCCTTATTTTGCACCTTTCTCAAAGCTTCTTCTATGAGATCGCCAAATGTGATCAGCATACTTCCTCGTAGAGGAAGCTCTGAGAGGGACGGAAAATTAGAAAGCAATGTGCAAGGCCCGAGTTTGCAACCTTTTCTTATAATATATATAGACGTAATCCAAGGTGATAGATACGAAAAGTGAATTGACCTTAAAGCGCGGCACTGCTATAATTTAATGAGTATTCAATTATCGATTTGTGGAGAAAAAAAAGAACGAGCTGATATTCCCATTAGTGCGCGGTTGGTGGAGAGGACGTGCTTCAATTTGCGCGTTTAATACCTTCCTCTCTCTCTCTCTCTCCCTTTCTCATTGCTCCCAAATAAACTCTCGTTGCACCTCGCATACTCTAAATGCTTTTTGAAACGTAGCGTAAATAAACGTTTGAATATCCCTGATTTGGAATCGGAAAGAATCCGTTTCACACAGTTTTATTTTGTTTTTAATGGTATCCGATTAATATAGGTCATAATAATAAATGCATTCAGAGATAATAACAAAAATAATTAGTTCCTCATACATTGAACAATATGTTCATAAGAGCCTGTATGCAGTACGAGAAAATTACATTGACCCAGAAATATTTGTATTTAAATATGTAATAATGTATTTAAATAAAAACAATGCCACATCCACTTTTAACTTTTTTTCTTGTGTCCATTTGTCCCATATACAAAAATCAAAAATTGAATTGAAATGAATGAAGTCATTTTAGGAACTGTTAGAATTAAGCAATAGATGAAAATATGAAACAAGACAAGTTACGTGTGACATTGTAATTCCATGCATTTGAGGTTCTTGTCACTTTAGTGCGGTTATGGAGATAATGAATAATCCAGGAGAATATCTCATCTTTGTGGTAACAGTATACGACATTCAGAGTGCACGAGAGTTTGTCATGCCAGTACCGTCCAATTGCTCTCACAGAGGTGACGGTATTGAAGTTGAATGAGAGGGCGCGCTAGATGGGCTAACCTGGCCGATCTCTGAATAGTGTATCATATTAGCTGGAGGTTAGCTCACTACGGCTGCTGTGGCTACCGGAAGTGAACTAGCGGTCAAGCACAATTCGCAGCTCCAGTATTGTACATAATGCATTGACATTCACCCACCAGGAGAATTACGATAGCGGAGGTTCCGTCAAGCATCAGAATAAACGGAGTGCATCGTGCAATTTGTATAAGTGTTTCCTACTGATGGCTTGTCCACCAACGACAATACCTCGTGCCCTTTGCAATGCCATTCGGAATATTGGTACATTCATCGTTGTAATATGGAACGACGTTACCATTTGCCTATTGCTCGACGGTTCTTGAGACGCTTTGGCAGTACATTATCAGTTGATGATTTCCTTGTTCTCCTTCTCCGTTGTCTGTCTCTCCAATGGTCAAATTCATTTGCAACTACCAACATTCCAAACAGAGCTATTCTGATTAGTACGAGTATACTGCAAAAGGACAACGCAATGGACTGCTGAGTCAATTGACTCCGTACAGTTTCGTATCTAGACTCCATCTAGTACAGAGTGCATTCGAGTAATTGTTCTCCAAATGGACTCGAACCCAACACTCGACTATTCTCGTCTTCTTCGACGGCGTATCTCGTGATATCTTCCTCTTGCACTCCTTATTGCTCAATTTGCACCGAAGTAACCGCTAACTTCCTGCTAACTGGACATCACTGTTGAAAGGAAAGCTGTTATCTCGACCGTGAAGATGGTCCGTGATTCAGTTTCGCACTCTCGAGGTATACCAAAGCCGAAGAACGCAATCTTGGCAAATCGACCATGTACAATTTATTGAGCAGGGACCAATGCAATTCTGAAACCCTTGGATCGTAATCTGCCCTACATTGCGCGATCGTAGAGGTCTTATCACCAATGATGTGTCGTACTCGAATCTGAAGTTCAGCTAGATATTCGTTGGAATGAAGTTGCAGCGAATACGGCAAGTCAAAGAGCAATACCTCATGGTAAAAACTTATGAAGAAGCGTGACTTCACAGTCATGGGAATCCCTATTCTAATAAATCAGGGTACTCCGGATGGCAACTGTCAAGTTTTATTCATTTATTTTCTAATTATTGAACAGTTACGATAGACTATTTACATCCCTGTAATTTTCCGTAATTGCGCATCTCATTTTGCTTCCTCATAGAGGAAGCTTTGTTTTCGTGAAAAAAATTTTTTTTCGAGATTTTCATGTCAGTACACTCAGAATGGTCCAAAACGTCGAGAAAAGTGGTTTGTGCGAAATGTCTGTATGTGAGTGTCTATGTGCACATTTCCTTGTTTACACGATAACTTTCGCAATTTTCGATGAATGCGCTTCAAATTTGGTACTCAAGTGGGCTATCATAGAATACTGTTTGGGATTGTAGTTGATGCGAATTGGTTCGAAAATTTAGATTTTACAGCATTTTGAAAATTTTGAAAAAATCGTTTTCGCGCTATAACTTCCGTAAATTGAGAGATATCGGGCTGAAATTTTGTACGTAAATAGACTACCATCAGACCATGATCTGTACCAAATTTGGAGAAAATCGGTAAAGCGGTTCCAATGTTATTGCAATTTCAATTTCTTTTATAATGTCTGTAAGTACTTCAGCTGCTGTCAATTCTGAGCCATCCGACTGCAATTTTCAACGTGTCATCACGTTTATTGATTATCAGTGATGAACTTCGTCAAGTAAACGATCATTATGTCGGTAAATCTCGATTTTGCTGTATAAAAAAAATGCCGTAACGAAAAAAAAAAAATTTTTGAAATTTTTAAGCCTGCAAAGTTGAACCTTGCAAATTGCTTCCTCATTATTTCTCGCTTTTTACAAAGCTTCCTCTATGAGGAAGCCAAAATCAATTAATATACTTCCTCATAGAGGTGGCCTTATAAAAAGCGAGAAATAATGATGAAGCAATTTGCAAGGTTCTACTTTTTTTTCAAGTAAATATTTTGATGTTGGAATGTCTGAACAGCGAATCGTGAGCCGCGACACATTGCTTATCTCGGGTTACGAGAGATGCACCTCGGGAGAAGTCGCTAACCACGGTTTTGCAAAAATGCTATTTATGTCACGTATTTTAGTTGCTAAGTTCTCCCACTTCTCAGTGAGGAGGAAATTCCTCTTCCCTTAGTGATGGGGAGATCAGTCGGATTTTTGCAGCGAAATAACTAAAAACTCTTTCTCTGAAATCACTAAAATCTCCACCAAACTTCCTTTGCAATGGATCTTAATATCTGTTCGCACGTATGTGGAACCGTGACCGTCGCGAGTTCTTGTGCGGGTTCATTCAGTGATACACTCACCGAACTCAAAGTTTATTGCAAGTTTTAGCACAATATCATAAGTTGGTCTGTGATTGAAAACGGAACGGAACTCAGTGACTTCTTTTCGGTGCCGTTCGGCTCCCTTGCAATTCAGGCTATCATGCACTTGCGGTACAGTTGGGGAATTGTCGGGCAATTTCGACGACAAGTTCCTTCAAACATTGTAAAAGTTGTGAGTATGAGGTTGCATGTATGAGACTGATAGAGCGTAATTAAAGTAATATATAGCCGCGGTTAGATATAGCGTAATATTAGGAGATTAATATTCCTGTTGTTGTTGTTTAAAAACTGAATGACTTCGATCTTTTGAATATATTTAGAAAGAATACTCTTCTCTTCACTGAGAAAAATATTCCACCTGGTGCGGCCGTCGTCAGTCGTTGCCAGGGCTCTGAGGTTAATAAATGATTTCTTTTATATAAATTCTGGGCAAGACGCCCAAAAAAATAAGGTAAATTTCGGGAAATTGTAGCCTGAGTTACGCGAAAATGCAACAGACTCGATATACCACATTTAGTCACATTTAAGGGGAGGGAGTCAGGTCAAAAAAATTGAATTTGAAAATTCAATATCATCCAAATTCTCTTGCATATAAAAATGGTCAGTGAACTATGTTGTTGGTACTCGATGAAAGGATTTTTTACTGTTGTCTGACTTGCATATGCCTTTCAGTATTAACTTAAGCAAAGATCTTAGGTTTTCCACTCTGCGCGTATAGCAGAAGTCAATTTCCCGGCAGTAACACGCTGCGCATGCGATACGCATAAAACTATCATAGCGCATGCCCCGTTATTCGCGCGAATTCAAATAAGATGTAAATGTTACTTGTTGCATTGGAGACATCACACTGTCATCGCATCGTTTATATCGCGTTTCACTAATTGTTGTTAAAAATGGTAAACAGATAAAAATTTATTTACAAATACGTAATTAATTTTTTTATCTATAGAAAAAAATTATTAAAAAATAGGCATATTGCCGAAATCGGCAATTTTTCAGCTTTATGTATAAGATTTTGAAGGTTCAGAGATCACACTTAAATAAACAAAGCTGCTGTATCAGAAAGTGAAAAAAAAAGAAAATTATTAAATTAAAAAAAAAAAAACTTTAACACCCTTAATTATTTTGTGTCAACAAAAAATCGGCCTTAATGTCCACATATAAAAACAATAAATAAATAAAATAGTTTCAAACTTAAATATAATATTCTGATAATTTTTTACGATTTTTGAGAAAATAAAATATAAATGGTACGGTAGAACTTGGCCATTTTTGCGAATTTCGGCTTACAACTTTACTAACACATAGATTACATGGAAATGAACATTTTTACAGAAAAAAAAATTCGATTTTTTTACATTTTTGACCTGACTCCCCCCCCCCCCCCCCCCACCTCTCAATCCCACTATAGCCAACATTTTCTGAAACTTAAAATTTAAGTACAATCGAATTTAAGGAACATCGAGTATATATCTCTTTAGATTTACATGAATACTATTATAGAATTACTCCGTAATCTCGAAGAAACGACTACAGTAGAACCTCGGTTATCCGGCCTTCGATTATCGAGGCTCCCCGTTAGACGAACCACCGGACGTATCCGAGCTCTCTGCGTTAACTGAGGTGTACGTTCGGATAATACGGCAAAACTCGGGTAAAACGGGTAAAGCTATTCCTCGTTGTACGCATTGTGTATGGTTTCCGTATTATCCGAGTTTCCGGCTATCAGAGGTACGTCCTCCCCACATTACCTCGAATAAACGAGATTCTACTGTACAGTTAAACGTAATAGATCAAAGGACCACAAACAATTGCGGTAGCTACAAACTATTGGAAACTATTGAGTAGGAACCACTTATACAAATTGCACAATGCAATCTGTTTATTCTGGAACTTCACGGAATATACGCTATCGTAATTCTTTTGATGGATGAATGCACATATATCGTAACTATATTAACTTGAAAAATATAATTAATTGACTCTATTAGTTATAGTTACCGATAGCAGATATTACACTCAGTGAAAATGGAATTGCGATCGACCAAGTCAAATTTATGACTTCTCATATTTATGCTCCCTCAACGCAGATTTATCAGTACTTCACAGGAGGTTCGGGACAATCTTCCTTGAGTTAAAAATTAAAGTCAATAATTTTCACGAATAGAATTAAGAAAATATCACCACTTCCGACGATCCACAACTAAATGACTGATACTTTTTAAGCCTCGAGGCATAAACATTGTTGATTATGTACTGTAAGAAAAAGCAAAGAGTCAAACATCTTGAACAAAACTGTTAAACCCCCTTAGGCCGCAAGTTTAACTTAAAAAGACGATCCTAACAAAGAGAAAAGCAGCCTATCTTGTAGTAATTACGACAGACCAAGGCAGACAGACTTAAGCCTTCCAAAGGGAGCTCCTCCTCTGGAATATTCGTTCCTATTCCCCGGCTGCTCAAGGTATACATCTTGTTCTTTTCGCTGGTCCGGCAAGCAAACAGCTCTTCGCCTTCATATCCTTCGCAACTTCCCCTACCGATGCTGCCTTGCCCAGATGGGCAAACTCGATGAGCGCAAACATTCCGACCGGTGTATATGTCCTCGCCATACCGGATCATACCGTATTTGCAGGCGGGTCGACTTTATCGAGCATGATAAACGGAGAGGCGAAAAAAGAAAGAAAAAAAAGAGGAAGCAGAAGCGATCTAATGGAAATAATCCGAAGCTATATTACTTCCCAGAAAAAAACCGTGCCTCAGCCTGTCATAAGATTTTCTTCCAAACCTGTTCACTCCCTCTTATATGGTCGTTTTTCCATGCCCATATTTATGTATACATATGTGTATATGTGAAAATATATATCCGCACCTCATGTAGCTACCGGTGGGAGCAGCAGCTTCGTCTCTTCCATAAGACTTCTTATCTGCTTAGGAAGCGGCAGCGTTCCTGTGTCGTAGACTTTGCTATTACAAAGTTCCTACTACCGGTTATATGCATCAGCAGTCTTTAAGTCTCGCTTCGTCTCTTCGACTCTTGGCGTAAGACGATACAAAAGTCGAGATGTACACCTGTTGGTGGCCACGTTGGTAGGAAAAGTTCCTATACAGTCCTCGCTTGTCGAGTATATCCAAGGCGCGTATGAGACTAGGATATATATGTATGTCTTTGATAGAAGTGAAGAAGAAAAAAGTTGCAAGGATCGGAACAAGAGAGTGAATTTTCGAGGGTGCGAACGAAGGTAGTTACTCGCACATGACAAATACCTTTTTTCTCTTTCTCTGATGCATATGGTATTACTCTTTTACTTTTTTCCCGGAAAGTTTTCCATTTGGTGGAAGGGAAAAAACGTATATTTTTCTATGACCTGAGTGAACACAAATAACGAATATGCTGACGGGAAACGAGCAAACACTAAAGAATGGAATTGGAAAATCAATGAAAAGAACAGAAGCCTACTCAGTGAGTAAAAAATCCCCTTAATCCAATGAATCTAGGATGCCAAATAAATTTGTTGCGAGCAAAACTATCGTTTGTCATTCGAAGCATACGTTAAATATGCATTGAACTGAATGATTGGTCAGTAAATCTAACATTTATTTGCTGTAACTCAAGATTTATTTGACATTCTGTGTTAACTGGATGTAATTGATCCAACAAACCGCTTTTCTCAGTACTTTTCATTTTTACCCCCTTGGCTTATTTATTCCATAAATAAATTCGAGTAACTTTTTCAAAATATTATTTACGATATTCATAAGAAAACATGAAAATATTTTGCGTTCTCCATTACTTCGATCTTCATTCGCTTTTTTTAGTTGGTTTTTAATCAAATGTCTATATATTTCCGGATTCTTTATTACTTCGTTAATGCGATTTGAGTCAAAACTCTAAAATAAGTAACCATCAAAATGGAATTTTGTCTTAATAACAATGGAATTTTTTTATAAGGAAAAAGAATAACGTAGGAATTCACAACATTGGAGAAATAGCTGCGTTTCAACGCATATTTTTTATTGTAATAAAAAAATTCTGGTAAAAAGTAATAAACAGTAGAATTCCGTTAGGAATGCATTCGACATTTTACTTTTATAAAAGAGGAATCCCAAGTTGTATGTAAATATCGATAAATAAGTTTTTTCAGAATTACCATTTTTCGATAACCAATACGGATTTTGGCTGCGAAAGGGTTCAGAAATGTTCCGGATTCATTGACAAATTCATTATCGATGCATTATTCATCATTATTTTTTTCAAAACGCAAACTTGAATGATTATTCATACCAATGATGAATTTCTCATGAAGTAGTACTGTGGAAAGTGATAAGTTTTTTATTACTGTGAGCCGGCAATTCTTTCGGGGCGAGTGTCAACGAAAATCCACCGCAGATTCTTCTTGCTCAAAGCGACGTGAAAACTAGTCGAGTAGAAAAGCAAACATCGAATATCCAGTCAGCGCAAGATACTGCATGCGTGTATCCTTTTCGCACACATCGCTAGTATCGGTGAATCGAAGGCATTGATTTTTGTTAAAAATAAAAATGAAAATTCACTTTATTCGTGTACGAATGATTGGCGACCCGCCAAATAATCTACGAGCCGCGTGTACAATATTTTGTTAGAGAATTTGTTTTCTTATTCAACGGGAAAAAATCATTGTCCAATTTCCCGTGCACGAGGGTCTCGAATAAAAAGAGCAATGAAAACACGGTAGTAAATCAACGGATACGAGCAACCTTTGTGTAACGGGAACGGGAGAGGAAAAGAGGTAGATGTATAAAAAAAAAAAAAAACACGGAACGGGCAGTGAAGCGACATGCAATGAACGAGTGAATGTACGAATATATATGCGTATAGACAGTTGTGCATTGTAAACGTAGAGGTTTTTAATTGAAACCACCGGACTACAGAAAGCTTCCCACATGCTGTCTGTCGAATTCAATATTTGGAACGATTTATATTAATTAAAGATCTACATAGCACAATCCCCTTCGACTGTTGTACAAACGACAGTTTGTTTTGTTTTTTTTTTTTGTTCTTTCCTTCTTTCTTTCTTTCTTTCTTTTCTATTTCAATTTCTACGTTTGTACGTATACACGACACAAACTATGGAAATACATATATTGATTGCGGGTTCAGACATTCCACTTATCGGATACAGTTTCCAATTCACTCGCGAGGCTGCAGTCACATACCAATAGTAAACTGAATGTAGTTTACACGTTCTACGTGCTTCGAGCGTGTGCTCGAAAATAAAATAGTAATTCCAATGGAATGGTATACGTTAAAAAAAAATTGTTAATAATTAAAGAAATTTCCATAACATATTTCCATAACTGAAGCTCACGTCAATGGCTCATCTTTTGATGTAAATACAGACATTTTTTGTTTTGTTTTTGTAAATAAAGTGGAGGGCAAAATTGAAAGGACTAGCAGCGTCTATGGTGTTAGAATGTCGCATTTTTTCGAACGAATCTTAACAATTATCTCAGTCTGTAAGAATAGAGACTAAGCGACAACTCTAAACAAGCCGAGAATTTGATTTATCATTATTTTTCTTGCATCTGTACTTATCTAAGAAAGAGAAATATAGCACAGAAATTCAGAACCTTCCATAGTAATAGTTTGAAGAGTTTATAGCCCTATAAAACCTAGAATAAGGTAAGAGGCCCAGTATCTGACATCTTTAGAACCGTGGCTCAGGTTTTCTATTATTTATGAACGCGTTATATTATGGAACTGAAAAGAAACTCCTTTAAGGCGTACATTGAGGTCTTCTGAATAAGATTCACCCGGTTTAAAATTTAATGCTTCAAGATATAGTTATTACATTTTTTTAAGCTATAGTCGTCTACTGCCGGGATTACTGACACTATGGAATCATAGATGTCCCAGTTTCTGACACTTGGACATATACATTCAGTGTCAGAAATTACAACATAGCCGGAATAAGGTGACGCACTTATTGACTCCAAGAATTTGTATGAAAAACTAACCTTTAGATAAACTTTCACAGATATTATTTAGAGATACATACAATCGTATACCGTGACTGCAGTAGAATTTGTCCAAATCCTACGTATTAACGTTGGCTTTGCAACTCTTAATTCTATCCTCTCTTCGAATTGACTAATTCTTAAGAGAATAAGACCGTATCGATGCCCGGTTAGCTTATACTGCAGTAATTTGCACCATCGGTATCAGAAAGTTCGAAAGTGTCACAAATATTATTTAGAGATACATACAATCGTATATCGTGACTACAATAGGATTTGTCCAAATCCTACGTATTAACGTTGGTTTTGCAACTCTAAATTCTATCCTCTCTTCGAATTGACTAATTCTTAAGAGGATAAGAACATATCGATGCCCGGTTAGCTTATACTGCAGTAATTTGTAGCGTTGGTATCAGAAAGTGCGAAAGTGTCAGAAACTGGGCCCCTTACCTTACGTTTAAAAAAAGCAACATTTTGTCGCACGTGTCACAAATATTATTTGGAGATACATACAATTGTATATCGTGACTGCAGTAGAATTTGTCCAAATCATACGTATTAAAGTTGGCTTTGTAACTCTAAATTCTATTCTCTATTCGAATTGATTAATACCTAAGAAGATAAAGACGTATAGATGTTCGGTTAGCTTATACGCAACAATGTGTACCGTCGATATCAGAAAGTGCGAAAGTGCCAGAAACTGGGCCCCTTACCTTACGTTAAAAAAAAGCAACATTTTGTCGCAAGTGTCACAAATATTATTTAGAGATACATACAATCGTATATCTTGACTGCAGTAGAATTTGTCGAAATCCTACACTCAGAGAAATCGTAATAGTGCAGTCAACTATAAAGTGACAACTATTCATTTTTATTACATGCAACTATTTTTATAGTTACGATAACTACAAAAATAGTTATGGTAACTATTTGATAGTTGTGTCAACTATAAAAAAAATTGTTGTACCAACCATAAGTAAATAGTTGTCACTTTATAGTTACTAATACCATAATTTTCTCTCAGTGTACGTATTAACGTTGGCTTTGCAACTCTAAATTCTATCCTCTATTCGAATTGATTAATACTTAAGAAGATAAGGACGTATCGATGTTCGGTTAGCTTATACGCATAAATTTGTACCGTCGGTATCGGAAAGTCCGAAAGTGTCAGAAACTGGGCCCCTTACCTTACGTTGGAAAAAGCCACATTTTCTCGCAAGTGTCGCAGATGTTATTTAGAGATACATACAATCGTATATCGTGACTGCAGTAGGATTTGTCCAAATCCTACGTATCAACGTTGGCTTTGTAACTAAATTCTATCCTCTATTCGAATTGATTAATTCTTAAGAGGATAAGGACGCATCGATGCCCGGCTAGCTTATACGCAGAAGTTTTGCAATAAGCTACCGCAGTCGCGTGGTGCAACTCCAGCACTATAGTTGCGCGGTGTAGAATATACATGCTTTTAGGAGTAAAGCGTATGAAGGATGTTGGAGCGTAGAGTTATCGGTCGAATGATGTTACTAGGAGTGCGAAGGAAGTAGTTGAGTTGCACACGTAGGGGTCGTTAGTGGTAAGAGGAAAACGCGTAGTTATCCGCAAACTCAGTGCATCTACACATGCATGTAATCCATCGTTCTATATACAGGGTGTGACTCTTAGGATTTAACAACGTCAATTACAATGGCCTCGTCTATACAGCTATTATAACACCAATTACCTCGTCTATAAAATGAAATAATCCAATTTTATGACCTGTCATCAATTCAGCTTATCCAATTTTATCTCTACTTTGGAGTTGTTGGTTTTGCGCATATTTGGAGTAACACACATTTTCTTACTCATATGTAGTAAAATTACGTATGTGAGTGACTTAGATTCGAAAAAAAAATTCATTCAATTCTGTGGGTCCATCTGTTGTTCTGTCGATTCGTCCTGTCTGTCTATTTTTGTTCCGTACAGAAACACAATGACTTTTGATAGAACCTGTTGAACGTAGTGAAATTTAGTGTCTTCTGTATAAAAAATGCACTTTTGGTATAGAAATTCAATCCTAAATCCTGATACTTTTCCTAAAATGTCCAAATCTAAAGCGGTTAAGAAATGTGACAAGAAAGGTCCTTTCTCACAACATTTACTGTGCCTTTCTGAAAAGCACGTGTCGTAAATACGCCATTAGCAATTTTTTAACGCTGGAAAAAATTGTGAATTTTTTCATATTTCGTTTTAGTTAAAAATTTGTCAACTGATTAATGAATTTAATTGATTGACCAGCTCCACTCGATATCTGTAAAGATTTGCATTAGTGGAATTTGATTTGGTCTTTGGTTTCACGTGCCTTAAATCTATCGATTACTGTCTCAGACCTTGAGATATGCTTGGATAATTCCATCATTTAAATTGACCGAAAGTAGTCGCATACGATGAAAAACTAATGTTAAAATGACGTTTGCCGTCGTTTGACAAAATGTTTATTTAGTACACAAAAAAAATGTGCACGATGCACAACCAGAATTGTAAATCTCCAATTCTTTTAGAAGTATATCGGATGGTACAATTGGCTTAATAATTATGTTTCCATAAAATGAACATACGATATTTAATTGTAAATTAACATGGTTTGCATTTATCTAAATGTTTATACAATATATTATAACCATATAATATATTGTATGAATATTTAGATAAATGCAAACAATATTAATTTACAATTAAATTTCGTGGTAATCTTCTTGAAAAAATGGAAAAATAAATTTAATACATGGAGAAAGTAATGGAATCTTGCATTTTATTCGCAATTTCGTCCGATATTTGATTGAAAATGAGTTTTCTTTTCTTTGGAACTAGTTAAAATTTCACGTATAATTTCATAGTCGCTGCATGTTACTATTGCGAAATCATTACTGCAGAATGAACTGTACTCTAAATTTTATTTCTCAAAGTAATGAGAGTTTATAACAACGACTGCAATCAATCATTACAATAATTGTTTGCCTTGCGTTGTTTGAAAACCACCCGTTATACTACAATTAACGTACGTAGGGATAGTATTAGATGCACCGCGGTTCCCAATCTACAGAGAGCTGCAGTAGGTTTGCGCCAAGCCGCTGTGCACGAATGTTGGGGTAAAGGATGAGAATTTGCACTGTGGTATCCAGGGAGACTTTGCGCATCGAGAGATCGACGCAAATGAGCCTGCACGAGAGCTCGCTGGCAAACGCATTTGCCAGCCGGGCAGAACAGGCAACACACATACACATACGTCTGCACAATCCTCGTGTGTGCTTTAAGTGTAGATATATCACGTGTGCTCAATGGCCTATCTCGTTCTGTAAGCGATGGAGAGTCTCGTCAGAAGTGTCTGCATCCTATGTCTGACTGCAAATGCCCTGCTCCTCTAATAGGTACCACCCACTGTAGAATTGCTCTTGTAGAATATGGCAAAATGAACAGTAAATTATACCTTTGGGAGGCACATTATTGTTCATCTATGCTAATTCCTGGTAGCATGTTCGTCGGTAAAGCTTCTTTTGGAGATGATGTATAATGGCTAGAAATACCAGCATTATCAACAGATACATTCAATCAATGAAAATATGTTCAAATAAACTTTTTACAATAAATAATTATGATAAATTGTTAAACGAAATTGAGAATTATCTGATTTCTGCAACGGTTATGTATAATTTAGATAAATAATTATTTTGCAACATATATTATAAATTATTATTTCGCAATACTACGCTGGAAAAGAAATCTACTTAAAATTTAATGAAATTTTACTGAAAGTTTTTATGCATAAATTAGTATATTAAAATTAATATTCAAGTGCAATGTACAATTAATGTGTGGTACAGTACATTCAGTAATTTACTTAAATTTTACAGCAGAAGTACTTGAATTTTAATAATTTGCTTTAATTTTACTGGAAAAGTAAATTAATTTTATACCACAATTGTATATTAAATTACGGTTACGAGTTTATGCATAAAAACTTCCAGTCTTTTCTAACAGTGTATGAGCGTAAAAATCCACAATCATTCAGTCATGAAAATATATATCAAATACATTCTCGTTTAATGAATGCAGTCTTAAACCCTGATTAGCAAACTGCGAGGAAAGCAAGTTACAGAAATTTGTAATACCCACCCGACATTTTACTTTTCGGTCGAATATCGAAATACTTACAATGGATTTTGGCGCAAATTGTTTAATATAATAAATCGAAAAATTCCCATATCATATGAATTGTGTCAAATATTTTTTTAATTGAAGAGACCTTTGATTATAATTTCTTTTTTTAAGGAGTCAATTATTAAAAGTTGATTATCTCTGAATATGTATTCACGAATAAACGTAAACAAATGATGAGAAATGTACGTGAAGCAATTATCGCTGTCGATTTTCAAAGAAATGTGGAAAATTTTATCTGCGTTTCGTGAGTGATATTATTTATGGACAATGTCCATCATCATTCAATACCCCATCAATCGTTAATAGACAATCGCATAAAGTTGACCGCGAACGGCAGCAATATAGCTTCGAACTCTCGAATGCATCACGGGTGCAATGCATGTTGATGAAAAATTGATGGATTAGGTTCTCCGCGAACTCGATGTGATGCTCTCCTTTCCCAGCGCAGACAAGGCTGTTATCCCACCAGTTTACTATCAAATTCAGCTTACAATGCGGTTTTATCTATAGCAATATGCTGCAAAATGAAGATGTCTAAATGTTTTTTAGGCCCAAAGCTAATGCAGGTCCCTTAATGCCCATTACTCAGAAAATAATCTCAACTTTAAAAAAATCACGATTTGTAGTCCATAAAAATAATAATAAAGACAAGACCAAGTAATTTTTAAGATGGATACATTTATTTCAATGACTGCACTCATTGCAATTGCTTCTCTGCTTTCGTCGCTATTGAAGAAATGCCGAAATACACAAGTCTTCATATTGTTCCGGTACAAAGTCACCGAATGCATCGAGTCCAGTAACAATGAGCCACTTCTAAGTGTATTGTGAGTCCATCGTGTCCACCGGATGAGCATGGATGACGTGGTCGAGTATATATTGAAATACATATATATATATGTATATATATATACACATATACTAGGATGTATATATATATATATGTATCTCCCTATATTATAAAAAGATCTCGCCGCCGCCGTCGCCGCCGTGTCAAGAATCGAGGGACTTAGAATGATTCGGGCTCGGAGCTTGGCGGAAAGGGTTGGGGCTAACCCCAGCCCCTGAGGCTAGCCCCACCCCCTCCGCCAAGCCCCGAGCCCGTATTATTCTAAGTCCTTCGATTTCAGGGGGGTCTGTGAGACCCCAAACCCGTATTTTTCTCTGTCCTTTTCCAAAAACATAGGTCCCCCAAGGGTGGGGGGCACCCTTGCGGGGGGTACCCTTACGGGGGGGGCACCCTTGTGGGGGAGCACACTTGTGGGGGGGCACCCTTGTGGGGGGTACCCTTGGGGGGGGGGGGGGGGGGATTGCGAGCGCGCGCAGCGCGCGAGCACACGCAAACTCCCCCAAATTCGGACTTGTGAAAATTTTTAAAATTTTGAATGAGAAACCTCTCAGAAACCCGCCCACCCTATCAAAAACCCCGTCACTCTACCCCTCAGAACCCCCCCCCCCCCCCTTCGCCCCACCAACCTTATGCTGGTTTGAGCTGAATTTTTCGAAGTCCCTCGATTCTTGACAAAGCAGCGGCGGCGGCGGCGAGATTTTTTTATAATATAGAAAGATATTAGGGGCTATTGTGGCTCGAGGGCTCGAATCGCTGTTTTTTTTATTGGTCTCATAAAGAACTTAAAAGAATCCCGGTTTTGGGGAGCCATAGCCCCAGTAATTTTTTGGCTGGGATATCATAGACCCCGGTCAATTTTTCTAAAACCCTTGATTCTTGGCACGGCGACAGCGACGGCGGCGGCGAAATCTTTTTATAATATAGCGAGATACTAGAAGTTACTATGGCTCGCACGCTTCGCGCTTTCGTATTGCCTTTTTTCTTATTGGTCTCATAAAGGACTTCGAAAAATTCGAACATTGAGTGCCCTTGGTGGACTTAGAAAAATCCAAGCTTCGGGGGCCTTTAGGGGAATTAAAATTATTCCAGCTTGGATGTGTCATTTGACCCCGGCCTGCTCGATTATCCTACACGGCAGCGGTGGTGAGATCTTTTTACAATATTGAGGGATATGAGCTTTTTGTCTTGCTTGTATGCATGGAAAGTAGAATGACTGGTTCGAGTTGGTCTGATGGGGCGTGCGAATTGGCAACGCTTTATTACCCCCGTGGCTAGTCCATTGAAAGACGATTTTGACGAGATAAAATCTCGTCATCCTATTACTTTCATTTAAAAAAATATTGAAAGTCGACCAGTCTTTCGAGCCCTTAGCTTATGTGAATTCCTTCATGCCCTCTATTCGTCAAATAATCTCAACTTCGAATCCTTCACGATTCATACTTCATAAAATAGAAGCAAGACCAAAAGAATTTTAACGATGTACACAGTTATTACAATGGCTGTACCCAGTGCAATCGCCCCTTTCCGTCACTGTTGAAGAAAGGCCAACATACACAAGTGTTCATATTGTTCCGGTACAAAGTTGTCGAGCGCATAGAGTCCAGTAACAATGTGCCACTTCTAAGTGTATCGTGAGTCCATCGTTTCCATATAATGTACTTAAGAGAACAAAATACATTGCGCCCACCGGATGAGCATAGGGGACTTGGTGGTGTCGTTATATAAGCTTTTTGTCCTGTTTGTGCGAAGTGGACAGTAGAATGACTAGTCCGAGTTGGTTTGAGGAGGGCGTGCGAAGTTGGCAAAGCAGTGAACCGGTGGCTAGGTCATTGGACGACGAACTTGGCGAGAGTTCGCGGTGGTAACGGGAACGGGACGCGGTCACGAGATTTCAGAGAGCAAGGAAACTGTAGGACGACACCCTTAGCGAGGTTACGTCGATTGTCGTAGGAGCAAGAATGGCTAGGTGCCGGACGAAACGCAGCTGCGCTACTGACAAGACGACGACGGGGAGAATTGAACTCGGCCTCGAGTCTAAGGTTCCCAAGAGCGAGTGGACACGGTTTGTGGCAGGCTGAGACGACGACGTTGAGTCCTCTCTTGCTTGCTTGCTTGCTGATTCTGGTATGCTGGGTTCCTACTCTTGTACATATATGTGTACATGGAAACGTTATGTATGAGTGTACATAGGTGTACATTGGGTAGTAACTATGGGGAAGCAGCTCGTCGACGCGTCCGATGGCGATCTTGTCTTTTGCGTCCCCTAGGATGACCCTTGACCCCTTCACAACTGTATAACACGTGCACGCACTCGAACTATACTATGCACCGGACTCGACTGCAGTGCAGCTTCCGCCTGACTCGAGACAGACCTCTGAGACACGGAAACAGCGCATAGCGTTGAGGCAACGCGATAATTTATTTATACTCCGCAGTGGTAGTCAGTCTGTCTACTTTTGAGCTTGGGAACATGGCACGAGTAATTGCAGCAGATGGTTCTACGGTTGATGGATATATTACTGCATAATTCATTTGGAAAGTCTAAAATTAGTTCTAATGGTATTGTTACTGGGATGAACTTAGTCGTTGGTACTTTTGGACCATTACTATTGAGAAATTAGACAGTTGGAGCGATTCGTGCACCTATCAATCTGCATTTGATTCATCTAGTCAAGACTATGGTATGGTAAAAAAGATGCAACGTACAGAAACCTTGCATATCGCTTCTTCATTCCTTTTTCAGTTTTTACAAAGCTACAAAAAAGATTTTTCAAAAGTCAGAAGTTATGAGGAAGCAATGTGCAATATTCGGAGTTGTAACCTAATTTTAAAAAATTCAGAATCTAGCAGTCTTTGTAGAATTTTTAAACTCTGTTCTAAAATGATAATAGTTTGATTCTTACAAGACTAGAATATACAAACACATATCCATCCGTACATCTTTTCTAAACCCCTTATCCCGAAGTTTTAGATCCATCTGAGTATCCAGATATGAAAATATAGGATTAACAAGAAATTAAACAAATCTTTCTCTGCAAAGACGCAAAAGCCATTTCCACTGATACGATGATCAAACAATTTGTTGAAAATGACAATAATAATAATACCAAATTGTATGAATTACGAATAATCATCTACAATTTTCTAAAGTTAATTCACATAAATGTTTTTAGATTATTTTGCCAGATTATAAATAAAGATAATGCTTCATTCAAGCGATTCCTATTCAGCATTACATCTTGACAGTTTATCCGTGCGAATTCATACAAGCGGAAGATAGCCAGACAAAATGAGAGTGGGATCCTAACTGTGTGAGAGGAAGAACCGCGAAATAATGTGGCGAAGAGTTAACACGTAGGGAAGTACTCGCGGCCGATCGAGATTTTGCTACATATACCCACGAGTCTGTGCAACGACAATTGTAATGGGCGCCGGCGCATTGGAATTCTGCCAATGTGAGTGTAATTAGCGCTATGATAATTTTCTCTAATGCTGACCATTAACCTAGATTGAGCATGAAAAAGAAAGTACTTAATGGCCGGTCTGGTATCTACTCTGGTGTGGCGTATACTACAGCTTCGGTAGGTGAAGTCACCTACATATTGATTTGTGATGAATGGTCCATCGCTCTCACCCTGTCGATATTGTAATCTTCCATAATTTTTAATCATTTCGATCCAGTGCGCAACGCAATATCCCACAGATTAGTTATTGATTTACCAATTTCCTATATATCAGTTTTTTATTCAATTTTTATGCAATTACACTGTGCTGTATAAAATACGAAACACGTATAATGTGATTAAAAGACTACCTACGCAGCTTCAGATGAAATATTCTGTTATTACAATTTCATGAAAAGAGCTTTGTTATAATAAGTTTATTATTTTTTAATGATTTTCATCCATACTCAAAATGGTCTAAAACATCAGGAAAAAATGGTTTAGAATGGCCATCAGAAGTTATTGGCATAGACAGTGCTATCGAATGTTGGTGTAGTATACATTTTTTTAAAATCTGGTCGAGCATTCTAATTCGAACAAATTTTCCGAGCATGAACGAATTGACATGGTATCAAATTTAGGCAAAATCAGTGAAGCGGTTGAGACTATCGATTATTGAAATTGTTTAGAAACTTCCACTACCGCATTTTCATTTGCAAAACTTTATCTAGTGAGCGCAAATAGTTTACGATAATGAAACAATGTTCAGCGATGCTAGACACATAATTTAGTGAAGATTGGTAGCAGGTTTCAGATTTTATCGGAAAATGACTTTGTAATTATTACTTCTTAATGATTAAACCTTCAATTTTTAGAAAAGTATTTTTTGGTCATCCCTAATTTATAAATCCACAGATCTAACTTCCGGACGAAAAATTCATCTCGAATATTTTTATAGAATTTGAATTTATATGTACATTCTTCTGCAAGCACTTTTGTGAAGCACACACACAGCAAATAGAAATCCATAAATGCGAAACTCACATCACCTAGGCGATAATTCGACAGCCACTGTGACGATATTAGTCATATCTGCATGTGCTACACGAGGTTCGGTATCAGAGATATATTAGGCATACATATCGATTAAATAGGATATATAGCAGACATATATGATCGTGAGCCAAAGACCTGAATTCCAGCGTGACACATGGAATTCCCTTTATAGCCCACGAGATGGAAAATTTTGATTGTCCACGGCGAAGTATTGAAGGGATTTGGTGCATCGTGGTAAAGGGTATGAGGTGGTCACCAGCCGTGTGCATTCAAAGGCGTAATTGTCAGAGTGCCGATATTATTCGAGCAACGCTGCTATTAACGGGCGCCCTGAACCGCCCTGAACAGCTACGTACGTGTTTGCAACAGTACAGCAGAGCTGGAGGCACCTAGTGGCCCTGGTTGGTGTGGATGGCGCTCGGAACTCGTGAAATTTTACACGTCGCCTGTTATACGACGAGTCATCCGCGTCTTAGTCATAAAACTAGCTAGAAAGCTACGATAGCTATTATATATGTATATGCACAAAGTATAAACGGTCGAACACGGATGGTACGATAATATTGCTGGCACAGATACATGTGTTAGTTTAAAGCCATAAATTAGTCACCCCATTATCATACGCTTTGGCAAAACCCAGCATGACGTGACGATAATTCAGAAATATGAAGGAATGGATGGTACTATCTTGAAAGTACGTGGAAACAAGGTGAAGGTGATATCCAGCCATTTTGTGTTTCTCGTAAAGCTTTCAGTGAAGCTCAAAGGGCAATGCCTCGTGGTATATCTAGGTACATTGTAGCTTTACTACCTTCGTGAACAGTGAAAGAGGATGAACCTTAGCAACATGACCTCTTGGCGGGTCTTTCCGGTTTCGGGTCACGACCGACCCTTCACCGCCACGCCGCGATGAAACCGCGGACTCGACAGTTTCTCGAAAGTACTGAGGCCCTGTACTTGCTACTGCTGTACAGTTACTCGAAGGGAGGTCAGAGAAGCAACGTACAGAGGCGTGCATCTACTGTTAAGTTGGCTGTTGAATGAGAATTTCTGACTAAATGGAGAAGAAGGAAACATTTGTCCCAGTTTTTTGGGTAAAATATCAAATAGGAGATTAAGAGGTTCTTTTAGGAACATTCTGTTACACTGAAATAACGGCTTAATTGGTCCAATTAAAAATGTATTATTTGTTTATGAAATTGTTGCCATATCCAACTGATTGGTCAGAGTTAGCAAATAGTTAGTGTAACTATTAATATTTAGCATGGACCACGAATATTTTTGGTACTCTAACCAACTTCGTTTATTGTTGCAGCAAGTAAAATATCAAACAGAAGATTAAGAGGTTCTTTAGGAATCCGCAATAGTTGTTTTATGAAGACATTACAGATGCTATATTATACTGAAATAACGACGTAGTTGGTCCAACTAAATATTCATTATTTATGTATGAAATTGTTGCCATATCCAACTGTTTGGTCAGTGTTAGCGAATAGTCAGTGTAACTATTAATATTTAGCATGGACTACGAATGTTTTTGGTACTCTAACCAACTGTGTTTATTGTTGCAGCAAATTAAATATCAAACAGGAGATTAAGAGGTTCTTTAGGTCGTTGGGTTGAAGTTAATTTGCAAGCTTGAGAGAATCGACAAGTGCTTGGGAACAATTGCTCTCTTGCCTTAATTATTTCCTCATCACATACGATCGCATGGCATAGCTTGTGATTTTGACAGGTGTGAATAAAATTTCTGACGAGGGTCTGCATCAACAATGGAAAGGTTAAAGATTGGAGAACAGTTTGGGTACATTCTCCTTGTTTACTTTACTCCCTAACGCCTACGGAGTTAGCCGGCTCGTAGTTGCACACTTACTCCTATTACTCATCAACGGCCGCCTACCAAACTCAATTTATTTATCATTTTTTATCTTCCCCTGAACGTTTTACTAACTACGGGGTAAATAAAACATTGAACAAAAAAAATTTAAACTGATGCGGCGAAATTGACTAAACAAACCAAAAAACAGTTTCTTCAATTTGACGATAAATAACAAGTTATAGTTTAAAAAATGGGACCTCATTAATATGCACAATTAGCCGATTGATAGTTGCCCTTTAACATTTACAACATTACAAGTTAAATGATCATACTACATAATTGAATATTAAGATACCGAAAAAATGTAATAAAAAAAAGAATATTTTAAATCTGAATTATAGCAGGAATAGCAAAAGTGCATGTTTATATTTACAACGCAATATGGATAACAATATCCTTGAAGCTTGACATATAATTAGCGATACCTCTCCAATCTCTGTCTGCGATATTAAAGGAACAGTGTTGCGAAGTGGTAGTTCTAATCTTGGCGACTCTTCATCTGTGCGGGACTCAAAGTACTTGGGTAAGTGAGCAAGGGTGAGAGAGTGGTAGGCTAGAGAGAATAGAGAGAAGCCGTCGAGCCAGTATCAGTCAAGTAAGCTAAGCTCGCTTGTTAATTGGGGCGTTAGTTCCCTCCACGACTGTTGTAGAGCGCCGCGCACTTAAGCTCTTGCTTCAGTGGCGTCAGCCAGAATCCCTGATAACCGCGGGTACTGGAGCCAACAGGGGGACGGTACTCATTTTCATCCACATCCTCAGCGTCGTTGTTGTCGTCGTCGTCATCGTTGTAGAAGACCAGGACTCTTGCGTTCAAGTCTAATGGCTCAAGTTATCTTAAAGGCGTGCACTCTTTGATAAGATTTTATTTGTCGTAGGGTGCCAACACTTTGACTTCAAAGAGCGTTAATATTACGGGTAACGTCAAAAGGGTTTAGCTTATTAGGTTCGAAGTAATTTGAATCAAGGCTACATCCAAATCACCGCCCTTTAGCAATTTGATGCTACACTTGACTTGGAAATGGTACATTAGTTTTAGCGTGACGGATTAAGTCAGAGTGGCACGATGTAGCAGCAAGATTTTTCTTCCAGATAAAAAGTTTGCAATGTGATCGGACAGTTCAACATAATATTCGGAATAACTGATCGATCGGAGTAAATGCTCATTGTACAATCACATGGAGATTTACAGACACTTGGGAAAGAGACTACAGTGTCTCTATGAAAATCAGTCTCTTCATTTGTGAGTGTCTGTATAAATGTTGCTCGGGCAATCTCTTTATATTATAAAAAGATCTCGCCGCCGCCGCCGCCGCCGCCGTGTCAAGAATCGAGGGACTTAGAATAATTTGGGCTTGGGGCTTAGTGGAAGGGGGTGGGGCTAGCCCTACCCCCTTCCGCCATATTTTTTTTAAGTCCTTTTCCAAAAATAGGTCCCCCAAGGGTGGGAGACATCTTTGGGGTGGGGGGGGGGCACCCTTGGGTGGGAGCGATTGCGAGCGCGCGCAGGCACTCACATAAATATCTCTCTATATTATAAAAAGATCTCGCCGCCGCCGCCGTGTCAAGAATCGAGGGACTTAGAATAATTCGGGCTCAGGGCTTGGCGGAAGGGGGGGGGGGCACCCTGGGGGGGGGGGATCTTCGGGGGGGGGGGCTTCGGGGGGGGGACCCTTCGGAGGGTATAAATAGGGATAAAATCCTAGTATATATATATTTGTGTGAGTGTTTGTAACCCTGCTTAGTAACTCCGATTGAAATTGTTACAAACCGATCAGATGGACAACATAATCGATTCTCATAGGTTTCAATCGGATTTTTGTCCGTTTTATTAGTTCTAATTGCTTCGTTTAACCAGGAATAAGTATATACCCGAGTTTGTATGAGTGTGCGTATTTATGTTAGTGCCTATGCTAACGCTTACTAATATCTATGTTTGACGCATGTCAATATCTGTGAAAATGTCTATCCAAAGGAATTGATAAACGAAATCATTGTCTCCTAATTTGCATGACAACTATACGAATGGGCGAAGCACTCGGTTCATTGTAATCTACAACTTGTTAATAAGTAGCGAAATGCCAATTTATCAAACCGGTCTCTACCTCACGCTGCATCACCTTTTACTATTGCACGTCGCGGTGGTGACGCTGATGAGATTGTGCATGTAAAGAGAGTGAAAAATAACAAAACCTATTGTTCTTACTCCGGCTTATGGGAGGCGCGTGCCCCTGATAGCAACCGTATGTGCTGTGCTTTAATAGGTATAGGTAGTAAGCGTAGTGCAAGCTCGAGGCTCGACGAGGCAACTCGCAGCGCAGCGCGAATGGAGATTAGGCCCGGCGAGCACGTGACAGTCGAACGGCCAGCATAAATTAGATACGGTCGCCGGGGCTCGTGGAACGCGTTCCGTAACAAGACAATTAATACACGGACGGTTGGACGCGAGAATCTCTATACAGCGGCTTGGTGTACAAGGGCGGTGGAAGGGTGGAGGGCAATGTAGGGTCGTGCTGCTGCTGCTGTTGGCGTATATATCCTGATAGCTCTGGCAAACGTGCCGGGTGAAGCGTGCTCTGCGGCCCATCCACGAACTCGGTGCATGGTAGTGGCGATGTCGGTGTTGTTAGGCCGCTGTTTCTCTCACCATTCGATTGCGCGCCGCTCTTCTCGCTGAAGCTCGTGCCGTTATACGACAAATACATTGTTCATAGCGTCCGTTTCGCCTTTGTTACAAATCCGATGGGCCCACGTTTCTATGTGACCATTCGTGCCCTTTAAGGCCATTCAATTTCGGCTCGAATGCTCAAAGCTGGTGCTGCCGGTGTTCCTATGCTTCGACAAAATTGGCTCCGCAATGCTGTTCGATTACAGCCTTGGAACTTCGAACCAACACCGCAATCGCATCACTACCGTACACTGCAGGTAGGTATACAGTGTTACCGAATCTATGCAGTAAAAGATATTCAGGTCGTCTCAGAATTATAGCTGATACCTGTTAAATGTCATGTAAGAGGTTATAATAGCTGGGACCCTTGGTGATGACAGACCTATTGGGTTATGATGAACGCTTTGGGGTATGATGAGCCCTTTAGATTACGATGAGCCCATCGGGGTATGATGAACCACTAGAGGTATGATGAACCCCTTGCAGTATGATGAAGCCCTTAGAGCATCTTGAACTTCTAGGGGTATGATAACCCTCTTGGAGTATGACGAACCTCTGGGGGTATACTGAGAGAACAATACATGGTTCAAACAACAATACTATACTTTTACCATACTTTTACTATACAGTATAATTCCCAGGAGGGACGATTATACTTTATAGTTACAACAATGATAAAAATGATAGCTGCAAATATAATAACAGCTCAACTAATCAAATACATAATTACTAGTACCAATCGATATGATCGTCCCTCCTGGAAATTATTCGGTATAATTATTAATTATTTTATCGACTTTTGGCGGTCTATTTTTTCTGATGGAATTTTGCGAAGCACTTCTCGGGTCTGAGACCGTGATCGCTAGATTCAAAGCGCGCGAAACTGAAGCCTAATTCAAATTTCACTAATCCGATTCACTAATTCAGTTTCGCGCGCTTTGAATCTAGCGATCACGGTCTCAGACCCGAGAAGTGCTTCGCAAAATTCCATCAGAAAAAACAGACCGCCAAAAGTCGATAAAATAATTAATAATTACAACATTCGGTCGCGCCTATAACATACTAAGATTATTCGGTATAGTTCGACCTACTATTCTACTATATTTTTCTCTCAGTGTATTATGAACCCCTTGGAGTATGATGAACCTCTTAGAGTATGATAAGCTTCTTGAATCATGACGCACCCTCTGGGATATGAGCCCTGAACCCATGACGTATAATGCACCTCCGTGTCATGATGAAGGGCACCCCTAATGAAGAGCAAGAGACTTGGCACACTAATTTACCAAATATTTCATAGTAGCTTTTATTCCGAATTATTAAAAAATATACTGAATGCGAAGATCGTAAGGGTAACTATTCATTATTAGGAACTAGGTATTGTACTCGAATAATTGTGGAGCGGTTTTTGACATGTGAATGGATTAATCTACATGATTATCTGCAATGAATATCCAGTAAGCGTTATTTGTGGACTATAATAATAATTAAAAATCAGTATACACACCATGAATGCGTACATGTCAGTTCCCTGTACTACGAGACTAAGACTTCAATAACGAAAGCTCCAAATTGAGGGGCTCCAGAGTGGCTAGGTTTGTGTTCTCTTTCACTTGATCGAAGCCTCCTTCGAGGAATCTTGCGTACATCCTGCTCGTTGAGTTCCCCTCGAAGAAATAGGGGTTGATAATGTGATCATCGATTTTATCAACTCACACGTTGTGAAATAGAGATTCACCGGTGCACATTTTCGTAAATTCTGATGATCCTGCGGTACTACCCCGAGTAGAAATTTCATCAGGCATGTCTGCTGTCACACGAGGTCCAAATCAGTTTTAGATACGGTAACCTTATTTGGGGCATCCGTAAATTCACCTGCTCAGGTCCATGTGAGGCTGAGATATGGCATTCGTACTTAATAATGCCGTCTTTCCACCGGATCAGGCTGATGTTAGGCTAGATATGGTAACCATATTTAGAGGTCATCGTAAGTTCACTTGATCAGGTCCATGTAAGGCCGAGATATGGCATTCTACCTTAAAAATGCCGTCTTTCCACCGAATCAGGCCCATGTCAGGCTTTACATACGGTAACCTCATATAGATATGACATTCATCGATCTTATCCGTTTCGCATAAGGTCTTCCTGTGGCATTTAGACCAAGATTTTGTCCAATTTACCTTTACTTTCCCTGGTCAGATCCGCATACGGTCTACGTATGGCATGGTTTTTTTTAAATATGCCGTAAATTTACATTATCAGGTTCGTGTAAGGGCTAGATACGGCATTCGTTAAAAACATTCAAAAATTATTGTTATGCAAAATCAATCTTTTCAGCACCTTGCGTGTGCTGGATTTTTTCACATCTTTCCCATCGAGAAGTATTCGAAATTTTCGCTGAAACTCACGTTTTACGGGACTGTACCCCTAGAATTACTTTAAAATCTATCCAGGTACTGACCGTCAAACGCCAGTACCTGGATGGGTGACCGCCCCATCATGTTTAAATTTTGAATATTTCGGTCGTAGTCACAATAAATGGATGTACAGTCTTGACGTGTTTTTATTTTAAGTATACTTCAAAGACAATAAATATATAAACTTTCTAAGATGTCAATGGCCGAGTGGGCTAAGGTGCAGAACTGTCACCCAGAGGATTAAGGTTCGATTCCCACCAACGGCAAATAAATTGACATGTGTTTTTTTCAGAAATTAATATGTACTAAAAACTAAATAAGCTCGAATATCCAATAGAAAGTGCAAAATAAATCGGATTCGATGAGCGCAGATAATTATTTTGTAATTTATTTGCCGTCTTTATAAGTAGGGGCAGCCTCTATCCGGCCCTTATCTGGAAAACTTAATCTGGCCCTGATCATGCGCTACGTTACTTTCCTGCAAGGTCTGTATAAGGTTGCCCGGCAGGGGCCTTAGATTTAAATCCGGCTACCACGCTAGGGCTTGATATTCCCCGTAGCTGAATTTCTAGTCGGGTATGGTTATAAAAGTCAACTCGTCCGCAAAAAGAATACACTTCAAAAAGTTTTCATCGTCATGATAGTTCGACAAAATATATAAAAATATATATAGTTGTAAATATACAATTTCTATATAAGCCCAACTTGGGTGTGGGGTACGTCTTGTTCTTATATGTATTGTATTGTTATAACTCGTAGAAAAAAAATATATTTAACACATTTTGACATTACATTCCGTATATATTTTCTCACCGAATAAATACACACTTGCGTACTTCTTTTCTCATTTTAGTAAAAAGAGTAGTTACAATTCCATACTATAATGTCACATGCATGACCTCTCGCGTAACTTTTAACGAGACAGGATGAGTGGCGCATGAAACTTATTTAAAGAGTAACGCTGCATAGCTGGAGTAAAGCTACGTAAACTCTGTTAGCATGTATTATGGTTGCAACAATTAAAGTTTTTAATTAACGTTAAAAAAAGTCCCTCTCTCCTTGTCTCTCTACCTTTCATTCCCCGGACGCTTATCTATAATCTTACCCGTAGGCCGACTCTTTTATTTCGACCCCGAGGGTCTCCTAAGTACGAAGAATGTCGGTAACGCGACCTCCTTTTCTCGTTACCATTTTCACAGGAAAGCTATTCTGAATCGGTCACTGTAAAACTTTGTAACAACGGTGACAACGAACGAAGCAGTTGCTTTATCCAGAACACCCACATCTTTCTCTCGCACGTGCCGTGGTAATTGTACACAGCAGTTTTAATTACGAACTCTTCCTAACTCTCTCATTGTAATCCACTGTGGTCGCGCTGTTCTATTATAAAAAAGCATAAAACATCGTAAATCATAATGATAATACAACCCGAGACCCAGATTCATCCATGCACACGCTTGACAATATTTCCAAGTCCGATGGGTTTTATAACGTTGTATCCATATTTTTTACATTTTTTTTTCGTTGCAGTCCAACATTTAAAAAATAGCTGTCACAATCAGAAGCGCAGACCATCCGAATAAAAAATGCACATTTCTGAAACTCAATTGGATATTCACGCAAGCATTCACAAAAAGGACTTGTGTGTACATGTGAGGATCCGTGTGTATGCTTGTGCAAATTTCCGTGCGATGATCTGTACTTATTTATTCTTTGTGTGAGTGTGAGTGTGAGTGTGAGTGTGAGTGTGAGTGTGAGTGTGAGTGTGAGTGTGAGTGTGACTATCAGTGTTAGTGTCAGTGTCAGTGTCAGTGTCAGTGTCAGTGTCAGTGTCAGTGTCAGTGTCAGTGTCAGTGTCAGTGTCAGTGTCAGTGTCAGTGTCAGTGTCAGTGTCAGTATGAGTTTGAGTGTGAGTGTGAGTGTGAGTGTGAGTATGAGTGTGAGTGTGAGTGTGAGTGTGAGTGTGAGTGTGAGTGTGAGTGTGAGTGTGAGTGTGAGTGTGAGTGTGGGTGTGAGTGTGGGTGTGAGTGTGGGTGTGAGTGAGTTATAAATAGTGACGACAAAGCAGTTGCTT
This sequence comes from Ephialtes manifestator, assembly GCA_963970395.1. NCBI lineage: Eukaryota > Metazoa > Arthropoda > Insecta > Hymenoptera > Ichneumonidae > Ephialtes > Ephialtes manifestator. The sequence continues at coordinate 30,630,989 of OZ019969.1, forward strand.
CATCCACAGCAGCCACTTCATTCTCTCTCACGTACCGTGGTAATTATACGCAGCAGTTTTAATTACAAACTCTTCCTAACTCTCTCATTGTAACCCACTGTGGTTGCGGCTTTCTATTATAAAAAAGCACACAAAATCATAAATCACAATCATAATACAACCCGAGACCGAGGTTCATCCGCGCATATACTTGACGATATTACCAAGTCCACTACGTGTATAACGATGGAATATTTTAATGATTTTTTTACAAATTTTTCGTGTCGTGGGCCGAGAGTAAAAAACTAAAATAGCTGTCGAAATCAGAAGCGCAGGCCGTTCGAATGTTTCCTAAATCATCGGGGAACCCGGGCAGTTACGAATTTACGGCAGCGGCGAGCAACGGCGCCGCATATATTCCGAATTTGAGCCACGAGAATATTATATATAGTGTAACTGTATATAGCACTGTATGTATGGATAATATAATGTATATGTGTATACCACATCTAGATGGATACGTACGTATTCGGGGACCAGCAAAATCTCCATAATCGGGGGTGTGGGGTGGCTGCTTTCCATTTTTCGGTGCAATTTCGAGGGGTGGATGGTGGGTTGGGGTGAGGGAACTCGTGCGAGCATTCGGCGCAGCACAGAGCGCTCAGGGTGCGCTGTATAGGGCATAGGGCTGCTAGTGAAAGAAGGGGGTATATTCCACCCGCCCGCGCAAGCAAGTTTCCGTCACGAAACGTGCCGAGTCGGGCGTGCTTGCCCCATTGTTCAGCTCGAAGGCCCCCCGGAGTGATTTTCATCACCGACGATTGTTCCTTCCTTAGCAAAGTTAACCTGCCGCTATTAGCACACGTACATCCACGTACAACTTGGATTCGCAGTTTTCGTCTTTGCTAAGGCGACGATTTTTCTTCACTCGACACGAGAGATCGACAGAGTCTCCGAGCTCCCTTGTTCCTCGCCCTCTCTGTGAATGCTTCTCAATGACCTACGTAATTTCCCACCTGCCTCGCTACAACCAAAGTTTAACGTCGTTAATCCTCGTTCGACAAGCACAAGCCAAACTTTCAGACCTAATGAATTCCCATTAATCAGCAATTCTCTCTATTTGTACCGTTTTTTTCCCGTTTTGGATCACTCATTTTCACGTGATTGGATGACATATTCTCATCTCTTGTCTTACACCGTTCAAAATTCAGAGTGTTAATACAATTGGTATGGACTTCTGACAAGTGTTAATCCATTTTGTGTTAGTAAACCTTCTGACAGTATTAAATTCACCGTGGGATGATAAATCATCTTTCAATATATATTTATGTTCGAGATGAATCGGTGAAAAATCAGATTCTTGGCCATCCATCGAGAATTATAAATTAAATAAAATCCCACAATATAAACAAATTTAAGTACGTAGTAGCTTTCGAACGAAATGTGTTTATAGTTTTGCAAATTGACACCAGCTATCGAATACCAGTTATTGACATGCTCGTCAGTGTTGACTTGTATGAACACCGAGTATAGTTAATTATTATTGGATTTTAAAAAATGTACAATAATTTCGAAAATCAATATAATAATATACGGTTCAAATTATAACCACTTCAATTAGTCGATATCGATTTAGCAATTATTTTATTGGAAATTCCATGATTTCAAATATCTCTGTTACGTCATGGTTTTTAGTTATTGAACATGAACGTAACGAAGTTAAATTGATTTTCTTCGTTTTAGGCCGGAATGCGCCGGCCAGGGATCGAAGCAGGTGTCTGGTGATTTTTTTTTAGAAACTTGATAATACATTTTTTTTTAAACTCTCGTCATCAAAACACTTAATTTATTGAAACACTAATAACAGTAACATATTACAGATTAAAACTGAAACGTGCACTCGCGTCGAGAAATTGCACGATCGCGTATACAAAAACATTTATTGTATGTATTCTAGTCGAATTGGGTGAACATATGTTTAAAGATTGTTAATTTCGAGGGCCGACCGTCGGGGTTCGGCCCCTGAAGTAGAACTGCCTATATGAGACAATTAAAAGACGTGCTGAAGGCACAGCGCATTAATACAAAAGTTAAAGATGCAGGACATCGCGCATCCCATAGGTGAGCGACGCCCTACTCATCACCGTGGGACCGCTGACACTGCGCCGATAAGGGCAGCGAAAGCGTTTCCCCGGTTTTGCGTTGCAACTATTGCGCGAGAAATTATTTTCCTTAAAACAGCGTGAGACTGCTGGTTAACGCAAAAGTCTGCATCCAGTAGTGGGAAGCGCTACTGGTTGTTTCAAAAACAGTGAAACGATTTATTTAATCTCATTATTATTTATTTTTATTGATTCAATAATTATTACTATTTTTCAAAGTTATTTTTTTGCAGTTATTTATTTACTAGTTAATTTTTGAATAATAAAAAATGTGCCCGGACGTAACAATCTCAGATTTTTTTGTATGTATATTCACGTAATAAATACTGTATTTAAATGTTTTAAATATACATTAATGTTACATCTCACTTGCATATATTTATGTATATTAAATTGAATGCACCGGTTTATTTGAAAAAACTCCAACTCAATAAGTATATTTATTTTCAAGTTGATTTTTTTTCATTGTAGATTTGTATGTCTGAAATAACAAAAAAGTTTTTCATTAACTTGTGATAGTGGAAATACTGTTAGATTGGCAATAGCTTGAAAACCTAATTGAAATATTTTGAGGTATGGCGTACAAATATTCATAATTTTTCATTTTCTTCTGTATCAGTTATTAATTAAACAGTTATTTGATTAACGAAAATATTTTGTCCGAACATATTAATACTTATTGAATCCGATCTATTTTAGATAATTAACTGCTAATGTATATTTTATGGTGAGTATTCGAAAGTACGGGTGTTTGCTTTAATTAACACATACTTTATACATTTCATAATTATTACGCTCAGTATATATAGTAATTATACACTAGACAGCCTCGGGCGAGGACTCATACACCTCAAACTGTTAAATTTCATTAAATATTTCAGGGAATGTTGTTGTCAGGAAAATTTTAACATCGTCGTAAATTGTTTGTCGTCATTTATCATAACTCAGAGCAATTTTTGACGATTATTTTAGGCTCTGAAAAAATATTGCGGAAGTTGCAGGGATTTTAAAAGTGATCCTTATTTCCATCACAACGCCATTTTTTAGCGGAACCGAAGGAAGACAGTTGCGCCGTTAATCTTGGTTTTCATCCTTTTTTCACGAAGTATTTATCATCGCTATTTAATATGGTTATATGGAAGGAAAAAAAATGTATAGCATTATCAGTGAAATTAAAATACGCATGGCTGTCAAGAAAATGTCTATCGTGGAATGTTTGCAATAAAAAGGACACTTCTAAAAACCTAATAACTTCTTTAACACTGTACCTACGTCATTTTTCCAGTTCTAAAAAATGATACACAGTAATTACTATAAGTTATTTGAAAACGCGATATTTATTGTTAATGTCTTAATTAATGATATCGCCTAAAAGATTAATAAATAATATACCAGTTTGAGATGCAGTCGGCTATCCACTTATCTCCTTAATGTCCTTTAGACGTTATCTCGTTAACGTCCTTAAAACATTAAGGAGATAAGTGCTTAGTGGGCAGACAGTCGTTATAACGAATACATTCAGAAACATTTACTAATGCAGTCGATTTGATTCTTGTATTAAAGCCGTTGTGTATTCTACGTACATGTATCCTGAAGCAGTTTAAAAATCATTTTTTTATCGAGAACGCATTGAATTTTTTTTAATCTGATTATTTAACAGTTTGAAGGCATGTAATACAATATTTTCAATATTTATTATGGATAAAAAGTAGCTTAAGACATGATACCATATTCGAGCTTTCCAGTGACATTAATTTTCTCCCAATCAATGTGTTAACAAAAAAAAAAAATTACTGTCAGAAATGTATACAAAATTCGTCAACATTTTTTTTAAATCTCTTTTTTTCGTATTAACAAATTTTTTCCAGGTGTGGTAAAAAAAATTCAATGTTGGCTCTTTATGCCATAATTATATTAGAAATTTAGTAAAAACAACAAAAATCTCACTTTTTATAAATAAAAAAAAATCTGCGAAACTGCGATAAAAAAATGCTACGCTGGCGCTTTTGCACAATTTATTTTTTCTGACAAGCATTTAAAATTTTGATGTTGACACTTAATCTTGATAGTACAACCAGAAAAAAAGTCTAGTTAACGTAACTAAATACATTGTCTTTATTTGTATTAACTAAAATTTGCTTCCCATGAAACATACATGTATTTCATTTAAAGGAACAATGTATTGATTTCGACTATATTTATTTATTTGAATCAACCCATAGAATAACTGTCACTGAAAAAAAAGTTCTATTTGTTGCTACTAAATTCTTTATTTGCCCCGAAAAAACATTTAGTTAAATTGCCGAAATTCCTGTATTCAATCCTTCTTAGCTAATCGAACTAAAATTTTCTTTCAATTAAATATAAATTTATTTCCTAAACGTTGTAGTTCCTTTTTTCTTTTCCAATATCAATCAATTAATATATAATAAATATTTAGTAATTAATTATTAATTTCCGCATTGTTTACACGGAGCATGTTAAAAAAAATGTATTTCAATCGAAAACATATTTATTTCATGTTAATTACTCGACTGAAGTAAAATAATTGATTTAAAATAAATACGGTCCTATTAGACCACCATTCAAATAAGACAATTTTTTCACGTTAACTAAAATCTACTTCGGTCCACTAGTTCTTTTCTCTGGGTATACGGTCATAACACATGTAGGAGGAAATGCAGGAGGGAAAGTCTATAGCCCTTTTGATTACGCAGACCAGGAGGCCAAGATCGATCGTGTACTCATACGCAGCCAATGTGCCCGCAGGCCGCGCAACTACGCGATTTGGCGCTGTTGAATGATGGCGTGTATCTTCCTCAACCCCCCTTTCACTTCCTACCGCCGCTCGTTTACGGTGCTGTTACAAGCGGTTCCTCTTAACCCAAATATAGTCGGGCAACGTTCCAGATCTCCACCACCGGTGTAACTCCAATGATATACTGTACGTGTGTGTATTTATATTCGCAATATCATATCAGATATGAGTTATTACTGTACTCTATGAGGGTAACGTAATATTATAAATAAACTGAGTTCCGCGCGTTCCATACATAGGTGCCTATACGTTTTCCAAGTTGAATAGGGTCGTGTGTGCGTGTCGTATCAGTCACATTAAATTCCTCATGAATCCAGCCGACTAACCCTTGTTTCCCCATATAGGCGGTGGATTTTGCGCATTTCCGACCCTCAGGTTAGTCCAAATCCCTAGACCAATACTGTTTCATTTATTGTTATTGGATCGCCAACATCATGTAACTTTTTCATGTAAACGGATATTTAGCTTTCGGTTATTTGTAGCAAACAGCTTCTTGCTCTATGGCAAGTAAGGCTTGCTTATTGAAATAAAAGAGGTGGAAATTACTGTATGAGTATTGAATACAAAACTAACGACAAAGTTAAGCCAACCGTATCATGGAATTGAAAAAATAAACTATATGGAGTTAAATCAATGGATTTTTACTTGGTAGAACTTTAATATAGCTGGTTCAACATCACACCCAGAAAATAAATCGCACACAGTGATATTTCACATGGTATGTCATGGCCTCGAAACGTTAAATAGTAATCTTCGATTTAATCCATTTCAAGAAAAATATCACATAAAAAAAGATTGATTCATTTGACAGTACCGTAACTTAAATTTAAAATGATTATAAGTCAGCGTTGCCGGTCGCTTTACCAATTTATGTACCCTATGCTGATGTCAAAAACTCCGAGCGAGATTCATGCGCGACCTGTTTTAGCGTGAATACTATGAGAACATAATTCAAAGCTGTTTTTCGCATTCCCATTGACTCCATTAATGTCCAAGAGCCATGGGCGGGACTTGCATCATTAATTGCACAGATTTATGAAACCGGTGTAGAATAAGCATCATTTCAGGACACCCCGTCTAAACCACTTGACGCTTTCAATATCCAGAACATCGAAGACGATTTTTTTACTCCCGACTGCCCGTAGAGCAAAAAGACGGGAGTATGTATTTCACTTGCATGTAACCTTTTTTTCTATGTCTTATTGCATTCTGACCATAATGATTATCGACCATTCTATGATTCTTTTTATGTGAATATTATTTCGGTTGTGTATAATGAACGTTAGTTCGAAAAGAACAATATTTAAAAAATTAAATTCCCACAAAGTTTAGTCACCCTATCGATCTTGTAGAAACTCAATATCGGACAAAACGGGATATGGGATTATACGTTTCTGTAGGAAATTTAATTAAAATTAATCGAAATTCACAAAATTTAAAGAGTCGGACTCATTTGTTTTTATCGTAAAATCTGATTTCTAAAACAGTACTTGAAAATGGAGGTACCATTTTTTAATTTACCATTATTTCATTTTTTTTGCCGCCGGATCCTTGCTCTAAGGTCCACGGGCGGACCATTTTTGAATAATATAATATTTCACAGGGTTTTTCTTCCATAATTATTTAATCCCAATTAGTTGCAGGGCAAAAAGGCGGGAATATGTATTTTACTGTCATGGCGCAAATATGCCTATTTCTAGTAGTACAATGTTCTCTAAAACTTTAAAAAATCTCTTAGCAAAATTTTGGTACACAGATTCTGTGTAGCGGTCCATGTTTCTTTGTTCATATATCGTATGTACTAGATACGATTTCCGGAAGATATAAGAGTTTATGTCTCGTTGACATCCTTTCATGGTTTATTAAATTAATTAATTGATGTCGCTGCGTGTGTAAAATTGCGAATTATTTATTTATTTTATTTACGGGAATGCGAGAGTTTTAGCACGAGTATTATCTCAAGGAAGAGATATTCTCATAAATAAATGAAAACCAAAACAATGAAAACTAGAAAAATAACCCGCGGCATTTTAATTATGGCCAATATCATGACATTTATTTCACATTTTCTCGAGTCACATATATATACTTTATAATCTACACATTAATGGTTTAATTTTTCTTTATCATCTTAATAATAACATTCATTTTCCATTCGTCTATGCTTTTATGAGCTTTATATCTTAGTCTCGTTTCCCACACGTAATCTCAAAGATTATTATACAACATATACAGATATATAATATATACGTAGACTAGAGGCTGTTGTATCTCGCGCGCTTCGCACACTTGCAAAACTTAATTCCATAGCCAACTTAAATACCCCTCGGGAACCCCTCCTCTATTTCACGTGAAACCTTCCCCTATCCCTCGGGAACCCCTTCTCTATTTCTCGGGAACCCTTCCTCTATTCCACGGGAAACCCTTCTCTATCCCACGGATACCCCACCTCTATTCCACGTGAAACATTCCCCTATCCCTCGGGAACCCCTCCTCTATTCCACGGGAACCCCTCCTCTATTCCTCGGGAAGCCCTCCTCTATTCCTCGGGAACCCCTCTTCTATTCCACGGGAAACCTTCCCCTATCCCTCGGGAACCCCTCCTCTATTCCACGGGAACCCCTCCTCTATTCCTCGGGAAGCCCTCCTCTATTCCTCGGGAACCCCTCTTCTATTCCACGGGAAACCCTCATCTATCCCTCGGGAACCGCTTCTCTATCCCACGGAAAACCGTCCCCTATCTCCTGGGATCTCCTCTTTCTCACGGGAACCTCTCCCCTATCCCTCGGTAACGGTCTCTATTCCACGTGAAACCCTCCTCTATCCCTCGGGAACCCCTCCTCTATTCCACAGGAACCTCTCCTCTCTTCCACGGGAAACTCTCCTCTATCCGTCGGGAACCCCTTCTCTATCCCACGGAAAACCCTCCCCTATCCCCCGGGATCTCCTCCTCTATCTCACGGGAACCCCTCCCCTATCCGTGGGTAATCTCTCCCTTATCCCGCGAAATGCGCTTTTTAAATTTCCCTCGAGAAACTCTCTTTTATCCCTCGGAAAACCCTCCTCTATCCCTCGAGAACCCCTCGTCTATACTTCGGGAACCCCTCCTCTATTTCACGTGAAACCTTCCTCTATCCCTCGGGAACCCCTTTGCTATGCCACTGGAAATCCTCCCCTATCCCTCGGTAACCTCTCCCTTATCCCGTGGAATGCCCTTTGTAAACTTAATTTTTTTTCTTCGATTTTTTGTTTGTGGAAATTTTCCGAATTTAAAGAATGTTTGAAATCTTTCTTGGCGGCCCAAATTTTTCTAAGTCCCTAAATTCGGGCTTTTGACGTTCCGAATTTTTCTAAGTTCCTAAATTCGGGCTTTTGACGATCCGAACTTTTCTAAGTCCCTGAATTCGGGCTTTTGACGGTCCGTTCTAATTTCTAATTCCTTCCATTCTTGACACGGTGGCAGCGAAATGTTTTTATAATGTACTGACATATACAGAAAGAAGAATCTGATACTTTTTACCTTACTTGCAGTAAAAAATATCGTAAATTTGTGGTATAGGTTTACATGACGCCACCTATCAAGAAATACGAGAACCTTTAGAATTTTTACCACGAAATATGGTACAAAATTCTATGTATATGGTAGAAATTCTCATAGTTCTCGTACTTTTCGTCAGGTGGCAGCTATGACTTCCCAATACCAGGCGCGTTTGATCATTTTTACCATAGTGTCTGGTAAGTTTTATCAGATCCTTCTCTAATGAGATCAATTTATCAGATCCTTCTCCGTGTATATAAATATACAGATATACAGGGTAAAAAAATATGAGTTACGCAAAAACACTTATAAATTTAATTTCATTGGTACTCAGCTTTATGTTGTGAACAGAAGATTCCACTTTCTTTTCCGGATGTCACAGAAAATGCTATTGAGCTCACATGACATTTTCACGGTGAAAAATGTATAAAGTTGTTGCCCTAGATCATTTATTGTTGCCCTAATCGATCTATCATACATATGTTTGGAGATTGCTCGCGAATAATTGTAATTCTGCTTTTGAACACCACGTCTTTAAAGCAATGTGCCATAAATGGTCGTGCTTGACATAGAGGCCGTCGACGGTTTCTCTCAAAGTACCCTGGAATTATAATTTCTATGCAGCAAGTTATTGAAACTTGAAGTTATCTGAAATTGTCGACAAGACGCCCAAATATCACTTCAATAGTTCTAGACATTTATAACGTAACCTGAGATACTGTCCCTCAATGTTATACAGCGACATGAACTATACAAATTGTTTCTAATGCTACATGAAGCTTTTTGTTTACTATCTTACGTAACAAATCATTGAAATGATATCTCTAAGGCGACTTTTAACGATGCATAGTAAGTTTGGCTACATTAAATTACTTCTTCTTTCAGTGCGATTTCCGATTAGCGATATATACAAAAATGTGTTTATTTTTCGTGATATTCTGGATATTAACTTATTTGGAATTTACCGGGGCTCAACAAGGTGGAAATTCGATTAGACTTCCCTGATTATACATCAAAGGCCTGGAAATGCTATACCTGAATATCCAGTCAAGTGAGCTTGACGTTGAGCTTATCAACGCTTGAGCAGTTACAGCTACAGGATGCTTTGGGCTACTAGATCAGACAGAAGTGATTTGCCTCTAGCATTGTCTTGCCTAACCGTAATACCATCTAATCCGAAACGTGGAGGTTTCCGGCTTGAGAAACGTTGACCATAATGAGCTTAGAGATTAATCTCCCACCTAATTAATGTCATCTGCAGGATTATGTATATAAAATATTTAAAAATATGATACAAATATATAACCGCTGTCCATAAAAGAATAAACCAAAAATATCAAGTACGGCATTACACAGGTAAACTGAATAAGAAAACTAAGATCTAAAAACGTCTTGGTTTAATGAAAATATGAGAGAAAATTTGGTATCATAAAATATAAATGTACGGAAAGACACACCAACTGTATTTTCTAAATTACCATATTGTAAAAAACTAGTGGTGTTACAAAAAGTGTCTTTTTGTAGCTAGATCAGATGGACGAAAACCAGAGGCGGTTTAACGGTGCAAGAGCCCTAGGCTGACAAATCCGAGGTGCCCTTTTCGTTCCATAAAAAACCTTAACGCAACGATTTTTTCTTTTCGTTTTTACAACAATTTTAAAAATTGAAAAAGAAAGTTCAGTCGTCTGCGGCCCCCAGACTGCGGCGCCCTAGGCCTGGGTCTAGTCGGCCTAGCCGGTAAACCGCCCCTGACGAGAACTCCAATATTTCACGCAGGTAATACAGAAAATATTTTTCGGTTCAAATAACTGCATTTCATATTTTCAAAGATAGAAATATACTTTCTTTTTTTCTTACATAAAGGTATCAATGTGGCATTATTTATCTCTGAAAACGTTCATTTGTAATAATTATTGATAGTTATTTTACCAGAAAATAATTTTTTAAATCAATTGTAAAATAAATTGTAGATCACCGATGGTGAGAATAATAGTTGATGTTGTTGTATAAGGCTACAAATCGGTCATTGCCAAGTGTTCAATGGTAAGGGTCAAAATTTGAATTTATATCTCTCTATATTATAAAAATAACTCACCGCTGCCGTGTCAAGAATCGAGGGATTTAGAAAAATTCGAACCGTCTAAAGCCCGAATTTAGGGACTTAGAAGAATTCGGTCCGTCAAAAGCCCGAATTTAGGGATTTAGAAAAATTCGGGCCATCAAAAGTCTAAATTTTTCATGTCAAAAGTAAAAAATTTGTGTGGGGGGGGGCAACATGGGGGGGGCTTAGGTGGGGGGGGCACCCTTGGGTGGGGGGCACCTTTGGGTGGGGGACACTTTTTTGGGGGAGATTGCGAGTGCGCGCAACGCGCGAGCCACAATAAAATCCTAGTATATATATATATATTCACTGTCTTCTGTTTCCGACCTAGGTTCAGACCCTGTTAATATAATCGTTAATATTCCACTGAGTGTAAATTGTAAAAAATATAAATCTTCTAATTATTCTCTGCATCCTTAATTAATATTTCCATCCGATAGACGCAATTAGTCGAAGTTGATTGCACCAAACGGAGGAAAACCATGTTGTTATATTAAAAATGAAGCTTCGGAAAAGTGACAGTTATTGGTTGGCATGTGTCGATTTCACGGAGCTTGATGGTTAATTAGTCAAAGATAAAGACCCAATGAGAAACCCGAACGAATGAATCATAATGCGAATCATAATTTTATTCGATTCTTGCACTCTAAAAAGTCTTCTTCATTGTAGTGACATTTCACATAATCACACCGATGATGCTTTGAAATATAGCAATGATAGATAAAAACAGCCAATTTATAAGTAAGTAAAGTAATTTTTTGCTACCTAAAAATCAATCTCTGATTAAATAATCTACTGGAAAATTAATCGATTTTTCGCGATACCCTTTTAGGGGTTGGCCTCCACCCTGGAAAGCTCGACGTCTACTCCGAACAAGTTTACTATTGCCGAACTTCATTCGGACGTAAGCGGAGATTTTCGTGGAAAATTCTCTTCGTGCCGGAGGGAGAAATCTCGGACAAGTTTGTTTTGCCCGTTGTAAAGGAATGTACAGAGTCGAGTCTACCTGGTAGTATGACTAGTATAAGACCAGGGTGCACTGCTGGCTCAAACTCATCTCCAACTTGGTTAAAGTCACCGCCAAGGTGATTGGAAGTTCCATTACAGTGGCAGAGGTATACATATATAGAGTGTGAATTGTATATCCTCTATATAATAGCACGTACATTCCCAGAAACAGAGAAAGCGCAACTTTACCTGAAGCAAGCTTTGAAACACCCGCGTGGAAGACATTGTTAAAGTTCAGAAACGTAATAAATCCATTTCAACATTGGGACCCTCACGCGTATTAGGAACTGTAGGAAACGCGTGTGAATCGGCCGACAAATACATGGTATAAACGTGGCAGGATGCAATATACAAACAAATAAGTTAGAAGTACAGATATAGAGCCATACACAAACAAAACGAGAGAGAAAAGTTTGGCTCGCAGCCCCGACCTCGCCAATCTTTCCTACAATCTTTTTCGTTCAATATTCCGAGAAAATCCATTACATTATACGCTTCTATTACTGATACGTACCGCTATCAAAGCGTATAAAAAGCCTTTCGCAACTGGAGCATATCACACAACACTGCGTCCACAAAAACGACGGTATATCTAGTTATTAAACAACAACAACAAAAAAAAATGTTGGGGCGAATGCGGCATGATACATCATAGGACAAAGCCTCGCGACCTCTGATTTCGGTGGATTTTTCACAGACATTGCTTATACAGCATTGCTATTAGCGTAGATACACCGACAGGATCGATCGTACCGTGAAAGCTGATTTTTAAAAACTGATAACAGCTGCTATCGTGGCTGAATATTTGGTAAAATAAAAATCCGGTATGTCGAGCTTACTGGAACAAATCCGAGTCGGCTAAACTGGACTATTTGGAGCTCTCCAATTCCCCGGGATATATCTGTCGATGTATATGATTGTGTGCACGTGGAAACACTGTTGTGAACATGTATAAAAGAGAAAGATAGAAAATGGACACTTTCACCCGGCGCGTATAGTACAGCCGCGGTATATATGGATACGGGTTGAACCTGGGTACGGTCGTATTAATACGTACAACCCCGCACAACCATTTATCACCGAGACCTACGCAGACCTGCAAATCACTCTCACCTGCAGAGAGAACCGACGGCAGTGGCAAGCGCTCCGGCCGCAGGGGTAGGTAACGAGACTGGGTCCACGGTTGGAGCGTAGCTCGGCAAACGATAAATTCGATTACGATTTCGCTTACCGCACCCCCATTTTTTTTCCTCTCTACCTCTCTAACTCTCAGCCTCTTCCTCCCGCCCATTTTTACCTCCATCCCTACCACGAGCTCCGCTACACCCGGATTTTGATGACTCAAGCTCCAATTCATTATTATTTATCGATTCAATCTATCACTAATTACCGGATATATCCGTGAGGTCGGTTCGTTATTCGGTTGGCCGCCATGAGGCGAGCGGCGAGCTTTTCGAGTTTTTCATCGCCCTTGACACATGTTCTCTCCACGTCCACCCCCCCCCCCCTAAAAGCAACTGCGGGAAAGACACGCCAGTCCGACATTCATTGGTTTTGTAGTATATCTATCAACTACAAACTCGATTTTTGTTCGAGCATTTGCTTTTTTTGTTTCTTTTTTTAATAACAATTAAAATACTTCACGGATGACGAAGCGCCTGTTTGCACCGGTGATGACCAGTTTGTAATTGGTATTGGACGAAAATAGTGATAGATATGTTGGTAATGAAGTTGGTGTGAGTGATGAGAAATTTATGTGCATTGAATGAGGTCCGGTAGTAAACGGATTATCGTTTTTTCATCAGTAAGGCGAAGGCAGTCACCAATGTCAATTATTTTTGAATAATTAAAAGGCTTTTAAATCAGAGATTTTAATACGTTGTTGACCGTATAAAAAAAATACAAAAATAATCTATGGTAGAGCGCCAACATATCGAGTAATTAAATGTACAGGAAGTCATTCATTGTGGATAATTCGGAATCGAGATAGACTTTGACTAAGAATCTTTGACTATAAATACATACGAAAACTATCGTAAATCTCTAATCTAAGTAAAGCTTACGATAGATTAAGAGATTTTGTTTTGTACTTTTCCGTTTTTAGCGTAACCTGTCCAAACATGTGATGAAGATCTCTTGTGCATCGCAAACAAATTGTACGTGACGAAATTTTTGCTTCTGCCCTAAATATGTAATCACTTGCTCCCCCCGTAACTATCTTTTGGAAAACTCATCCCTTTTACCTCAGAAAGCCTTTCGTGCCTCTTGGGAAATGCCTGCTCTCGTCTCTTGGAAAAACCCTCCCCTGAACCCTCCTCGGAACGACCCTCCCCCGTCACTAACCCTTGTTCCCTGTCTGTCGTTCCATCGTTTCCTATCCCTCGTTCCCTATCACCCGTTGCCTGTCCCTCGTTCCCAACTCCACGTTCCCTATCCCTCATTCCCTATCCTTCGTTCCCTATCTCTCGTTCTCTATCTCTCGTTCCTTATCCCTCGTTCCCTATCCCTCGTTCCCTGTCCCTGGTTCCCTGACCCTCGTTCCCTATCCCTCATTCCCTATCCTTCGTTCCCTATCTCTCGTTCCCTATCCCTCGTTCCCTATCACCCGTTGCCTGTCCCTCGTTCCCAACTTCACGTACCCTATCCCTCGTTCCCTATCCCTCATTCCCTATCCTTCGTTCCCTATCTCTCGTTCCCTATCCCTCGTTCCCTATCCCTCGTTCCCTATCCCTCGTTCCCTGTCCCTGGTTCCCTGACCCTCGTTCCCTATCCCTCATTCCCTATCCTTCGTTCCCTGTCTCTCGTTCCCTATCCCTCGTTCCCTGTCCCTGGTTCCCTGACCCTCGTTCCCTGACCCTCGTTCCCTATCCCTCATTCCCTATCCTTCGTTCCCTATCTCTCGTTCCCTATCTCTCGTTCCCTATCTCTCGTTCCCTATCCCTCGTTCCCTATCACCCGTTGCCTGTCCCTCGTTCCCAACTTCACGTTCCCTATCCCTCGTTCCCTATCCCTCATTCCCTATCCTTCGTTCCCTATATCTCGTTCCCTATCCCTCGTTCCCTATCCCTCGTTCCTTGTCCCTGGTTCCCTGACCCTCGTTCCCTATTCCTCATTCCCTATCCTTCGTTCCCTATCTCTCGTTGCCTATCCCTCGTTCCCTGTCCCTGGTTCCCTGACCCTCGTTCCCTGTCCCTCCCCACACAGAACGTACTGTCCATTGGACGTCCATGAATGGTCCATTGGTCCGTAAAACGTCCACATCCATGGTGGACGATGTATGTATCTGTATTTAACGTCTATGTATAGCAGTCTTGTAGTTGGACATATCACATTGGATAAAAACGGGACATTCATTAGACATACATAACACGTACTACCTTGATCGGTCCGAATGGATATAAAATGGATGTCCATGGACCATTAAGTAGAATACCTCGATTAGATGAATCTGTAGTACTTTAACGAGACATCTAATAGACGTTCAAAATTCATCTACAAGGAGATGTATTTAATAGATGAAATGTGAACGTTCATTGCATCATTTTTGCATGATGAAAAATGAACATCATTCAGGGCCATAAGGTGAACGAACACTAAACTTCCAGAGGACCGCATTGTATGACTGCACCGTCAATATGTCAACTGGACATCTAATGTATGTTCAAACTTTGTCTTCGCGGAAACGTACCTAATGGACGTAAAGGGAATGTCTATTGGATGGCCGCGGCAGGACTCTGAATGAATGCCTCGCAAGATCGTTGAGTGGACATACACCAGACATCCGAAAAACCACATGGAACCACTGTTTAGTGCATCAGCTGGACATGTGCATACCGGACGTTATTCTCCATATCCATAGAACATCAGTTGCATTTCGAATGAACATCACCCCATGCGGCCAAAATATGTACACATGACACAGTATATACGTAAGTCAGATCGTAGTGTGGCTGGTCATTGTCTCTAAGTTATACGTTTAATCTGGATGAAAAGCTAAACATACAGGGGACATCTATATGCATTCACTAAACATCCACAGTAAATAGTAATCAGCATCAATTCTATGTAATATGGTTTTATCCCTTGAACATACTCGTAGATGTTTATTGGACATACATTTCATAAAATATATGTCATAAAATATATATTCGTTGAACGTCTTATGGATAGCTGCTTTCACGCAATCGATGACATCCATTTGTTGACACTTTCTGTGGTTATGAGCTGGATGTCCATTGATGTCCCCGGGACGATCGATTCATCCACCATGGATGTTCAAAAGACGTACCATGGTCGATATGTTCTGTGTGGGTCCTTACCTATCCCTTGTAAACAGAGCAGTGCTATGATATACAATTTATTTTATTTGATTTGTATTGATAATTATTAAATATATAGATATGGTGGGACCTATTATATATTTACGCTGTTATTTTCATTTATAACATTTTTTTAAATCGAAACTATAATTTTCTGTTTTACTCTGTTAGTTTTAGTTTATATGATTTTCTGTTCTTGAGTTGAATTTACTCCATAGTTTTTACTAAGGCATTAATAAATACCATCAATCAATCCCTTAGAAAACGTCTTACCTGTCTCACGGGAAATGTCTCACCTGTCCCCCGAGATGTCGCAGTCACGAGCGACACAGATTCTCAGATTATTTCTGCCCGCGCGAAACTTTTCACATGCTCTTTTTACATAAAAAACCGAATGTCTGAAATTTTTTTAATTTTATAATCCAGCAACGTTGACTGCAAATAGCAATTGAATACTGCTCTCCTTGTGCATACAGTGACCCACTCTCTTCTACTGCTAAAGGTCAACACTGCAACTTTACGCGGACAGAATTTTCCATGGTTAACTCGCAATTGTAAAAATGAAATTGAATAACTAAGACGAGGTGGAACGCCGCAATGGTATACCGCTGGGACGACTCGGAAGACCGCGAATTTGTCGTATGCGGGCTTGTTCCGGTGTATTATTAAGCGGGAAGTCGGGACCCCAATTAAACTCTCACTCTGTTGTGAAGCGCATCTGCAAGTGGGTTTCTGAGTGTGGAGCGCCGCTCCCGTGACACCGAGGAGAGACAAGGATATCATTCGATTTGCATAACGACGTAATTCGATGTACTACCCACGAGACAAACGACTCGGCCAATAAGCTCTCTCGAGTTTCTCCACGCTCTTCTACGTCCCAATAACAGCGAACAACGAAACTACTCACCGACCTTGGGCGCTCTTCAATCTCGCATCTACAAGTAGAATTAAAATTGTACTGCTCTGCAAACTAATGATTTACATGCCCTTGCGTACGAAAGTCCAAAGAGGTGCTCGGTGTGACTGATAATTAAACTCTTCTGATTTCATATAATTACCTCTTATGGAATTTAACGACACTATCTGCATTCGAATCGGAGATAATTCTTCATTCCTTTGTATTGTCCCTCCGTTGTTCAGGTTGTGCGCCGATGGTCGGAATGGTCTAGAGAATTTCTTTTTTTCTTCTCCTTTTTGTTAAGTTATGTTATCCAGGGTTGAAATGAGTCATTAATTCCACACTCGCTTTTTCGTTACTTATTACATAAATCATTTGCTTCTAATTATAGCTTAGAATATCCGAACGTATTGATCAAACAGTTATACAACTTTCTTGCAAAAAAAAATGAACTTCCTTACAAATTTATTACACAATGTGATAGAAATCACAAAACCAGGCCTAGTTATTTTTTCGATAAATCATTTTTTAAAGCGAATCTAAATGAAAATAGTATTTGCCGTATTTTGGAAAGAAATAATCGAATATTGAGATTAATAAAATAAGGTTTATTTACGATGATTTCAAATACCTAGAAATGTTCGTTTCTGCATAATGATAAGTCGTGTAACTATTTAGACAATATCTAGAAAACTCACGCGCGCTCCGCACGCGATTAGAGATCGTGTGTCGGTTCAGCGCCCTTATTTAATACATATAATATATATAATCAGAATTCCCAAAAATTAAGAGATCTAACAAATTTTTCCAATAATTCAAAATCTTATCGAATCGGAAACTCTATATAGATTTGACTCAAATTGATTACCAATTGTCCTTTAACATTCTTTCAATTCTAAATTAGTATTTACTTTGATAACAGCTCAGAGGAGAGAACAGATCTTTCGGGTAACAACAGCAAGAACGTCAATTGGGGAAAGATAAGCAATAACAAGGTTAACGCACCTAGCTAACACCACAGGAGTTGCGCAGTTCTTTGGAATTTCAATTGGAGTCTTCAACGCAAGCATGGGAAGAACAATTCTACAGTTCGAATAACACCGCTCTAGATGGATACAATGCTTATAAGAGACTCAAACCCCAAATCCTTAATTTATTGTAAGGATTCCCTGTGATAAATCTAGTTGCAAAGGAAATAAAACTGTAAAATATTATTTAAATAAATTATTATATACATATATGTAAAAGGGTTAAACCCGTAAAAATGAATAAATAAAATAAATAAATAAATAAACTTCAAATTTGCGAGGTCTGGAGCATTTCCAGACTTTAGAAAAAAATGTAAAGTCCGATCATTATATGGGGCTTTACATTTTTAGTAAAGCAGGCCGACCTCTTTGCTCAATGAAATAAATACAGGATTTCCAATTCTGGAAACTTGGCATGGATTTTGCTAAAAGTAACAGTGAACAAAGAGGTCTGATTTACTTGACTGCAGAATTTCAATTCTCCCCGATCTCTTCGCTTATCATCTTATTCACGATTGTTCTGTTGATCCGCATGTAGTGACTTCGCGTACGCGTGGTTTTGTTGCTGCCATAGAGACTACGTCGCACTTTGTCGTTCAACATCTTAAGCCTAGTTTAATATTCGCAATTAACACATAATCCGGAAACCCCGAAATATTGTTAAGTCAACCAACTTGGGAATTCAAACCTCGCGCTCCCGATATGCTTGACAAAACTGTCAGAATTGGAACTGTCAAACGTGTTAAACACGAACTCGGTCTCGGTCTCGATCTGATCTCGCGCCAATTTGGACCAATCACAGCGCGAATAACGTGACAACAATGGACCAACTCGCAATTCGATAAAATCTCGCAACATACTTTTTAGAGAAGGAATATATTATAGCTATCTCCAAATAAAAATTGTTCTAAACTCAACTATCAATTTCTGAAAACTTCCATTCTTATCCACAAAAACCACAAATTATGTGCTCAATCAAACCGAACAAAACTTCATGCAGGTTGTTTTGTATAACTCAAATTTCATAGTTTCGTTAGTTGCGATGCACAAAGCAACGCAAAAATGTCTTCACCAGGGAAGTCCGAAAAATGTGAAAAAACAATGCCCAGTGTACAACTGCGATAAAGACCATGCACAACGAGCTTTTACGCGCAAAAGTCTAAACAGTACCGGGCTGGGTCGCAGGAGTCATGCATGAAGAACGAGAGGGGAAACAAAGAAAACAACACTGAAGCGAGTGAGCGAAAAATAGTGTTCGTATATATCCCGTACGTGTGAGTGGAAAAACCGCGAGGGGTGCACGGGCTTCGCCCACCTGGCCCAGCCACATGCATACGGAAACTCATTTCCAGTAAAGCATAATATCTCACAAAGATATATATCTCACCGAGGTTGTAATAAGTTGAAACGTGCTCGGCATTAGCGTATAGCGTATGTCCTCCTCTCATCCCACTGGCTGTAGGCCGGGCGAGATGGAGAAGTGGGAGAATGTGCGGCAAGAAAGCCAAGAGCAAAGCGAAGCACAAGAGGACCAAGGCGAAACGAGAGTATGGGCGCGTGCTGCTGCTTCTGCAGCGCCAGCAGCAGCAGCAGCTCTTCCACAATGTCGACCACACGGGGAATGCTCTTTTCACGCCGAGAGCATGACCTGGAAGCCCTTTTGAAACTCGATTCACGCGGCAGCGCGAGCTCATTGCTGCTTCACCCTGGTCCCGTGGTTCTTTTCTTTTTTTTTTTATCTGTCTTCCTTTACCTCTGTCACTTTTTTGTACTCTTGGCTTTTTTATTTATTTTTATTCCTCAGCCACGGTGTAGCTTTTTACACGGCATGACCCCAAGGTCTCACGTGACCACGAGTCCCGCGAGGAGAGCAGCGGTGGTGATGTCCTGGTGGTGCCCGCTGGCACTGGTTTGCCTCAGCATCGTCAGAAGGAACGATAGTACTGTATAGGTACTCTACTCTGCTCGGGAGAGCGTCTTGCGGCTGGAGCTCGGGTCACCCCTCTCGGCGAAACTTTATTAGGATCAAACGTGCTTCGGAATACCGCGAAATATTGGCGCTGCGGCTGAGAACTAATTAAGGCTGTCCGTGGAGACGACAGCGTGATAATATAACTGTGGAAATATTAATTCTTGGTATCTCAACTGATAAAGCTTGGATATCTCGAGGTGCAATTAAATGCTATGAGTTGCAGTTCGATGTTTAATTAAAAGTGAGGGAAGGAGAAACGTTTTTCTAGAGACGACTATAGTTTCGTTGATACAACCTCAATTTTATTGAATTGAAGAAATCGCATTTATTATTCAGCTACACATTTATTAGGGCATCATTGGGATAATGATTTTTTATGTTATTTAATATAATTGTTTAACTAATTTTTTTGGCCACATTGATGTATATAGACGTATATATGATAATAGCTGTTTAGAAGACATTTTTTTTTAAATTTTGTCGGTAAATAATTAAATTAGCAATTTTGTATCTTGTTTTTTTTGTAATTGTATATATAGGACGGCGCCGTTCTATACAATGTGGGGCGTAATTTATTATTCACAATTACATAATTCTGAATGAAGATAATTTGTATAAATCTTAATTATCTATTTCGTATATAAAAAATATTTATTTGAATGCCAAATTCATGTAAGATACATTAAGAATTTATTTTAGCATGAAAAATGTAATATTGTTGGTAATTGTTTTTTTTCGTAAGATTAAAAGATACCGCATTTTTGTGCAAATGCATTTTTTTACAACAATATTTAGTAGTGTTTATCGTAGCTGTTATGACATACCGGATTGGATTTCTCTCTCACCCGAGCAGAAATTTGTTCTGGCTGAGGTCCGGACCTCATCGGGTTGTCCTTAAGCGGAGGGAGTCAGGTCAAAAAAATTGATTTTGGAAATTCAATATCATCCAAATCCTATTGCATATAAAAATGCTCAACGCACTATATTGTTTGTACTCGATGAAAGGATTTTTTACTGTCGTCTGACTTGCATATGCTTTTCAATATTATCTTAAACAAAGTTCTTAGGTTTTCCATTCTGCGCATGATTCAGATCAAACTACTAGGCAGATTGGAATGGTTGATGTCTCATTTTCTTCTTCATGAAAAGATACACCGGCTAAATGGAGCAAATTTTAATAAAAGGTAATATTTTTCAAGTGACACAATTATTAATAAATAAATTTTATGCTATTTTCTAAATCGGTGATTAACTTTGCTTTCAGAATGAAAAAAAATAGCTTGCTCCATTTAGCCGGTGTATCTTTTCATGAAGAAGAAAATGAAACGTCAACCACTCCAATCTGCGTAGTAGTTTGATCTGAATCATATGCAGAATGGAAAACCTAAGAACTTTGCTTAAGATAATATTGAAAAGCATATGCAAGTCAGACGACAGTAAAAAATCCTTTCATCAAGCACCAACAATATAGGGCATTCGGCATTTTTATATGCAATAGGATTTGGATGATATTGAATTTCCAAAATCAATTTTTTTGACCTGACTCCCTCCCCTTAATCAGTAATCAGGGCCGGATAAGGTGGCTCTATCGGGTCTTGATATGACATGTAACGCCATTTCTGATCTGGCCGTGGTCAGGCTACAAATTCGGGCGTTATCAGGCTGCTAATCTGAAGTTTATTCTGGTACCATAATCGGAAGTTTATTCTGGTACCATACATGGTCATGGAAGCTTTTAAAATGAAGTATTACTGTTTTATTTTTTAGCTAACCAAATTGACATATAAAGGACTGATAATCTCAAACAAATCGCCAAATAATGGGGTGCTTTTGAATAGTGAAACTATCTTGCAGATCCAAAATATATACAAAACTCAAGATGAAAACAGAATAAAAATAAAAGGAACAGTGTGGAGTGTTAAAAGAATTATGTACATATATCCATGCGACTCATCAAATTTTTAAATGTGACGCGCAAAAAAAACACAACGTCGAAAAATGTTTACAGTAGAATCAATCGATCGCAAAATGATGATTTTGGATATAAGTGACGCCGTCGCCGAGAAAATATATGCTGATTCCCTTATACATGAATAATTGTGTAAGACACATACATAAAACTACAACTATTTCTAATCGATAGAATTACAATAATAAGCGATATTATAGAAAAAACGTTTCTCATTTATTTATTGTACACCGGTAATGGCAGATATGCTGTTAATGCTGATAAATTCGTCTGAAGTTTAAATCAAGCAGATTTGAATATTCTGGCCAAAAGCAGGGCCGCATCTGGCTAGCCCGACCAGCAATGCCTGACCGATGCCTCATTCGAACCTGATGGTACTTCAAGCAATTTTAAATAATTTCTGCTCGGGCATATTTCCTATACAAAATGCAATTTTTGTTTGCAATTTTTTTACTCCCGAAAGCTCGACAGACAAATATACGGGAGTTATGAGTTTAGTGGTGATTAGCTGACCGATGCAGTTTTCTATGTGGCAAATATTTTCGAAAATGGCACATATTTACTTAACCTAATTTGACCCACAGATTTTGCTTGTATGTGCGCTCGTTTTAGACAATATTTTAGTGCGATGAACTGTTAACTCGATGAGATAAATATTTTTTACAAAGAGCCTGTTTGAATATATCAAAGATCACCACAATTATTACTGTAATGTTAAATGTGTAATGTTAAAATTACTTTCAATAAAAATAAAAATAATTTTTAAAACTTCCGACTGAAAAAAATAGTTTAACGTATAAAACAAATTGGATGAAGGAAAAATTATGAAATAATAATCATTTGCATATTACAGTCGGAAGTTTAATTCATCAAGGGTGTGGAAATCAATTGACTATAATATACGAATGATTATTATATCACAAATTTTCGTTCACCAAATTTGTCTATAAATTAAACTCCTTTTTTCGGTCGAAATTATTCTCGTTCCTTGAAGAGTATAGAAATACGTAACGGCATGATAACTTGAGGACTTCTACTGCAAACTAACGGAAACAATAATCCAAACGTAGAGTACATGTGCTTGTTGTGACTGCGCTTTATCTTTTTCTAAATTGAAAAACTTACGGTTAAGAAAGTAGCAACAAAAACAACTTCAATCTTCACTTGTATTACTGGAAAGTTGGATAATCTCACAACTCCAATGACAGAGTTTCTCGAAGAAAAGACAAAAATAAGAGTATAACTTCGATGTCTACTGTTTCAACATTGTAGCGATAAGTGCTTCCAATAAACATCTACAATCTGAAACCCAAAAACTCCAACGCTTAACAAAATGTATATGACGATTTATATTTATATGGTTATTAAATACTATTGGAAAAAGTAGAACCCTGCACATTGCTTCCTCATTATTTTTTGTTTTTTACAAAGCTACCTCTATGAGGAAGTATTTTAATCAATTTCGGCTTTCTCGTAGAGGAAGCTTTGTAAAAAGCGAAAAACAATGAGGAAGCAATGTGCAAGGTTCTACTTTGCATCCTTGTTTTAATTGGACAAGTAAACGGAGAGATTTTTCTGGCAACCACTATTAAAAAAATATGGCGATGGTTCCCATGCAGCATAGTAAATTCGGTTTATTCGACCAGTTTGGCGATGATTGCCATGCAGTACATTAAACGCGAATTTTTCGTGTCTAATATAGAGTATGGCAAACGATGACAGTTGTGTTCACGTGCCACTTACCAACGACACATTGCTGGTTAAACGCAGCATACTGAAGATTGGAAGGCCTGTTACGTACTTACTGCTGTAGGGTAGAAGTACCGGTTGTGGCCACTTTAAGAATTTTTCCATTTTCAAGTACTTGTGATTGGGACCAAATATCATAAAACTGTTTTGGACCTATACTTTTCATATCTGAGAAGAATATAATTTCAGATTTCTAGCATTAAAATCTTCATATGTGTCGAGAAAACACTGGAAAATAGAAAAAAGTAGGAGCATAGTCATTTCACCAGTTCTAGCCACCTATGCACCGGTTTTGGCCATGCTTAAAATTAGAATAACTCAATATTCATTGCACTTGAAACATTTTTAAGGTGTGTTTAATAAATCAAAATCGTATTCTTATGAAAGCTTCCAATTCCTCTACACGAAAATGTCTTTAAAGCACAGATGCCATCTGTGAACCTAACTAACCTTTTTTGACATTCGTCTTCTTCGTTTTGCACTTTTTCGTAGCAGCTTTTTTTGACACAAATAGTCATACATGACATTAATGTTTTACTCTTTACATTTTTATTTTTATTTTTACCAGAGTTCTTTCCGAAAGAAGATTTTCGCATTGCATAATGATGGGAATCTTCAACATGAAAGGTGTTCCACCGCTTTACCATCTTTTTTACTATACATTTCTAAGGATATATTTTTTTTAGCGTTTTTTGGTTTTCTTGTTTCTTCTTTACGAATCCATGAATTGATTGTGTAATAATTAACGAAAAATTAATGATTATATTTTCATGGCCATATCCGGGGCAACATGCTTATTCCATGTACCAGTTGTGGCCATCGTATTTTTTATAAATGTATAGCTTTATTTCAAACTTTTAGTACATCAACATTTGCAGTGATGACTCTTAAGATTGATATGTGCAAAGCTGCATGCAATTCGCCAAATATATAATCCGAATATGTATCTAGAGCTTTCGTCAAAATGTTGTCGAATTCCGTAAGGAGTTGAGAATTTGATGAATCAGCTGATGATACTTTAATTACTGATACAGTACTTTTTGTAATGGAGACGAACGGACGTCAAAATGACGATAAATATTTCCAAAATACACAACGTTATGAAAAATTATGATTAAATACAGATACAGAATTAAAATAGCCACGAAAAACGTTTTTAAGTGTGGGGGTGGCCACAACCGGTACTTCTACCCTATCGTATACCAGTAAATCACGGAAATTCGTGCAATTAAAATCATACTTAAATTAATAGAAAGTAAAGGTATGTAAAGGTAGGATAGGGATAGATTACAAAAATGTAGCATAAAAAGATACACGTTGTTTTGTTCAATTATTAAACATTTATTTATTTTTCTTAAAATGAAATTATATTTTTTAAATAAAAATGCCATCACCACTTTTCGTCCTGATTTCGGACGTCATAAAGAGGAAATTATGTCACGTCGCAATTAGTGCCGGTTACGCACCGTTTTACAACGAGAACGACATGTAACGATTTTCTTATAGTATACAGAAAGAATACATAGATAATATGTCTTTAAAAAAGACGTGCACTTGCTTGTTCGTTTTCACAATTCCTTGTTAATTGCACTACACTAAAGAGAACAATGGGCGCCTAACGCCGCTGACCATGTAAACACACTCAGCCGCCGCCAAACGTATAGCGGCACGGCACATCTTTCGTGTATAGCTAATAGACTGTTTAGAACTACAGCCTGTAGTTGGGGAATGAATCCCAGACGTTCGGTCTTAGTAGTTGCAACATTGGGGATATCAGAATTTGCTATTTTATATATGTCAAATGTTCGTATTTCTTTCGGAACCGATCCCGTAACTATAGATTCTATTAATAAATTAGGAGATGAATTTCTTCATATATTGCGAATCATAATCACTGTCTGTTGGAAGTCACGACCATTTTCAAGCTTTAAGATGTCTTCGAGACACTTTTGTGTATACATCCTTACAAACTTTGGATTATTTACAGTACGGTTTGAAAACCAAAACATAGAAACGATTCTTGTACGGCGTGCAGCACACAGTAAAACACGATACAGTACTCTATAGGAAAATATAGAAATAGACGCCAGAAGCGCTAAATAATTCGAGTTTACTATACTAAATCGGGTAATGATTGCCAGACTCTTCTCTCCGTGTAAACATGTTGTGAATTCGCTTTTCTATTTCGTTATACCATTATTTCGTTATTATTAGAGCGTTTCCGAAAGTAAATGTGATAACGTATATAATTCAACATTCCATAAAATCACAAATTTCATACCGTTCGTCACTTAATAATGTTAATAATAATTATTATACATATATAATGAATGAATATTGTTTCATTTACATGCAAAATTTGAGCTCGCAATCCCAAGTTTTGCAAAAGTTACAATAAAGCGATAATGCCGATTTTTTTTAAATTCAAAATTCCATAAAATCTGAACCACTTTACCGATTCGAGCCAAATTCAATACAAAACAACATTGAGTGCACCTGCTCTTATAACCAACTATTTCGGAGAATAGACGAAATTTTACGAAAGTTAGAGCGCGCACCTCCTTTTTAAAAAAAATTCAAAACAGCATAAAATCAAATTTTCGCAAAATTTTTTTTTCCTGAAAACAAAGCTTCCTCTACGAGGACAGCAAAATGACTAATACATTAAAGTAGCAGCTAACTTAAGGACTTGATCTTTAGTTTATCAGCATAAAGTTTAAGTAAATGTTAATTAAATAAAAACAATTTATCGCAGGCCAAAATTTTGAAAACCTCATCAACGATGCGAATTAGCTAACTAAATATTATCTATAATCATGTCTACATCTTTATGTCTGTCAACTCAACGAAATTCACTTGCATCAGCCTCTTGCTTTTTCCTCACTGTGTAAATGCATTAGAGCTCCTGAGAATCATGTATTCGGGATTTTCAGGTAATCAATAAATATTCAACTGCTCGTTAAATATTCCCCGAAGCTTTTACACACGAGCTCATAAAACCATATAAACACGATTTTATGATCATATCTGCGCTGCATGGTATAACTTAAGTAACGTACCGCATTAAATATCAGTTCATCGCAACAATATGTTATGGATCTTGCATGTATAGCCTCAAGCACAAATCTCGACGAAAAGTGGCGACAACGCTTTTTGTATTTATTTTTATTCAGCTAGAAGCAATGCAACGAACTACATCGGATGTAATACGGTCTCGATAAAAGTGATGTCGGACGTATAGTCATCGTGACTTGGGTAGAAAGCTGAGGTAAATGTGCGCGTAATACTGAAGTACGGACGGTCCTTGCGCTGGTCTGACACTGCAATCCACTACTACTTGTCCTCGTATAGAGAGTTCCACGAGAACTGGTTCCGGAAAATTCATCCCGGGGCAATTTCCGATCCCAACAATAATTTACCCTTAACTATTGTTAATGGATGATTCACTTTTATTAGGTAATAGAAATACGCAGCGTCTCACTCAAATATCCCTTTACTCCTCTTGCAATTTAACATCGCAACCAAGCTCAAATATAAATAAAATTTTCAGGACTTTTCGTGAATTTCATAAACAAAAATTTTCAGATTAAAAAATTTGAAATTACTCTCAAAAATCCTGTATTATAGAAAGAAATGAAACAAGATGGCAGTTCATGGTCGGTTGTTGCGTAAAAATTTTGTACATAACGCAAGATTATTCTAGAATTTTGCTGAAGCTTTTTTTATTGATATAAAGAAATCATACAATTAGTTGTTGAAGTAGAAAATGTAGTGGGACATTTTTAACTCTCGATTTGTAAATTTCTCAAATCCAACCATCAACCAACTATTTTTGGCCATGATGAAACGTTGGTATGCGGTTAAATAAGGCAAAATAACCCTAATTCCAACTTGTGGTTAATTTTTCACTACCAACCATTGGTGGTTACATGGGACTATTAGTTTATGGTCGGTTCTGAAAAAGCATCTTCTTAAGGCGAGGAAGTCAGGTCAGAAAAATTGATTTTGGAAATTCAATATCATCCAAATCCTGTTGCATATAAAAATGCCCAACGCACTATATTGTTGGTACTCGATGAAAGGATTTTTTTACTGTCGTCTGACTTGCATATGCTTTTCAATGTTATCTTAAGCAAAGTTCTTAGGTTTTCCATTCTGCGCATGATTCAGATCAAACTACTAGGCAGATTGGAATGGTTGACGTCTCATTTTCTTCTTCATGAAAAGATACACCGGCTAAATGGAGCAAGTGTTAATAAAATTTAATATATTTTAAGTACCATTATTATTAATAAATAAATTTTATGCTGTTTTCTAAATCAGTGATCAACTTTGCTTTCAGAATGAAAAAAATAGTTTGCTCCATTTAGCCGGTGTATCTTTTCATGAAGAAGAAAATGAGACGTCAATGATTCAAATCTGCCTAGTAGTTTGATCTGAATCATGCGCAGAATGGAAAACCTAAGAACTTTGCTTGAGATAATATTGAAAAGCATATGCAAGTCAGACGACAGTAAAAAAATCCTTTCATGGAGCACCAACAATATAGTGCGTTAGGCATTTTTATATGCAATAGGATTTTGATGATATTGAATTTTCAAAATCAATTTTTTTTACCTGACTCACTCCCCTTAACGATATTTAATATAAGAATGTGCTGAAACGGCAAGTATATATAAATAAAAATAAGAACACAAAAATTCATTCGAGATACATTGAACCTCGGATCAATTATGCTGGGGGTGAATTATCGCTCGACCTATTCCCGGGACAACTCAATTATGCCGTGACGAATTGACGTGTCACCCGTGCACGTTTTATGTCACGCACAGACCCACGCATGAACACATACATCCAGACATTTTTTCTGAGCCACTTATTCAGGCGCTTCACGAAATAAAAATATCGTATATATATTTTATACACTGTTAACAAGAGAAAAAAAAGTTGTTTATTTGGCAAAATATTGTACCATAAAAACTAAGCGATGTCATGTCCAATTTTCTTTTGGACATTCCATACGTGTTACATTCCTCAATGTCCAAAAACCTTGAATATAACGTCTCTTAATTTTTATGGTACAATATTTTGCCAAATAAAGAACTGTATTAAAATAAGATACGGTGCAATGGGTTAATTATTTCGTAAAAGGTTGATTTGTTTCTCTCGTTGATAACATATATATGACCTATATCCCGAAGGTACAGATTTATTGGCAAATACGTGCACTGTTAGAAAAGACTGGAAGTTTTTATGCATATACTTGTAATCGAAATTTAATGTACAATTGTGGTACAAAATTCATGTATTTTTTCAGTAAAATTAAAGCAATTTCTTAAAATTCAAGCACTTCTACTGTAAAATTAAAGTATATTGTTGGATGTGCTGCACAATACATTAATTTTAAACTACACTTGTATATTAAATTTAATACACTAGTTTATGCATAAAAACTTCCAGTAAAAGTACATTAAATTTCAAGTATTTTTTTTCACAGTGTAGAGGCCCGGAAAAAGATTGAATGGAGGTACAGTGAAATCCCATGTATTTTAAATGGCAATATTGCGGCTTCTGGCGGGAGGATTAATCATAAAAATAAAAAATGTATATTTTGAGAGGATTTTTATTTATGTATTTGCAAACGAAGTGAGGGGCTGCAATCTCAAAATGCGTTCGGACCCCAAATCACGACCAGCCTAATGGACAGATTCTTACCCGTACCGGGTGAGCAGTCTCGTAATTATTCGATTTCTCAATTGTGAGAAATAGAATTATTTCCAAATTTTTATGGAAATAATTGTGGGCACAACACAAACCAGTTTATCTCTACTGCATTCCGCCACGGAAAAGAAATATATACGAAAATATATCTGACATACAGAACTTTCCAAACAATAATATAGCTAAAATACATTTTTTAATTTATTTTGGATGTATCTCAGATATATTTTTCACTCGCATATATCCTAAGATATATCCGACATATAGATTTTTTGAGAAAAATATTGTAACGAGACTGTCTATTCTACATTTTTGTGATGGTGCCAAGACGCACCGTCGGACGTATTAAGGATCCACCACATTAAAGAGCATTATTCGGCAGACAGAATCCGAACGCTGAAAGAAAATGTGCATGTACAGCATGTGCCACCTGAACTAGCGGAACAAGTGTGGGACATCGTGTCATCATACCCCGACGTGTTCGTTCTACCTGGCGACCCACTGCCAGGTACAAAGGCGGTCAAACACTGCATTATCATCAGCGACGACGTTCCGATAAATGTCAGGCAATACAGATACCCTCCAGTACACAAGGAAGAATTTGACCGACAACTTAACGAGATGTTACAACAAAAGCTCATCGAGCCAAGCGATTCTCCGTACAATGCCTCACTCTGAGTAGTACCAAAAAAATTTGACGCATCTGGAAAAAAGAAATGGAGAATCGTCATTGACTTTAGAAAATTAAACGAGAAAATATCGCACGATGCTTATCCTCTTCCCTGCATAGACGAAATACTCGATCAGCTTTCAACCTTGCTTCCGGTTTTCATCCAATCTCAATGGACGAACTCGATAAGGAGAAGACAGCGTTCTCTACACCATCAGACTATTACCACTATAATAGAATGCCTTTCGGCCTGAACAATACACCTGCTACCTTCCAACGCATGATGAACAATGCTCTTCGTGGACTAATTGGCAATACATGTTTCGTATACCTCGACGACATAATCATTTACCGTAATACACTCGAGGAACACAATTTAAAAACTGATGGATGTGTTGAAGCGTTTACGTGAATCGGATTAGAAACTTCAACCCGACAAGTGCGAATTCCTTCGACCAGAACTGGAATTTCTTAGTCACGTAATCCGAAGAAGGAGTGAAGCCAAACCCGAATAAAATAGAAGCAGTGAAGAACTTCCGAACGCCACGTGATCCCAAACAAATAAAACAGTTTCTTGGACTCGCCGGATATTATCGCAAGTTCATCAAAGATTTCAGTAAAATCGCAAAACCACTGACCGAGTTGTTGAAGAAAGATGTCACATGGACCTGGAGTGAAAAGGAAGAACAAGCTTTTCAATCACTACGCACTGCACTGACAACCGCACCTGTGCTGCAATATCCGGACTTCACAACAGAATTCCTTTTGATCACCGATGCCAGCAACCACACAATCGGCGCTGTCTTATCACAGGGTCCGGTCAGAAAAGACCGATCGGTCGCCTACGCCTCACGTACCCTCAATAAGGTAAAACAGCGCTACTGTACTACCGAAAGGGAAATGCTTGCTATTACCTGGACGACGAAACATTTCCGCCAGTACCTGTATGGAAAGCAATTCAAAATTGTCACTGACCATAAGCCGCTCATTTGGATATTGGGGGGCACTGATCTTCCAACCAATAGCCGCTTGATGCGACTCTGAATGAAAGTGGAAGAATATGAGTATGAGCCTATTTATAAAAAAGGATCTCTAAATACGAACGTAGATGCTCTGTCTCGGATCTGTGCTGTGACTACCCGAGGTCAACAACGTTCGAAAGTAATAGAAGAAGCTCAGGTCACTCAACGCACTGGCAACGACTAAAACGATGCTGCAACGGATCAACAACAGGAAGAACCATCAGAAGAAAACGGTGGGTCTTCTTCTGATGGTTCTTCCTGTTGTTGATCCGTGTCTGTACATGTAATTCGAACTGAGTGATAGCATTCCACTAGTTCCTGAAATCAGCGAAGCCGAGGGATGTTCCTGCTTTGAAAATAGTGAACGCACCGAAGAACGCCATGGATTGCCTTTGCATCGATTTCACTGAAGACGAAAGTGATTGGTACAACCGCATTGCAGCTGCTCTAATAAAAGTGAACGAAGCAACTAAAATTTATTTGGACTGTGATTAACTCCGTTCTCACCCAGGAACAAAAAACCGAATCAAACTAATGATCAATTTCATTTGGTCTACGAGAGAAGATCGACCTTTATTGTATTTTTATGACAAGGATCTTTACGAGCAGATACTGAAGAGGACCGTCAACGAATCATTAAAGAGCATCATGGTACGAAGGCCACTGGACACTTCGATATAGCCAAGACCCTCGACCGTATAAAGGCAGTGGCTACCTGGCCGGACATGCAAAAAGATGTCGAAGACTACATCCGAAGATGCGACCTTGCCAGAAAATCAAGCTCGTCGGTATTCGTCCACAAGCAGAAGCCGTAATTACCGATACGCCAGAACGACCCAATGATAAAATTGCGTTGGACCTCGTTGGACATATTCCCGAATCAACCGATGGATACAAGTACATAATGTCAGTACAGGATCAACTGACAAAATACATCACGTTGATTCCTGTGAAAACTCAAGATGGTAAAGCATTTTTTGAACATTTCATCTACATTCACAGCGCACTTAAGAAGATTCTCACCGACGGAGGTCGAAATTTCATCAGCCAAACTTTTAAACATCTGGAGAAACTCTTCAAAATTTCACATTTGACAACAACAACATTTCATCCTCAAAGCAACGGAAGCCTTGAGAGAGCCCATGGACCAATTAAAGAACAAATTAAAGCTCTCATCCATGATCACCGCGAAGACTGGGATAAGAAGCTGAAATTCGTCTCTATGGCTTACAACGCAGTGAAGCAAGAAGGCCTCACACCTTTCAAGATGCGGTTCGGACGTAAACCTAACGTCCCGAATAGCATCCCCATTCATCGAACTAATACCACCATCGACGAATACTTCGAGGGACTCCGTGCAGACCATGAAAGAATTTTGAAGACGGTTCGTGAGCACCTGGTCGTAGCGAAAGAGCTAATCAAGACGCTAACAAAGCCTAACCAAGACACTAACATACATCGACCTGCTCCAATCTTCAGCAAGGGTGATAAAGTTCTCGTTGCTCAAGAACGAGATAAATCTCCGCTTGCTCCAAAGTGGGAAGGATCCGCGATAATTCTTGAACGGACGTCTGAAGTCAATTACGAAATATTACTTGGAAATAGGAAAAAATTAATTCATGTAAATAAGCTTAAATCATATTTCCGAAACTAATATTTCTTTTATGTTCAGGTCACTGATTATCAGTCTGCATTTTTATTCCACTAACTTAGTACAACACGATCAAGACATCGTCTGCCCTAGACATCATCCGGTCCGAAGAATCCGGAACATGACAACCCCGTATTTCGAGGACATAAGAATCAACGCTACCGTAATCATAGTAAAACCTGCAGTCGTACAAAAAAAAATCGGAAACAATTAAATCATAAAATATAAATAGAAGAAACCACATGGCGGGTTCCCACTGTTATACACGTTGATTGAACCATCTGCGGGTTGTCTAGTAATTTATTTGTAATAGTAACACTGTGAATCTCCTATATCTCAACAAGATTCAGTAATCGCTCTGCAAACACGCTTTCCCAGTAATTATTGTTGGTAATAACACTCTATCAACTGTCTGTATTTCAGTAGTACTCAGTAATAAAATTTGTCAACTTTTGTATGTTTGAACGTCATGTAACACAATAGGATTATTTATGTTACAAGCACCACCAATATTACTTTGCTGTTAAGAAAATTCATCTTTTGTGTTTTATGAATTTTCTAACATAAGGGGGTAGGTGTAACGAGACTCTGTCTATTGTACATTTTTGCTCGGCTCATTACCACCTGCGCTGCACCTAGGCTTTACGCTACGACCCCGCATTCCAATCTTATCTCCCGCGTCGTATGCGTTCTCCCGAATGCTTTCCCTACAAGGGCTTTTTATTGACTCTCCCATAGTTATCTCATTGAGATCTACTTAGCCGCTAGCTGCATTTCCTGGAATTCAGTCACACGTGTGTTATAATCCTCATTACAAGTTTCCAGACTCTTTCCCAAAATTTCTGCTCACCATCACCATTTCCCCACGATTGATGCTTTATAAACACCTTCCGCGTTATTTCGTTAGTCAGTAAGCCAACGAACCTCTGCCCGTCGTAATGTAACCGCGATCTTTAGTGAATAAACATTTTTCGAGCAGTTCAATAAAGTGTTAACCGAGTCTTTCCTTCCTACCCCTGCGTTCCGTAGCCGAGTTGGCTACTTCAATTCTTACAACTATTAAAAATCAACAATCCCGACATCACAGTATATCTTGTACATCTAGGATACATCTTTTATATATTTTGCATATACTTTATTTCCATATGGGTTTACTGCACCGGATGATCGCGAATTTCTCCTTCAAGACGAAAAAAACGCTAATTGCACACAATGCGTTGCCGTAGAAACGACGAGCGTAGTTTTGTGTTTTCACGCGAGTCTACGATGAATAAGACATTTGCACTTGACTCGATGTATCTCGACGGCACTTCTTAAGGTAGCGTAAAGGTGCCGGGTGGACGTGGGCGGCCCTCAACTCTCTCTCGCTCGTTGCAGTCTCTCGGTATATAGGATGCTATATACATTGTGCAGTGTGTAAACGTAACACACCCAATGTCCTACTATCTCGCAGCTTCAACCACTCGCGGGTTTGTGATGGCTATGGTGCTCCACTGTACACTGCGAGAGGTCGTCGTCGACGAGGGACGAGTATCGTCGAGCCAGCAGCAGTAGTCGTAGCAGACGGAGCCTCCTTACCCTCCGCGTCTCGCTCCGTCACTCGATTCGAGAGCTCCACCTTTTTCGAAGCGAGAAAGAGAAGCCAGCGAGTGGAAGATACGACGTTCGAGCCAAACTACGTTGCACACTGGCGAGTAAGAGCGTAGAGGACAGTGCGCAGTGCACATACACACTCGTGTAGAACTAGGGAGAGAAGCCCGGGGCGATCGAGCCTCGAATTTGGCACACAGTCGAGATAAAAGCAGCCGGAGCTCTCGACTTCGCGCTGGAAGCTCGAATTCGTGCAGCGAATGGCACACCAACTCGATCGCTCAAGAAATAGTATAATACCACCGAAAATACACGATACTCGGTTTTAAAGTGATGGAGAAAAGAATGAATTCATAAGAAAAAAAAACGAGCATGTTGAGATGATATGAAATAGAATGAAATGGGCGTGAAGAAAAGAGCCGAAGTAGTTACAGAATTATTATAATGATTTTGTGAATAACTTAGGCTATTTGTTACCTTGTGATTCTTGTTCCGTTGGTCGTTCACGGTAGTCGCGTAATTTCGAGGGCATTATAACAGATTATCCTGGACATTTGTACCATTGTTGATGTGTGGGTATCGGTGAAGAAATCCACTAGCAAAAAAAATAACCAATATCAAAAGACTATGATACGATAATTAATAAACAAATTGAGTAAACAAAAAATTGTGGAATCATAATCATTCGCATATTAGATGTTATTAACACATCTAGTTTAGTTCGATATTAAGTTTCTGTAAGGTCGATAGGGTGACTAATTTTTATGGGAACTTTAATTTTTCAAATATTGTCCTTTTCGAACTAACTTTCCCGAAATTTGTGTTCGCATGCCAAAAGTTTATACACAAGCGAAATAATGTTCACATTAAAAGAATCATAGAACCTTTGATATAATCATTATGGTCAGAATGCAATAAGACATAGAAAAAAATAAGATTGCAAAGTAAAACCTTGCACAATGCATCCTCATAGTCATCCTTAAAATTTCCTCTATGACGAAACCAAAATTGAGAAAAGCACTTCATCGCAGAGAAAACCTTTTTTCCCAGCCGCTTTCGGTTCCGATTCTCCCGCACCCGAGTTGAAATTTCGACCCTCTTCAAAACCTAAATGTGGTAGTCTCGTCGAGTAATCCGAGGGTCACGACTCCCCGCAGAACTTTCAAAAATGGTAGATATTACCCACTTGAAGTGAATTAAAAAAATCGTGGGTTGCACTTTTTATCTTTAAACCTCTAATTAGGTTTTACAGACTGACATGATTTTTATACCCTTGTATAAACCTTCAAAAGTGGCATGTTTTAGCCATTTTTAATTGACGACGGGTGTTCAAAGGGTGCACATTTTAAGTCGGGCAGTGCCAAAAAGAAGCTTAAACTTATAGCTTAACTAAAATTGAGCAAAGCACTTCATCATGGAGCGGGGATGGGCATTAATTCAGTGAAAATGTAGTTGAAATACTTTCATGACTAAATAAGTAAAGACCATTAAGCCTATTGAATATTAGAATGCATTGCAAAAGTCCAGTGGGCACCGACCACTTTTCACATAACACAAAAACGTCTAAAAGACGTCATAGTCGTCTAAATATATCCTAAGGACATCTTTTACTGCGCGGAGAAAAATCGTAGTAGTTCAGGCAACTATTAAGGCATAACTGTAGACTTTAATCCATGCTACAATTTGAATAGTTATTTTAACTGATTCAATAGTTAAATTAACAACGTTATAATTACTGTAACTAATTCTATAGATGGCTTAAAATTATGTCATAGACCATGACATAACTATGACTCACAGTTACTTTAACAGTGATCATATAGTGTATAATTTCTCGAAGAATACTATCCTTGTGATGATGCTTTCTATGAATAGTACCTCGTATCTATCACAAAATTTCAAAAACAATATACATTTTGTTGCGGTAACTATTATTAACTATTGCATTGACTATAAATTATTAGTACAGATAACTTTTCTAAACGGTTGAGGTTGTATTTCACTATATATTACCAGTATCTTTTTTTTCTCTCCGTGTGTGATAAGACGAACTTTTGCATAATAAGCAATCATACACGGAGAAAATTTTCTGGTAACCACTATTCAAAAAGTGTGGCGATGGTTCCCATTCAGCATAGTAAATTCGGTTTATTCAACGAGTTTGGCGATGATTGCCAAACAGTACCTACATTGAACGCGAATTTTTCGTCTAATATACAGTATGGCAAATGATGCCAGTTATGTTCACGAATCACTTACCAACATTGCTGGTTAAACGCAGCATACTGAAGATTGCTAGGCCGGTTACATACTTACTGCTGTATCGTGTACCAATGAATGTCAGAAATTCGTATAATTAAAATGATACTTAAATTAATAGAAAATAAAGGTATGTAAAGGTAGGATAGGAATAGGTTACAACAATGTAGCATAAAAAAAATACACGTTATTTTGTTCAATTATTAAACATTTACTTATTTTTCTTTAAATGAAATGATATTTATTTACCAATTGAAAATCACATAAAAACGTCATAACCACTTTTCGTCCTAATCTCAGAGGTCACTATAGAGTAGGTTATGTCACGTTGCAAATAGTGCAGGTTACGCACCGATTTACAACGACGACGACATTTGACGATTTTCTTATAGTATAGACGAAGAATACATACATAATATATCTTTAAAAAAGACGTGTAGGGAAGATGGGGGCAAAACGGGCAGCTCCATTAAAAATCGGGATTGGGGGCAAAACGGACACCGTCTCATCTTTCGTAAAAACGATTCGTCTCAGTTTTTTTACGTTCCTTAGATAGGGAAAGTGCGGAAAATACGTCAAATTGGTGATGAAAAAAAATTGATAATCTTCATCAGATCAGAATTTTTTAACCATCCATTCAGACCTTTTTTTCGATACTTTGTTGAGCAAAGAAAAAAAATGTGGTCAAATGAATTTTTCAAAAATTTTATAATCAAATTAATTCTTTGAAAAAAAGTCGGTATATCATAAAGAAATTAAACGAAATTCTCATTTTATGATTTGGTGCCAATTTTTACCCCAATTTTTACCCCTGTTTTGCCTGCCTGCCTGTTTTATTGACATCACCAACTATTTTCCGAAATTTTCAAGTAAGAAATGTCAGGAAATAAAAAAAAAAGTCGTGTTCGAAAAAGTTGAAACGATGCCCGTTTTGCCCCCCCTCCCCCGCCCGTTTTGCCCCCCACCCCCGCCCATTTTGCCCCCATCACCCCTACTTGCTTTTTCGGTTTCACAATTCCTTGTTAGTTGCACTACACTACCGAGAACAATGGGCGCCTAACGCCTCTGACGATGTAAACACACTCAGCGCCGCCAAACGTAAACTGAAAGAAAAGATTAGTTGCCATAACCAATAAATGAGTTGACACAACCAATCGATTATTCTATTTCCCTTACAAGTCAAATGGTAGTGCCAACGATTCGAATGGTAGTTCCAACGATTGGATTGGTTAACCTCACTAATCTCGCGAGAACTAATCGTGAATAGTTGAGGTTACTATTCAATATGGTTGAGGCAACTAATTTTTGAGACATTGTGTACAGCAAATTGGAAACGTAGTCGTCACAACCACATATTTCTTTTCGTGTATAGCGGTCTCCGCACATCTTTCGTGTATAGCTAATAGACTGTTTAGAACTATAGCCTGTAGTTGGGGAATGATTCCCAGACGCACGGTCTTACTAGTTACAACGTTGAGGATATTAGAATTTGCTATTTTGTATATGTGGAATGTTCGTATTTCTTTCGGAACCGATCCTGTAACTATAGATTCTATTAATAAATGGAAACATGAATTTCTTCATATACTGCGAATCGTAGTCACTGTCTGTTGGAAATCACGACCATTATCAAGCTGACACA
Organism: Ephialtes manifestator; assembly: GCA_963970395.1. Classification (NCBI taxonomy): domain Eukaryota; kingdom Metazoa; phylum Arthropoda; class Insecta; order Hymenoptera; family Ichneumonidae; genus Ephialtes; species Ephialtes manifestator. Next base: position 30,669,085 of record OZ019969.1, read on the forward strand.
AGAGACACTTTTGCGTATACATCCTTACAAATTTTGGATTATTTACAATAAGATTTGAAAACCGAAACATAGGAACGATTCTTGTACAGCGTGTAACACCGTAAAACACGATACAGTACTCTAGAGGAAAATATAGAAATAGATGCCAGAAGCGCTGAGTAAACCGAGTTTACTATACTAAATCGAGTAATGATTACCAGACTCTCCAGTTATCTCATACTAAACGTATTTTAAATACATTTTACATTTAAATACATTGACTAGCCAAAAGAAGAAGGAAGCAATGTGTCTACTTATTTTTAATATTTTTTAAACAGGTATGCAAAAATGCAATGTTTCTTATACTCTATGGGCTAAACTAAGATTACGAAAGCATCTCCGTTTCGGCTAGTGCGATCGTAACAGCCAACGTTATATAAACGTTCTTTAACCCTTTCCCCACGACTCTCGTTTCCCTTTTTTCCGAGTCGTTCTCGGTTCCGACACTCCCCCACGCCAAGCGCAGCGCCAAAGAAAAGCTTAAACCTATAGCTGCAGCACCCACGCTATACGCGCGAGCTTATCGGATTGCTACACCTGTGGCAATGGGACGCTTTCCCAGTGCTACTGTTCCGTGGAAAAAAGTATATATCGCGTTTCACCAGTGCAGTATTCGCTCGCACACTTGCACACGGCAAAAATATACGTAGTCGACATTTTTTTTACTACCTCGTAAAATGTTAAGTCCTCGAATTTCATTCGTGGCTCATTATTCGACGCATAAAACGGTTTTCGGTTCTTATTGGCAAGAGCTGCGTGAAAAAGTTTAGAAACGAAATGGCTAAGATAGGTAATATGGAGAGAAAAAAAAGATAAAACGCGACAATGCATATATAGCTTGGAAATAAAAGTATATTTTCGATGGTTTATGCCTTTTCATTTCTACAGAAAAAGGTTTCACAATTGCGTCGGGAATAAAGAAGTAAAGCCAGCGAAATAAATGAAAAAATATAAATTATAAAATATACATTATATTAAAGGAAGTGGCCTCAAACGTATGTGTGTCTGTATGTTCCAAATTTGAAAATTTTCAACATTTTTAAAATTATGGAAATTTTCAAAACTTTCAAAATTCTGAAAATTTTTAAAATTATGGTAATTCTGAAAATTTTCAAAATTTTTAAAATTATGGAAATTTTCAAAACTATCAAAATTCTGAAAATTATCAAGATTTTTAAAATTATGGAAATGTTCAAAACTTTCAAAATTCTGAAAATTTTCAAAATTTTAAAAATTATGGAAATGTTCAAAACTTTCAAAATTCTGAAAATTTTCAAAATTTTAAAAATTGTAGAAATGTTCAAAACTTTCAAAATTCTGGTAATTTTCACAATTTTCAAAATTCTGAAAATTGTCACAGTTTTCAAAATCCTGGAAATTTTTACAATTTTCAAAATTCTGGAAATTTTTGCAATTTTCAAAATTCTGGAAATTTTCACAATTTTCAAAATTTTGCATGGAATTTCGAGTGAGTATCAAGTTGGCCATGGAATTTCGAGTGAGTGCTATCAAGTTGGTCATGGAATTTCGAGTGAGTTGTATCAAGTTGTTCATGGAATTTCGAGTGAGTGGTATCAAGTTAGGCATGGAATTTCGAGTGAGTGGTATCAAGGTAGCCATGAAATTTCGAGCGGGTGACATCAAGTTGGTCATGGAATTTCGAGCGGGTGACATCAAGTTGGTCATGGAATTTCGAGCGGGTGACATCAAGTTGGTCATGGAATTTCGAGCGGGTAGTATCAAGTACAGTTGACTCTCGGTATAATCGCGCGACTATATGGAGAGTCCCTATATTCATACATTGAACGCTCCATATAATCGCGCGATTATATCAAAAGTCAACTGTACACTGAAAGAAAAGATTAGTTGCCATAACCAAAAAATGAGTCGAATGCGAATGAGTTGTTCTGAACAATTTTGAGAGTTGCCAATAACAACACTATTGAACAACACATCGAAATTTGTATGAATGATGTGTTGGCGTCGGAATTGTAAAAAATTAATTCGAGATATCCAACCGTGGTTCTGCCAATAACATCCTAGTTATATATGATGTATTTTTCAACAGTGTACAATGTCAACTGTACACTGAAAGAAAAAGTTAGTTGCCATAACCAAAAAATGAGTCAAATGCGAATGAGTTGTTCTGAACAATTTTGAGAGTTGCCAATAACAACACTATTGAACAACACATCGAAATTTGTATGAATGATGTGTTGGCGACGGAATTGTACAAAATTAATTCGAGATATCCAACCGTGGTTCTGCGAGCGCACGAAGCGCGCGAGCCACAACAACATCCTAGTTATATATGATGTATGTTTGGCCAACTCCATAAATCGTTGAGTCTTTTTGATTCGAACCCATTTTATTATTATCTTTTTACAGAAACACTCAATTTTTTTTGGAAATCGAACATTGGTGTATTATTTTTTTAAGCGGTAAGGAGCACAATATTATAAAAATGGAATACATATAAAGATGGACAACGTATTTTTACCTTGTTAATAAAAGTAAATCTTAGACAACGCCATCCATGTCATTTAATCCTAATATTAAAAGGTTCGCTTCAGCTTCCAATTTTAATAGACCATTCGATTTTTATTTATTAGTTACTCATTTGATATAACAAAAAAGAGCGCAAAATCGAGGTCGAGGTGGCGCAACGTACTACAAAGCCAAACGCAGAGAGGTGCTCTACTCTCTCATCGTTTATAATTTCGTTTGTCACATCTACTTCAACCTCCACTCTTCTGCTGACACTCTGACTCACATCTTTGCCACTCACCACTCGATATCGTATTCTCAGCTGAATAGCTATCGCCTATACATGTGAATACGCTCATCGCCATTCGTGCTCTTGTGAACAACGATTTGACGCTTCCATTATCATGCATTTCTTTCTTCTATGATCGAAAGAAATAATTTCTTCTTTTTCGTCTTCGATACTAGGTCAACGATATTAGTTTATCGTTCACTGGAACACAATAAAAATTAATCACGTCAAATCGGAGTACAATTTTTCGTAAGTAATAAACCTGTTTTGTTATTTAATTATTCGTTATATTAATAATAATGAACTTGATAACAGGACAAAAAAACGTCAAAATTTCGTGAGGTGGGTTTTCATGGAGTGTCCACGAATATGACGCCCAATATAAGAAATCTTATTCCTTAAGGAGGCATCTGCGGGTCATGCTAGTCAACCAACCCACTATTAGAAATTTTCATATAAATGACAAAAAAATTGAAATTTGTAGTGCATATTGCTCTACATTTCCCCTTCAGTCACTGTGTAGGGTGTTAAGGCGAAATGTAATTTCCTTCTATTTTATTTTTACGAATTACGAAATGTAAAATCACTCATATGACAATTGTGCCAACCTTATTTTGAGCGAAAGAAAGTCGGCTGTTCGCGTGTCGGGACGTCCCGCAGGGCTCGGGGCAACGTCGCACATATGTTGAGGTTGGTATCGCTGAGTTTACTTTCAGCGTGTGTTTAAATCTCAAAAATTTATAACTACTTATTGACTACAAAGCAGTCATATAATTACAATCGAGCGTTGATCAGCTTGAGTTGAGTCTCAAAAAATGCAAATTTCCGGTATTCCGGAGTTGTTTTACGTTGTATTTGCTAAGAAAAAGCTTTAATCTCACCAAATGCGAAAATTAACTTTTGAAATTCCCGCCGTAGATGAGTCCGTTCGGCTAGTCCGCTATTTCCCCTCAGAATATTCGGCGTTGCCAAATCTCTTCGATTGAGATTGAAAATTTCGCAAACGTAATTAGTTGAACACTGTTTTTGACTGTGTTACTGCGGTTATAGACGTTTTTTTAAATTTTTAATGCTTTGTAAGAATTCAGTCTATCATTTGAAATCATTACTTTTAATGCATCTTCTCTATTAGCATATCAAATTCACCGACAAAGTGCGAGCTAACTTCGACTGCCATTTGAGACCGTGTTAAACAAGGCATATTTCAATTTGGAATATTTTAATTTATAAACGGTCAAATCCTTTCTAATTTTTTGAGATCGTTCAGAATGTTTCAATCTACAATATATATTAATCTTGTAATTTAATCTTCTAAATCGATATGCGAGGATGCCTCCTTAATATGATACAAAGGGTCTCTCAATCTTTCAGTTCAATACATTTTTCATTCACCTTGAGAGCCATTAAATTGTAAATTCAACAAAAAATCTATATGTCCTGTCTTGAACTCCATATATTAAAGGTGTCGAACGGGCAAAAGTATAATCTGACCAGTGCTTTTTAACCTCAAAAATGCACTCTCGTTTTTAATGAAACAAGCATGATAATACTGATATTTGTCAAAAAATATCTAGCGCTCCATATCCAAATTAATTTTTTTAACTATATTTATCTTAGTATCTATTTTACTTGAAAAATATACTGAAAATAGTTCAAGATATCGAAAAGAGTCGAAAAAATGTTCGGCATGCTTTTTTTATAATAATAATTCACATATATAATTTTACAATAATATTTTTATATTTAATTGGATACGAACAAAAGAAAAAGGCATCTTGAATATTTTATTGTATTTTTCCAACATCTTGAACTATGTTCGGTTAAATTTCTATGGAAACAAATTAGACCAATTTAGATTTGGCACGTTGTATATTTTCTTACATATATTATAACTCTTTCAGTTCCTTTTTTAAAAGGAGTATATTCGTACGAAAGAAAAATTCTGATCAAACTTTAGATTTGCTTGATCAACACTTTATCCATGTGGCAATAAAGAGACGGAACGTAAATTTGTTTTTCAATTGTCAAACGGTTCTCACGAGGAGTAAAAACTGTATTGGAACCTACAACTATGAGAGAGCTTTCCATTGTATTAAGGAGGTTCGACTGTTTCACATTAACCAAATCAGTAGTACATTTTGGTAATCGGTTTATCAAAGTTTAATGCATTAAATAATTGTAGTGGAGCGTTGATATGAATTGAAATATGTACACTTAACCGAGAGAAAAATTAATAGAGACGGATTTGCATAAAGATTAACTGATTAACGTTACTTTCCGATAGGATACATATTCGTTCAGTTTTTTCCAAGAATAATCTATAATTTTTTGCCAATTTTGATGACTGATGGCTCATTCCCTTTCTTAAAAGATTCTCTACAAATTAACCGACTGGATATTTTATATTATTGGTGGTTTAATAATAATAACTATTTGTTTATGAAACTATTTTGATTTTTGTTAAACAACAGGCTATAATTATTAAACGATCAATAATATCAAATATCCAGCCAGTCAATTTGTAAAGCATCTTTTAAGAAAAAGAATAAGCCATCACTCATCAAGATTGTCAAAAAATTATAGATTATTATTGGAAAAAACTGAACAAAAAAGTATCCCATTGGAAAGTAACGTTAATCAGTTAATCTTTATGCAAATCCGTCGCTATTAATTTTTCTTTGAATTAAGTATACATGCTTCAATTCAAACTACTCTCTACAATTGTTATTTAATGCATTAAACTTTAATGAAACATTTTATAAAATTTACCACTGATTTGATTAGTGTGAAACGGTCGAACATCCTTAAGGAACATGACAATTAAGATTCTGAACGAGTGTCAGATTGGTGAACCGGAGATCGAAACTCGTTTCAGTGCGCATGGAATAGCACATATACACAAAACGTTATATCGCCGCAGGTATTGAGACCACGAAATTAATATTCATACTGAACATCGATTCAATCCAGACAACAGTATGTGCTCCAGGCGAATGCGGTTTATACAAATTAACGTATATTTAGTGGAATATATAATCATCACAAATGGCAAATCGTGCAAATGTCGATCCAAAATGTAAAGAAAATTGCTTCACAAATTGCCTCTGACCTTTTACGACCACCAAATAGAAATTTAAAAGGCCCGATTAAAAAAATGAGTTTTAATTAATAAAGAAATTGGATAAATGAACAATTTAGAAATAATAATCATTCGCATATTATTAATTAATCTTTCGACTATAATAATCAGAATTATCTTCAGTCAAAAGCAGGATTTTTAAATATTGGTGTATTACTTTTTAAACCGCAATTCTTTTGGCTGAATTTCGAAATTCCTGTTTGAGACTACGTTGAAAATATTTTTTTTTTCCATCGGCAGGGGAGAACGGGGGAATCGCAGTCACTAAGGAATATTTGCTTTTTTCTGTAAATAAAACGTCGTTTCTGCCAAAAAGTAATGGTTGTTGAATACTTCATCAACTATTATTGAAAATGAACAGCATGAAAATCACGAAAGCAATCGTATAAATGGATTTTTCATTTTTTTTCAAAACATGTGCAGCAACTGCCATTATCCGACGATTTGGGTAATCACGGTCGTCTTTTGGGGAACTGCGGTCAATTACGGGGTATCTACACTTTTATTGTTAAGCTGACAACTATTTTTTATAGAAGGCGATTTTATAGAAACCAATACCGTATTACGGAAAATATAATTGTTTTTAATTTTTGTTTATTTCCTCGTGAAAATATAACGTTTATCAATATAGCTATTATAAATCAGTCTTTTGGTACAGTTATCTATCCTCTCTTAAAATGTATTAATATAACTCATTTTATACTCTCTTACGTAAACATTTAATAATATAACAGTCTCTTTTAAAGTATAACAAAACCTGAGATTAATTTTCTCAGCGCAACTTTACTATACTATCAGTTTCTTCTTCGTTTGGTATGTTTCTTATGGGAATTCCAGCTTCCACAGCGCCAATCGCAGCTCTCAGTTCTTCTGAGGACCATTTTCCCTTTTCTGACATCCTTTTTTTACAGCGAGCCATCTGTAATTGCACGTACAAATTTGTATCTATGGTTTACAAAAAAATAAAAAATCTAACCTCAAAAATGCTAGCTTCATGTCAACACCGAAATCGCCATCAAATTGAACACATTTCTACGTATATTTTTCAATTCGTCAATTCTTATTCGTTTCTAAGTTATTACTAAGTCATTAGTTGAACTGAATTTCTATTATTAATGCATACATAACGTAATGTTTACGGCGGGAAATTCATTTGACGTGCGCCGGCGAATTGTGCCGGTAACTCACTGGCGTCCCTCGACTACCATTGCCCCGCGCACGTGATCGTCCTTACCCCGACAACCGCGAAGACTTTTTATATCGAATTTCAATATATTTATTTACGGAATCAACATTTTAACATGGGGAAAATTAAAGCTCAATTCCGAAAAATACATGAAACAAGGATGCAAAGTAGAACATTGCACATTGCTTCCTCATTATTTCTCGCTTCTTACAAAGCTACCTCTATGAGGAAGTATGTTATTCAATTTTTGAATTCCTCATAGAGGAAGCTTTGTAAAATGCGAAAAATAATGAGGAAGCAATGTGCAAGGTTCTACTTCGCATCCTTGTTTTAATTAGATAAATATACATGTTGTGGATTCGTTTTTTCTATTTCGTTATTACGTTATTTCGTGTTTATTAGAGCGTTTCCGAAAGCGAATGTGATAATGTATATTTTTTAAAATAATTCAACATGCCATAAAATCAAAAATTTCATACCGTTCGTCACTAAATTATACATATATAATAGCTAAATATTGTTTCATTTATATACAAAATTTGAGCTCGCTATCTTAAGTTTTGCAAAAGTTACAATAGAGCGATGTCATTTTTTTTTTAAATTTAAAACCTTATAAAATTTTAACGGTTCAACCGATCTTAACCAAATTCAATAGCAATCACCGGCATATGGAAGCTCACATTCATACCAATTTTAAGATCAATATCTCGAAAATTGAAAGAGTTATCGCGTAAACAGACATTTTTCAATAAATTCAAAAACGCGTAATAATTTAACGATGAAGTGGATTTGAACAAAAATCTGTATGAACGATGAGGCTTGATCTCTCTATCTATGGTCCAAATTTCAGCTTGATATCTCAAGGCATTCCCGAGTTATAAAGGTTTACATTTTTCGATCGTGTAACATATACACACACACACACACACATACAGACATTTTTTCTAAATCACTTTTCTCGGCGTTTTGACCCATTCTGAGTGCACTGACATGAAAATCTCGAAAACAAATTTTTTCATGAAAACAAAGCTTCCTCTATGAGGAAACAAAACGGTTAGATGCGATTTTAACGTCAATAAGTTACGCAAAATCCTTATTTAAAATACTGCTTTTCTTATAAAAAAAAGAGTGCATAATCTAAAAATCATTTCATTTGTTTATTTTTTCGTAGTATAATTGGCACGAGGTATTAAATTAGTTAATTAGTATATACGTAAGCTGATTGAGGAAAAAAAGTTTGATATATTCACTAGTTGATTTAAAAATAAGGTGACCGTCATTGCCCGATGACTGCCATTCCCCCGTTCTCCCCTACTTAATCGAAACTTAAAAAATTTCAGAAAGTTTTTTCCACCATACTGAATATGTACTCGAATGAAATTTAGTGTAGACTGTATTAAACTGAAATATTTTAAAACCACATGAGAGCATTTTTTACGGCTGTAACAGGGATCACTCCGTTAATGGTTGAAGATTTAATGTCGCTTCATATAATTGAATTTGTTCACATTCACCATGAAAATTCATTAATTAAATTGAATAACCTCGGTTGACTTCTACGAAAGTAACACGGCATATAGTTGAACGTTTTTAATGTATGCCCAATTCCATCGAGTTATCAAACACACGTGCACTCAGTAAATTTGGCGCTTTTCCATCCAGCGGTTTTTGTACGATATATATATATAAATGGGATATAGAGTAACAACATTCACGCGCCGCGACGTCAAGCGCGAAGAAACATTTTAACGAGCTGCTGCTCGTTGCGCTCGCCCACCGTCATATAATAAAAGTGGATATAATAGTAATAATAATAAAATATATGTCTATACATATAAATATATATAAGCTAACATAGAAAATGCAGCTCAACGATGAAACTGAAAAGTTTCATTGCAGAATTTCCCTCGAGCGATAATAATCGACTGTTCAATGCAATGTTGTATATATTGTCCACAACGAGGACAGTGAGGATTCAGAGGTCAGGGAAAGCCATTTGAATTCCCATCGACTGTTAAACATTTGTTGAATCTACCGGAAGCCTGAACGCATTCAACTATATTTCGTGTCTCTTTCCAATTTCAAATGATAAAGAAACCAATTATGAAATATAAGAAAAAAATTACTCTGTGTTGTACGAAAATATAAAACGTGGAGCATATGACAAAGTCAGCTCTTTGAGCTTTGAACGGAATCACGTTGAATATTAATTGGACGAGGCTGTAGAGGGAATAAAAAGAAAAACCAAAATATTGAAGTGGATAAATATTTTTAAATTTCAGAGGCCAAAGCGAGAATAATAGGGCCATCGGACATATACGTGAAGACGGGGAGTAGCCTGACGCTGACGTGCCTGATGTCACAAGGCCCTCACGATCTTGGAACGGTTGCCTGGTACCGTGAAAATCAGCATCTTGACACGTCGCCGACGTCGGAAAACGACGTCGACAGCGAGCCTCGTATCACCGTCGAAACGGAATGGAGCGAAGCTCTTACGTCAAGGTCTGTAGTACCTATATACATACAAAAAGATAGCCATTATTTGCCTATTGTATCCCGTACATTTCAATGGAAAACCTAGATTTCAATCTGCATTCACATGCATGTTCATCTTTTTTTTTTTACTTTGATACTTACTACGTCCGTCCATACCAGTTTTATCTGTAAATCTTACCACAGTCGATGGAATATATGCTTATGGCATCAAATATCAGCTATATTACAGCAATTTCATGCAGAATAAGCTCTTTCGCTTCTCTAGAAGACGAATAATAACTCTCTTCAAAAAATCAGTGGATGAAATATCATTTTCGATATAAGTATTGTTGTCATTTTATTCGTTCCGTATATGGCTGTCGTATGTACCAGCATGAAGTTGATACTCGTCGGCGAACAACTTCAGGCATGTTGTTTATTTTGAAAGTTGTAAATGATTTAAAAAATCATGACCTTTTTCCGACTCTGATTTCAGAATTCACAGGTCCGACATCCGGTCGGACAACCTACATATTTTTTCTTGAAGATATCGAATTTTTGCCTTCACTATCGTTCTCAAGTCGCATATTCTACCCCAGAAAATACACTTAAAAAAAATTTGTTGTAAATTTACAACACATATGTATGAAGTTTTTTTTACCAAAACCGCTTATGAAATTTCAACTGCGACGTTGAATTTTACAACACTGGTATATCAAATTTACCATTCCTGTATTGTAATTTCACAACACATCAGTTTTGTAAAACTCAACGTCGCAGTTGAAATTTCATAAACGGTTTTGGTAAAAAAACTTCATACACATGTGTTGTAAATTTGCAACATCTGTGTTGTAAATTTGAAATGGACTTAAAAACAATTTAAAAAATATAGAATTATTACTCGGGCATTATTTTTTCAGACATATTATGTCATTAGAAATCATTGGCTATTGGTTTTCGCCAAAGAAAATTTTTCGCCTACCCCGGCGTTTGAACCTACGACCTACCTATCTAAGTACCTAACAACGCACGCACGCTACCAGCTACGCTATCAACGACTTAGTAGTTTTGGATATAAAACGGTATAAGAGTTATACAACTATTATTCTCTTAACCGTACTTATCATTGACATATTAAAATGATTGCATGATTGCAGTCAGTGCGTGAAGTGTGTACGGAAATATTTTCAAGTGAAGATAATACATAACGCACCCTACTCATAATCGTTAGTTTGCCAGTTTGAGTCCTGCTGTTACCATTCTTTTTATTGATTTTAATACCTACATCAATGTTACGTGTAAACTTCATAAAACCTGCGCCTATCGACAGATATTAATTTTTTACTATTATTGATATTTTCAATAGCGTAATATCAACTTTTATTACAGTAGCAGAACACGAATACAAAAAATTGCGTTCATACGTTTCACTAAAAGTATAACAAATTTCAACCATTGTTTTTTTTGTAAAGTTTAAGTTTTCTAAAGTTCCGTGCAGAAATTACCAAAAATTCCCATTCATTTATGACTATACTCGAGAAGATTTGTGAACTCCAACGTCATATTGTATTTCTAAAATACTGAAACTTGAATTCACAAAGGGCGTTCTTACTTTTTCAATACACTTGTTGAAATTATTCACAATGCAGATGATCCTATTGGATATAACGCATGAAAAAAAACTTTGGAAAGCTTAAAGAATTTAAGTGGAAAAATAATAGTTTTGTGAAAAAATGTTTTTTTCAGTACAAACATGACTTGCGCGACCTCTAAATATTTGTTTAAAAATTCAAAGCTGTGTGTTGTAATGTTACTATACCGATACTAAAATTACCGCCGTGTGTTGTTAATTTACTATACGTATAGTAAAATTACGGGTTATTTAAAAATTTACAACACAATGTATATTAATTCTCATTTACTGCACAAAGTTTGTGAATTTAATATACACTTGAATAATAATTTCCAATATTTGTGTTGTAAATTTCATTTTTTTTAACAATGTACCGGTTACATGCATGTTTACCATGATTTAAGGTATTCCGAACGTGAGGTGATAGTCTTCAGAATTCTATAATTTTCGGCTTTACTAAAGTTTTAATACGTAGAATTGTGTCAAAAAAATCCCAGGCGTGGTAGCCTCCCATTTAATGATTATTTATCCCTTCAAAAAGTCCAATATTAGCACAGAAAGATATGGGAAAAGCTCCTGTCCGCGGATCAATTACAGATTTCATTAGTCAAACATCTAGACATCGGAAAAGTAAAATATGCAATGGACACAGCGGATTTCGGAGATAAATTATCGGGTTTAAAAAACTATCCCGATCGAAGTCTTTCGCGAGAAAATATTATTTAAAGGTGTGAAAAAAATCTAATATCACATGACAGTCATGGCGGGACCTGTGACGTATTAGCTGGCAACGCTGTACATCGTCAGCTGTGCTTATGACTTTCGCCGGCGATGCGCGCGAAATTGAAAAGTATTTGACGTTAATGCCGGTCTCATTTTCAGGTTACCAATTCACATTAATAATGAGTTCTATTATTTAGTAGGCTTAATAATCCTTAATTATACATCGCAATTGTATATTAAATTTTGTACACCGGTTTGTACATAAAAACTTCCAATACTTGTGCATTAAATTTCAAGTTTCTTTTACAGTCCGGGCATGAAAGTATTTCAAACACATTTTCATTGGATGAATGCCCATACCTGGTGTATAGAGATAAAAATAATATAATGAATAGAATAGAGGATCGAATTCATAGTGATAGGGGTGAAGAACATAGCAAGAGTTGTTAGGTTGTTATGTTAGCGGCCAGCGCGTTTTGGAGTTTCTGTCATATTTCGATTGAATTTTGACATACGCAGCTATTGTTTTTATGCCCCTTATGCAAACATGGCGCTCAATCACGTGATACGTTACAACAGCGTTGCCAGATCGTTCGTGAAGGCTCAGGACCGTAAGATTTGAAAAAGTGAAAAATTATTTTCAAAAACAAAAATTCTGCATATTTTGTGCATCAGGGAGTTTAATCAGATATTTAAAAAGATTTTCAAATAATTTCACGGTGGTACAGCGTTACGTGTTCGAAGATATTAGGGGCCCTGCACAGGCACCCACAAAACCCGCACCTAGGCGCTCGGAATACCTTAAAAGGTCGAGCCTTTTTTCTGATTTCAGAATTCACGAAACTAATAAAATGGCACGAGTTCTTATATCGAAAATGCAAGTTATTTCAACCACGCTAATCTGTACAAATTTTAATACCGAGGTTCGATGGTTAGTGCGCGAAGTGTTAATAATACTAAAAAATATATTATAATGGACAGTTTATAGTAAATTTGCCAGCATTATTATTATTATTATAAACTGTGTATTTTGGACGGTATGGTTTGAGTTTTCAACTTTGAAAAAAAAGTCAAATGTCGGACCTTGATGTTGCTTTCATTATTTTCCACTCTTCACTAATCTACCCCTACGAAAAAATACACATTACACATTTTTCTGGATAGAGGACTGAAAAAAGCCTTTATCGACGAACAAGCCTTTTGTCCACAAGAGCTTTGGTCAATAAGCTTTGCACAAAATTTGTTTGGTATGCATAGCATTTTTTCGAATCGAATTCCAAATAAAAGTTTATTAAAATCTGAATAGCTGCACATTACACCTAAAACGTTTCTATATCATCGATCCCACACATTTCCAGAAATACAGTTTTATGATATTCTCAAATAAGAAAATGTCAGATATTTAAAAAGTAGAATGAACATTACGTGTATTCCAAAAAATCATCGAACTCATTTCACAAGATAAAAAAACACTGTCTTTTGCAATTAAGTTGAAAAATTATTGTTAATACTAATCTCTTAATAATTTATCGGCCTTTTTATAATGTAAATATGAAGATTCTAGCATCATCAACTACGTTGACTTTTTTTCGTCAGATTTGTCTATGTAATACTAAAATTTTAATTACATCCGACTTGCACTCACTGAAAATAAATATGTAAAACATCCTCAAACATTAACGACCGACTCATTAGCAGTAAAACTTGCTTTTTATCCACCCTAATACTCATCAAACGCGTTACTTTTTTTCTTCCAGATTGAGGATTATTTACGCAAAGCTGAGCGACTCGGGTAACTACAGTTGCGTGCCGACCGTTGCGGAGATGGCGACGGTGAAGGTGCACGTTATCAACGGTAAGACATCATAAACGAACCCACCGTGTATAAAATGTCTACACGAGATTTCTCCAACGTAATTTGAAAATCGTATGCAAACGCATACTGTACGGTTTCTATGAAAGACGAGCACGAGCTCTCGTTAAGAAATCGTAATGCGGAGCACGTGCAACTCAAAGGGCTCTGCCCCGAGAGTGTACGGGTGAAAACGATGAACGAAGAGATCGGGGACTTTGACAGAGTTTAATGGTTCATGGTAAAGGACCTGCGGGTGAGGATACTATGCAGAGTGAATTTGCCAAACGCCGCAGTTCGGTTTGTAGTCGGTCGTGTTCCATTCGTTTCTTGTCCTGCGGGGTATATTAGGGCCAGGCGATATCGGGGTGCACACCTTAGCGACGTCTACGAGAATAAAAGCGGAAACTAGTTCAGCACGGAGAAAAATCTGGTAGACCACACGTCAGCTCGTCCATTCACCATATACCTAGCGTTCCCTCTCTCCACGAGCAGATACATGTATCTGCTCTACCTCCCTAGCAGATTAGACCACGGTCGAATCACGCTAAAAATCACGCGTGATTTGTGACATCGAAAAAACGGTCGTTTCACGGTATAAATAACGGTCCCTCGTTCTGAAGCTTCCGAAGCGGTGAAGCTTTTGAGCTTTCGGTCCGAGATTTTTGCAAAATATTACAGATGAAATCACGGCTTCAATCACGGCTCAACGAATAATAAAATCTGCCGTGATTTAAGCAGTGATTGTGCGAAATACCATGACACTGTAAATTTCACGGAGCTGTGATTTCTACCGTCCTTTATTGCAAAATCACGGTCCGGAAGCTCAAAAGCTCAAACGGTATGAGAGGGTTCTGCCGTGATACGACCGTGATTTTCGGTGTCGAAACTCACAAATGATTTTCACCGTGATTCGACCGTGAACAGCATTAAATCCAGGCGTGGTTCAATCTGCTAGGGCTCCTGTAGCTTATAAGGATATTAGCTGGTTATAGTGCATTTAACCCGTATTTGCAGTTGGTTTCTCATTTACAGTTGAGCTTAGAAGATTGTTGAATATATAGAACCTAGGTGGGACGTATAAGGGGACTTATTGTTAGAATATGATCTAAGTTTGTGGCGGGGCCCCATAATCGAGCCGGGTCGTGAGGCATTTATGGAGGCTTAGAATAATTCGGCCCAGGGGGTGCTGAGGACAAAAAAATAAACAACTTTCTACAATATACAGGGTGCAAAAAGTCGGCATGATCGGATTATAACTCAAAAATGTAAAAAAATCACACGAGTAAGAATCACTTTGCGAAAATGTCACAAGACAAATACAATTAAGGAGGTTGGAGCACTCCACACTAGTCAAATCAGTGCTAAATTTTTAAAAGCGTTTCTACAATTTCAGATGGTTTTATAATCTGTTCCAAGGTGTTAATCACATAGCAACATTAGTTCTTGATATTCAAATACATTCACAGCTGTGATGTCAACAGTAAATCGATCGATATCCGCAAATTTCCGATGTTATGTTTTTTCATCCAGTTTTTTAAAAGAGTAAACCGTAATATCTGTCCGATTATGACGACCAATAGCTCATTTTGTTTACTAAAAGATATTCTATCGATTGGCCGTCTATTTTTTTAAATCGTATTAGTAGTTCAAAAGATACAACCGTTTGTTTATCCTGTCATAACCTAATATCAAGTATACAAATGGCTGTAACTTTTGAACGCCTGATACTATAGAAAATCCGGACGGTCAATCGATTAAGGATCTTCCACTGATCAAAATGAGCTATGTTTCGTCATAATCGGACTGATATTACGGTTTACCCTTTTACAAAACTGGATGAAAAAACATGACATCGGAAATTTGGAGATATTGATCGATTTACTGCTCATATGACAGCTGTGAATGTATTTGAATATGAAGAACTAATGCTGCTATGTGATTAACATCTTGGAACAGATTATTAAACCATCGGAAATTGTATAAACGCTTTTAAAAATTTAGCACTGATTTGACTAGTGTGGAGCGCTCCAACCTCCTTAACGACCCGAAGGCAGCATGAAACAAATGATGGCGTGACAGAAAATTCGATGTTTGACGCTTGAAAATATAAAATAAAAATCGTGGAATCTTGGAGATACTAACAAAAACTATCTAAGAGAACTCCACGAAAGCAGAAAATGGATTTTCTAATGCGTATTAAAATTTAGTAATTATTTTGCTTAGAAAAAAAGAATCTGTGTGATGAATTCTAAAAAATACGAAAAAAAATGTTCAACGGCATCAAGTTTTTTTTCACAGCAAAACTCGTCATGTTTGAATTACGTTCCGTCATTAATTAACAGTAATAATGTGCCATTCGGCTCCTAGATATTGACATTTTTTAACGTACCGAAGGACTAGTCCTGGAGAACCTCCAGGACATTTTTGAAAGACTGATGCTCATCTAGGGAAAATGTTCTGACGAAGAGAAACCTCCAGGACATTTTTGAAATATTGATGCTCGTCTAGGGAAAATATTCTGACAGGGAGAAACCTCCAGGACATTCGCAAAAGAATCGATGTCTATTATTAAACAAGCTATTTTGTATTCTTTAATTTTTTTGTCCCTTCTCTTATCGTAAACAGATGATACCGCGACCTTTAGTCATTTTAAAGTAAAAAAAATAGTAGAAACTATGGAAAACAAAAGCAGTGACGTTACGTGACGTCCGCTTGCGCGTTGTTTTATCTTCAAAAACTCCTAAATTTGTTAAATATGCTCGATTCAGTTCTTCTTGAGAGTATTTTCGGTGGAATAAAGATTTTCCTGCAAGCATTGAACGGTTCGGACTAAAATTCCGTTTTTAAAAGCTCCAAGACATTCGCAAAAAAGCTAAACAACAAAAATTCTCGAAAGAATGAACAATGAAAGTAAATTCATGGTTGATCGAAGATTCCATAGGACACCTTTAAATTATGTTAAATGTACTTATACTTATCGTATATTTAGTATGGACCGCTGTAAATTCCTTTTCTTGTCACTTCGCACTTCGATATATTGTTAGCATTTGTTAGCATTTGCCATTCGCGAACTAAAAAATATTAGGTACAAGAACGAACCAATTAGTTTTGGGAGTAAAGTGATTAGTAATGAAAACCAACTCGTAGGGCGCCGGCAACATTCGACTCGTGTTTACAACTATTGCCGCCGGTAGTTACGCCACCTCATGGCTGTTGGTAAGGACAGAATTATGATTGATTGTCGAAACCAACTCGTCGGTCTTACTAACTATTTTTCGATTACCAATCACGTATAGTTGAGGATACTTTTTCAATTTAGTTTCTGTAACTAATCGGCGGCACACCATATGCTGGAAATGGTTATCGCGACAACTTTTTTCTTTCCGTGCAGCGGTACGTGGAGGATTGCATTCTTTAGGCGCCAAATTCTTAAAGATGTAACATTCTCTTATAACCGATCTTAAGCCTTGACTATTCCAAGACTGCCTAAGATCTCCCATGTGATTACTCTCCGCGATTACTCCAAGTTTCTGTAAGAGGACTTCTGACCCGAATTTTTTCTAAGATCCAGTAAGAGGCCCTCCTCGTCCTGATTGTTCAAAGTCCTCTTCCCATACCCTGATTATTCTAAGACGCTCTATTGTCACCTCCCATACCCGTGCGCCTGGCTATATGAAGGCGCACATCTTTGGTACGTTCGTGAGAATAAAAGCGGAAACGAGTGGTCGATGTGGTACGGAGACAAATCTGGTAGACCACCCGTCAGCTCGTCCATTCGCCTCATGCCCGCTTTCTCGACGTTCACTCGCTATACGAGCAGATACAGTAGCTGCTGTGCCGTAGCATATACAGCTCGGCACACTCCGTACCACCCTTATAAGAGTACATATCTTTTTCTATAGTATATGTGTATATAGCCTGTATATATATATATATAGCCTTCATCAAAATCAGTTCTCGGATGGCCGAAGCCTGTGAATAGGAGAAATTAGACGAAGATCGTGAGAAAGCCTCTGTAATTTGCGGTCTACTTTTGTAACGGGAGATGCGCGGCGAGCGAGGGGAAGGAAATAAAGAGAGCAAGCGGAAGGGAAACGAATGCTCTGTGACATTCTGTAAGAGGGAAATTATGGTCGATGGAAAAATATGTCAGTGAACAGTAGATGCACATGGATACTTTGTTGTTATTGGCCGTTTGCGACTACTGAGGGGACAAATGAATGTTGATGGAAACATTCCTGGAATCGAGGGATTTCTATGAGTCGATATATAAAACTCCGGTTCGTTAAATGTCTGAGGAGGTGAAAAAGAGTTAAATGTTTTGCTTGTATTCTTCAGCGTCTCTTAGACCCGATCAGGTATCAACGAGATTTTTTATTGTAGAATTTTCGCCATAAATCACGCCTGAGGTAGTGAAAAAAGATGAACATGGTTTCTCAGATTCCTCAATATTTCGTGGGCTCGATAACATATCATGTTGATCTTTTATTATGAGGGTTACCCATACAAATGTTTAAAAACATCACTTAGAATTTTGCCCTAATTAACCAGTGTAGGCAAAAAACGGGATTCGGCGGTGAATCCTATTTCCAAAACTGGTGACCTTCTAAAATAATTATATCTACAAACATTATTTTGTGAATACCTTGGCAGTACCTCGATTCTACAGAGCCCATCTCTACACAGCCTCATTTCTACACGAGCATTTCTAAACCGAATTTGACTACACGCAACAAATTTGCACGATCAAAGTTGTCCACGCCGCGAGCTCTATACGCAAAAGTCCGACACCGCGAAATTTCGACGCGCCGTAGTTCGACACTGCAAAAGTTCGACACGAAAAAGTTGGACACAAAAAAGTTCTACACCTTAAAAATTCTACACCGTAAAAGATTGACACTGCAAGAGTTCGACACGCAAAAATTATACACGGAAAAGTCCGACACCGCAAAAGTTCAACACGCCAGAGTTCGACATCGCAAAGTTTTACACGATGCATCTCTTCACCATCATAGTTCGCCACAGCTTCATCTCTACACGCGCCATATTTCAACAGTTACCGACCGAAACTGTTCAAATATAGTGCGTTACCGATCGAAAGTGTTCGAATATGCTGTATTACCAACCGAAATTGGAAAAATATGGCGCGTGTAGAGATGGGCATGTGTAGGGATGAGGGTGTGTCGAACTATGACGGTGTAGAGATGCGCGGTGTAGAACTTTGGCGTGTTGAACTTTTGCGGTGTCGAACTTTTGCGGTGTCAAACTTTTGCGTGTACAACTTCTATGTATACAATTTTTGCGTGTTGAACTCTTGCAGTGTCAAACTTGTACGGTGTAGAACTTTCTCGTGTTGAACTTTTGCGGTGTCAAACTATGGCGTGTTGAAATTCCGCGGTGTCGGACTTTTGCGTGTAGAGCTCGCGGCGTGTAAAATATTCATCATGTAAATTTGTTGCGTGTAGTAAAATTCGATGTACAAATGCTCGTGTAGAAATGAGGCTGTGTAGAGATGGGCTCTGCAGAATCGACGTGTTGTCAATCGTCGACTAAAATAATAGAGTACCAAAATTAAATAAAATGAAACTTTATAAATGAGACTTACAAAGATCCCAGTTGTCTCATCACAGTTTCACGATTGCTCTGAGTGCTGATAGTCCTAATCTGTTTTCTCAATTATTTAGAAAGACACCGATGGGAAGAATATTGTATGGAAATTGAGCACTTTGTCCAGATGTCCCGACTGTTTTTGTAGAGAAAAATGCGAGAAAATGTATTTCAACGCAGATGAACCGGTGGATAATTTAATTCAATTCACACCCCCGCAACTCTCAAGCATGCTCTCGCTCATCTTTCCGTTTCCATGGTGCGAGCGGAAACTCTTCACAACGCACGAGCTGGCGTTTCCCCTTCACGGATGTATAAATCGATCATTTATTCAATTATAAATTTAATATTCCAACGAAATGGCATGACCAATGAGAAAAATTTCAATAATCGAAGCTACATTGAACTGATATTTCAATTCATGTTATTAATGAATCTGTTTCTCTTCTTGGGCGATTTCCATATCCGTTTCCTTATTGCCACTCATCACAGGTGTTGACTTCTACCGGAAGCCAGACAACGGATGCTTGTTTATTGAAATTGTGGTCGTGTCACAGGAAAAGATGAGGGAAATTATGCAGTTTAGTAACATTTCCCAATTTCCATATTGAATGATTTTTTTTTTTTTAAGAAAGCTTGTATTTTTTTATGTTGAATTCAGTACTAGAAAAAAATTCGCTTCAATCATTTTTTGGTCAATTATAAAATACTAAATTTTTCATTTAATTTCTAAATTTGACTCCACACTTTCTACTTTTCCCGATTTGCAAGTTTACTAATATTTTTCTTTGAGGTGAAGTGTATATGATTTTTTAGGCTATGTATCATAAGAGAAAATTATGTTAATTAGTTAACACAACTATAAAAACAGTCGCATCGATGACCAATTGAAAATTAAATTCCAACTGTTCATCTATGAAACAATCGTCACCTAAATTGTGGTAATATAACTACAGTTCCTCAAAAAATATGACAGATTTTATAACACAAAGTAAAATCCAGTATGTACAAGTCAATGACCGTCGTGAGAACATAGTGATCATAAATTAATTTCTTTTTTTTATACTAATTTTTCTTTGAGGTGGAGTCTATATGATTTTTTAGGCTATGTATCATAAGAGAAAATTATGTTAATTAGTTAACACAACTATAAAAACAGTCACATCGATGACCAATTAAAAATTAAATTTCAATTGTTCATCTATGAAACAATCGTCACCTAAATTGTGGTAATATAACTACAGTTTCTCAAAAAATATGACAGATTTTATAACACAAAGTAAAATTCAGTATGTACAAGTCAATGACCATCGTGAAAACATAGTGATCATAAACTAATTTCTTTTTCTATATACTAAAAGAAACGTATTACATTTACACAACTACTCCAATAGGAATTGATTTTTGTTCCATTCTTATTCCAACACATGCATTCAATATTCATTGTTAACCTAGGCAAATGCCAAACACCATTAACCTTATTTCTTGTAACCACAAAGTTTATTAAATTGATGCAATTAATTCAACCAGGTCGCGACATATTTTATTTTAATTACGTAATTTAGCGTTTGAATTCACAGAAAACTCATTGCAGAGGAATTTGACAAAGTAGACGTAAGTTTTTCGCTGAGCACGCCACAACAGAGATATCTCGTTATCAGATATGGCGTAATTGCCCGGTTTGCGGGAAACGTTTCAGGAAGCGTTTTGCGATTACGTGATCAGAAGCGATATCCTGCGGCGGTAGACGCCCGGTATATAAATGAGACGTAGACACGCAGTCTGAAGAATAGTCCGATTATGTGTCCCTGAGAGAGAACACTTAGAATAATCGTGGTGGTCATGTCTATAATTACGTTGCAACTATTCATTGCTGTTCACATTTTTTCCAACTTATGTCGCGTGCGTATTTATAGATATATATATATCAATTTAATATATTTTATATGAATCATATAGGTCTACATATATTCGGATTATAGGGCCACAGACACAATGCTGTATGCCAATTGTACAACTTATTGACAAAATATATGGTTCATTACATCAGTTGCGAATAAACATCCGCCCACGTCCCGTGCAGAAATTAGTTCGGGCAGTCGCGATTAAATAAGGGACCTTCTTAGGTATAAACGTGGCATCCACAATAGGGAATCCAGTCTAGAACCCTACTAGGCTCAACAGAGGCTGCCACGACAAAATATATAGTAAAAAATGCCCACTTCGGGGCCTGATCAGGCTCAAATGTGAAACCCTCACTAGGGTCACCCATATCCCGTGCAGAAATTAGTTCGGGTAGCCGCGATTAAATAAGGGGCCTTCTTAGGTATAAACGTGGCATCCACAATAGGGAATCCACTCTAGAACCCTACTAAGCTCAACAGAGGCTGCCACGACAAAATATATAGTAAAAAATGTCCACTTCGGGGCCTAATCAGGCTCAAATGTGGAACCCTCACTAGGGTCACCCATATTGAGCCTCTTCGTTGCTTACAAAGGTACCCTTTACAGACAACTGTATAGGCACTGTATAGGAAACTTTATAGGCCCTTTATAATTTAATTTTTTTATATTTCCGATACGTATTCTGCAATAGGTATGACAAATTATTCCCTTACTGAAACCCGTCGGAGTTAACCAGGTGATCACCCATCTAACTATTGAAGGTCAGTGTCAGCTAAGCGGTCACCCATCTATGTATTGACCATCAGTCGCCAGCCGCGCGGTCATCCATCTAAGTAATTACCGTCAGGCTAGGCGGTTATCCAACCTAGTACAGACAGTCAGAGTTAGCAAAGCGGTCACCCATCTAAGTATTGACCATCAGTCGTCAGCCACGCGGTCACCCTAGTACTAACCCTCAGGTCAGTCAGACGATCGTCCACCCAAATACTAACGAACTAATGCGCGCAAAAAATGAAATAACCAACTTCGTCGAATATGTTTATAAATGACAAAAACGATATAATGTATCATTTTTTATATAACCGATTGCCGTGAAAAATAACTGAATGTGCTTCTATTATTACCACAGCAGACGCAATCATATAAATCTATAAAGTTCGGACTATATTACACGAATTTCATTTTATATTTCATATTACCGATATTCAAATAGACAAAAAAAATTGTATAATCATATGATCTGAATGGCCGAGTGAGCTAAAGCGCAGTGCAAGAACATCATCCGGAGGGTCCCATTCCCGTCAATGTCAAAAAATTTTAATATGTTCTTTCAGTGATTAATATGTACCATCATGTAGAGGAAGATGTAATATCTACTTAAAATGCAGAATTACTCGATTTAATAAGCAAAAATTAATATTTTTCAATCAATGTTCTTTATTATTTTAGTAGGGGCTTAATATGGCAGCCTTTATAGGCCCCAACAGGGATATCTATAAAGGTGCCGTACTTTGAAGCGTGACCAGCCTAGTAGGGCTGTACTTAGATTTCCATACTGGGCCTCTAATAGAATTGGGGCAAACTAGAAAGGGCCAAGTAGGAGCCCCAACTATTTTTCTGCACGGGATAGCCCATAATATTGCAGGAATATTTCAAATATTTGCGAATATAAGCTGCGAATCGAATAGTCGCATATATTTAATTGCATTATTGTCAACTTAACGTTCAGAAATATTGTTAACGGTAAAAAAATTGCCAATAATTTCAAAAAGATTGCTAAAAATTACCTGTGAAACAAACTATCTTATTCCTTCAACAATATTTTACAAAATTTCAAATGAAAGGTTCCAGATTAGATATTCCAAATTTACGATGACATTTTTTTGTAGCCTTCCAATACATTCCAAATGGAATTTTCAAACTATTTCAAAAGGTTGAACATAAAATAATCCGTATTTTGTGATGAAAAGGAATTTACCTCGTTCCCTTGAGTATCATTCGGATTAAAAAAACGAGCATCCCATCGGAGAGTAGTCATATATAGTTGTCTGGAAATTGGAAAAAATTTGCAATTTTCGTAAAATACGTTATATAATACAGCTTAAAAACCTATCATAATAAAAATAACCATCAAAATTGGAAGCATCATTAGAATTTACTGGAAAACGCAACATGGCATGAATTGAATTTTTTTCCTGCACGGGATTTTTTTTTCTTCCCCATATAGGAATTTCATCGAGAATAACTAATGGCACTGCTTGAAAACTCGCAATCAGAAAATCATATTCAAAATGGTAGGAAGGTTCTACTTTTTTTAATTTTAATATCATAAAATAAAAATTAATTTGATTAATTTAAATGTATTTAATTAATTCATAAAATATTAATATAAAGGTATTCTATCTCACTCTGTAAATTTCAAATTATATCACTAAAGACACGATCTTTGACACGTGCATATTACATTTTGTCTAATATCTGGGAAACGACGTGAACATTTTTTAAAAATAATGTAATGTTTCCACCTGTATTGGTTAAAAATAATGGAAATTCTATAATTGAACGAAAATCGAAAAACTAATTATCCCATATTAATTAAAAATAAAAATGGTAGAGGTATAATATTTGGCAGATCTTCGCTTCATATCGTAGTAAACATCCTGAAAAAATTTTAAGGCAAATGAAAAATTGGGCGCACGAATTTCTATACGCAACTCGAGGAATCAGCCATATTTCAAAATATAAAATACATGTTATAAAATATATTTAATATGTATGGCGTGTATTCGTTTGTGAGAAGTGAAAACCAGTTGAGAGTGGCAGTCGCTGCCGAAGCTTAAGGTGGTGTTAAACAGAGGAGCGAAACTGCGCCGTTATTAACGCTCGAAAGATTGAGAGACGAGAGGTTAACTACATTGGCAACAAGCACGAGAACTATCCTTCGTCGGAAGCACTGAGAGCAGCCCGACCACTTACTAGAGTAGCCGTGTCTTCGAGTAGCTAGAATAGCTATGAGTAGCTTCGAGTAGCTTGATGATCCCTCTCACAGCTACTTCATTTTTCACCCTCTCTCGCCATTTATATCCTCTATGCTGACATTCGTCACACACAGTAGAATTTTATAAACTCGGTACGTTTTTCTCCATTTATACTGTAAAAAAAATCTACTGGAAATTTAATATACAAATACAGGAAGTTATTATGCATAAAGTCGTATACTAAATTTAATATGCAAGTGCGATGTCAAATCAATGAGTACATTAACTTTAATTATTGACTTTAATTTTACAGTAAAATTATTTTAGTTTTAATTATTTCATATCACAATTGTACATTACATTTAATTGACGAATTTATGCATAAAAACTTCTAATCTTTTCTAACAGCCCGCGTTGAAAAGAAGAATCTTGTGAAGAATCTTTTAAAGAATCTTTAAAGGAATTTTGAAAAGAATCACGTATAGGATCCGGAGCAAGATTCTTTTCAGGATTCTTTCTATCCGAAAGCGTTCTGAGAATCTTTTAAAGAATCTTCGAAAGAATCTTGAAAAGCGTCTTTAAGAGAATCGTGAAAAAATTCCGTCCATTAAACAGAAAAATCGTTGAAAGAATCATAATGAAATTCTTCAGAGGAATCGAGCGAAACCTGTTGGTGCTTTCCCTTGGTGTCGAGACAGTACATTTTGGTACGTGAACGAAGGGTAAACCCCTCGTGTATAATCGAACTCAGGACAGCTTTGCAATCTTATATACGTTCAGGCTTCAAGTCACTTGCGAGAAACGCTTCGACCGCTCGCCATCTAGCGGAGTATTGAATATCAGTGTTTCGTATGATGCCACTAGATGGCGAGCGGTCGAAACGTTTCTCGCAAGTGACTTGAAGCCTGAACGTATATAAGACTGCAAAGCTGTTCTGAGTTCGACTATACACGAGGGGTTTACCGTTCGTTGACGTACCGAAATGTACTGTTTCGACACCAAGGAAAAAAAACAACAGGTTTCGCTCGATTCCTCTGAAGAATTTCATTAAGATTCTTTCAACGATTTTTCAGCTTAATGGACGGAATCTTTTCACGATTCTCTTAAAGACGCTTTTCAAGATTCTTTCGAAGATTCTTTGAAAGATTCTCAGAACGTTTTCGGATAGAAAGAATCTTGAAAAGAATCCTGGAAAGAATCTTGCTCCGGATCCTATTCGTGATTCTTTTCAAGATTCCTTGAAAGATTCTTTAAAAGATTCTTCACATGATTCTTTTTTCTACGCGGGAGTGTATATTACTGTATATCCTCATATAATTAGGACACAACCACACTGTTAGAAATTTTGGTATGAAAATGAATATAAAGTATTGGGAGTTTTTTTTGTGGATACGCGTATATTAAATTCAAAATATTAATATCAATTGATATGCAAAAAAATTGTTGTAATATTAATATACAGTATACTAAACACATCATAGAAGTTGCACTGAGAGAAAAAATTTGGTAATTAAAAAAAAAATAATTCGACCGACGATAATCCAACTATAAACTATAATTCCCAGGAGGAACGTCGCTATTTTATGGTTATAGCAAATATAATTATAGTAGCAATCATCAAAATGATAATAGTTTCAAATATGCTGTATTGTTGCATATACGATTTCAACGTTTGTTCCCAATAACCTTGCAAGTATCGTTTATTGAACCATATTATCATCGCTTCAACCATAAAACATTGCAAGCCTTCCAATATTCGTTTTATCATGTGAAATCGTTAAATCAACGATATGCTTTTCTCTCAGTGTATGCTTATAATATAATTATTGGAATTTTACAACATATCTGTATATTAAATCGACTTTATATTATACGTTAAGTGAATATTAATTCAATTATATATATAATATATATAATCTAATATATTAAATGAAATTCAATATACCGTATCTGCACAAGAACTTCCAATACATATATTAATTTTTAAAGTATTTTTAACACTGCAATGCATGTTCTCTTAAAACGAATTTCTGTGTTTTAGTCGCAGTCAATATAATATAGATGCAGTCGGGAAAACATTTCGTAATACCAATAATCCTTTCCTCGGCATAACGAACATTTCGTTGAATAATATAACTTTTAATTGAACATAACAACTATTCTTTTTGTTTTTTCATAGATAAAGCTTTTTACTGGTAATTTTTTTATTAATGTTATGTTTTCATGCCATTGTGTTAAATTCGGCCATACCATCCAGGAATCACTTTTTTTTGTTCATCCGGATGTATTTGAACATAGCCTTTGCAAAATCCAAACTGCTGAAACTCGAGAGTAATTCAAACCACAGCGATGAGATTCCATAGGCAAATAGAGCTATATGTTTACTTTGCTTGCTGTAATTTTTATCTAAAATTTTTATAATGGCTCAGATGCAATAGTGTTTGACCGTTTTTTTAATGTCTATAAGCTTCCCAATTTTAAAAAAGAATTTAATACAGCAAAATGTCGTCAAACATCGTTCCGACTTTTCTAAATTTTTTTTTTTTAATATTAATAAAAATATAATAGTTTCATGATTCAGTTACCGTAATTATAAAATAAATAGTCCCACAAACTTTGAATGTGTTTGTGAAAAAAGTTGCAATGTAGAACTGTGTACATTGCTTCCTCATTAATTTTCATTTTTCACAAACCCACCTCTATGAGTAAGCTTTATTATTAATTTTGGCTTCCTCATAGAGGAAGCTTTGTAAAAAATGAAAATGAATGAGGAAACAATGTGCAAAGTTCTAATCTGAAACTTTTTTTCGTTACCTGTATAGTTATTGAAAAATTCAAAATCACGTAAAATCCAAACCGCTTTACCGATCAGGACCAAATTTGGCAGGTAGCAGCTCTGAATGTTATTTTTAAACTGTAGAAAATTTCAGTTGATTTGGTGAGATTTGACGTGAGTTCGAGCAAGACAAATATTTTTTTAAAAAATCAAAAATCCATAAAAACCGAACTATTTTACAGATTCATTCCAAATTCAATACACTAAAAAAAAATTCTACTGCGGGCTGCCAAAAAGAAGTATTTTTTGATTAACTCATGCAACATTGAAATAATAAAATATTATTTTGCTTGTTTTAGAGTTATTATTTCGATCTCGTATGGAATTGGAGGAATTAGAATTCAAATTAAGTTGATAACGCTTTTTTTGGCAGCCCGCAAACGATGGATTTATTGAATCAATGACATTTTTTTTCAGTGTACCGATCGTCCTTTGACATAGCTTAACTCATAAATAATTATTTAGCTCAATACCTACAAATTCGCGGATGCAAGAGAGCGTACAGACATTTTTCGAAAATTGCACAGTCAAATAAAATTTGAACATATTTTTGAATTTTCTTAAAAATTACCAGAAATAAAGGCATCGACCTGATTCACCTGTTTGCTAAATTTCAACGCGATTGTTAAAGCAGTTCTTGAGGTATGTAAGTTTGAATTTTGAGTGACGGCTACACACACACACACACCCACATCCATCCATACATTTTTTCTAAACCACTTTCCCCGACGTTTTAGACCATTTTGAGTGTAAGGTAAATGGCCCAGTTTGTGACACCTTTAGAGCAGCGGCGTCAATTTTCTGTTATTTACAGATGCATGATATTGTTAAACTGAAAATGAACGTTTTCAAAACGTGCATTAAAACCTTCTGAAACAGATTAGACTATTCTTCAAAGGCAAAATGTTGAGAAAATTAATAAAAACATTATTTAAATATTGCTTGTCTACTGCCGGGGTTCCTGACCCTGCAGAACCACTCATGTCGTAGCTTGTGACCCCCGCGTGTACCGGGTTTGTGACACTGACGCCGTAGGTCCTGACCCCCGCGTGTACCGGGATTGTGACACTCACGCCGTAGGTCCTGACCCCCGCATGTACCGGGTTTCTGAGACCTATCCGGGTTTTTCGAACTCCTATTTGGGAAAAATATCGATAATTAAATGAAAACGAAACCATAATAACGTTAAATGTTGAAATTTATACAGTATTCAATCCTAACCTAATTTTCAGCAACAAGTAAAAATCGTAAATATTGTGAGGGTCAGCAACCGCGTCAATAACCACAATTACGTTGGGAGTTATTGACCCTTTGAGTTTACGGGAAAAACTAATCAATACCTTAAGTATTCTATTTCTTGTCGATAAAGCTAATTATTGTGATCATTTTCATATAATCGTTATGTTGTATTATACTTACTTAAGAATGGAAACGATCAAATACGCGACCGATGCAGCTAGTGAGCTCCGTCTAAAAATGGCGGTTCGAACTCACTGAGACGCAATACCACGGCTTTCACCGGTGAAATGTATTTCTAAATAATTTGTTACGAATTTGTGTTTATTGCAGAAAAAAACGATTAAAAAAGCCCTTTAATTTGGCGATAATAAGATTAAAATTCGACGTAAATTACATTTATGACAGTGTAAAATAGATATCGGGGGTCACAAACCGAGGCAGGGTCACAAACAGGGCCGTTTACCTTACTGACATAAAAAACTCGAAAAAAAATCTTCGCACAAAAATAAAACTTCCTCTATGAGGAAGCAAAAATGAAAAGTAATAAGGAATCAATATACAACGTCCCACGTCCATTATTTGCTTAAATCCGTATTTTATGTATAATTTATTATTTAATCCGGGAGATTGAATGCTATTGGAAATAGAAATCTTTTTTTTTTCACGTTGGATATGCATCAAAATTCGACGAGGCATATATTTTGCAAGTCTCGAGCCCAGTTGGATTATTCGAGAATGTTGTAATTTCGCATCAGACAAATTGAAATATCTTGTTTTTTGAACGGGGCAATAGGGGATAAACACGATTTGGAGGACTTGAGCTGCCCTCGCCACTCGTCACTTCTCAGCCACTCGGTTATTCGGTGAAATCCGATGACTGCCGATGCATGGCACCCTTTCGGGCCTCGATCGTATACTAGTAACTACACGAGTGGAGTCAGTATTATGTATACGTATCCCATCATTCTCCTACTCCTGGTCCGTCGATCGATTGTACCGCAGCAGTTCCTGGCCGGTGAATACGGGAGGCTCAGAGCTCACTCCACCGTGACCAGATACGGATTAATTGGCCTTTACCGAACGGGTTTTTCACGATTAATTAACTATACTTCGCGCGCTTGTTGCCCAAGCAGAGGATAAAATACAAACTGCAAGTCATTGTACCGTCAAAATTCGATCACACGTCTTAAAAATATGGTAAATCTGACAGTTTGTGAGAAAATAATCTACTTTTGCTTTTGCATTTAGAAAAAATCTCTGGAATCTACTGAATAAGGGGTTGAATGAGGCTAACAGGATGTTTAGTAGATGCAAAGTAGGGGAAACTTGGCCTGGATGAAACAAGGCGAACGGTGAAACAGTCGCGTTAAAATTTAGATGTTCCATTTAAATTTTGGGCTCTTTAGTTTTGCTCAGAATATGAAACCACAAATTATAGTAAACTGTCAAGAGAATATGATCAAATATCAAATAGTTACAGTTAAAATTCTACATGTCGCTGTACCCCCGCGCAAAAAGAAAAGTATTAAAACAGTATTAAAAACCTTGCACATTGCTTCCTCATTATTTTTCGCTTTTTACAAAGCTTCCTCTCTGAGGAAGCAAAAAAGTATGTTATTCAATTTTGGCTTCCTCATAGAGGAAGCTTTGTAAAAAGCGAAAAATAATGAGGAAGCAATGTCCAAGGTTCTACTTTGCATCCTTTTTTAAATTAGATAAATAAACATGTTGTGAATTCGCTTTTTCTATTTCGTTATTCCGTTATTTCGTTATTATTAGAGCGTTTTCGAAAGTAAATGTGATAACGTATATTATTGTAAATAATTCAACATTCCATAAAATCACAAATTTCATACCGTTTATCACTAAATTATACATATATAATGGCTGAATATTGTTTCATTTATATACAAAATTTGAGCTCGCTATTTCAACTTTTGCAAAAGTTACAATAGAGCGATAATGTCAATTTTTTGAAAAATTCAAAATTCCATAAAATCTGAACCACTTTACCGATTCGAGCCAAATTCAATACCAAACAGCATTGAGTGCACCTACTCTTATAACCAACTATTTAGCAAAATAGACTAAATTTTACGAAAGTTAGGGCGACCACGTCCTTTTTTCAAAAAGTTCAAAACGGCATAAAATCGAAATTTTTGCACAGATTTTGTCGAAAATTGGTACAGTTGAAGAGGGTCTGCTGCTACACTAGTGTGCCAAATTTAAGTGCGATATACAAAACCGTTCTTGAGTTATCGGCGTTCGAATTTTCGGAGTTGTATACATACACACACACATACATACATACGGACATTTTTTCTAGATCACTTTTCTGGACGTTTTGGACAATTCTAAGTGTCCTGACATAAAAATCTCGAAATTTTTTTTTTCATGAAAACAAAGCTTCCTCTATGAGGAAGCAAAAGAGTATGAAAAGTATAATATCTCAAGTATGATCAATTGGACTGAATTAATACTAGAAAGTATTAGACCGTATTATTAGTTTTCAGGGTCCGGATTGATATGTCCATAGTTTTCAGTGTCCATGTCGATATTTCCATCGCTTTGGATGTCCAGTTCGACCGGCTCATAGTTTTAGTTGTCTAGATCGATTGCTCCACAGTTTTAGGTGTCCAAATTGATATCTTCATAGTTCTCGGTGTCCAGGTTGATCGATTCATAATGTTTGTTGTAAAAATTATATTTGTTTACAGTTTTTGAGCTGTAGTTTAATCGCACCTTAATTTTCAGTATCCAGTCCAGTCTAGTTACTTAAAAAGTAAGTGGGAGTATATCTAGACATCGAAAACTATGAAAAAATCGATCGGATCACTGAAAACTATGAAAAAATTGACCTGGACACCAAAAGCTATAGAGATATCGACCTGGACATAAAAAACCATGGAGATATCGACCGGGACACCAAAAACCGTGGAAATATCGACCGGGACACCAAAAACAATGGCGATATCGACCTGGACACCAAAAACTATGGAGATGTCGACCTGGATACCAAAAACCATGGAGATATCGACCTGGATACCGAAAACCGTGGACATATCGACCCGGATCCTTAAAAGTAATAATATGGTCTAATACTTTTTAGTTTTAATTCAGTTCACTAGATCATACTTGAGATATTATACTTTTCATACTTTTTTTAATACTGTTTTAATACTTTCCTTTTTGCGCGGGCCGTTAAAGTTCTAACACACGTCTTAAAAATGACACTTTGAGAGAAAATAATTTAGTATTGCGGTCGATGCACCTAGAAACTAAATCTCTGGAATCTACTGAATTAGCGGTTGAATGTTGCTAGCAGAATTTTTGGTTGATGTAAAGTAAGGAAGACCGGGGCTAGTTGAAACAGGACGAATATTGAAACACCCGCGTTAAAATTTGGACGTTTCATATACATTTTGGACACTCTAAGATTTTACGGACCGTATAAAACCACTAATTATAGTAAACTGTCAGGACTATACGATCAAATATCAAATAGTTACACTTAAAAGCGAATTAAGCGTTGTGAAATAA
Organism: Ephialtes manifestator; assembly: GCA_963970395.1. NCBI lineage: Eukaryota > Metazoa > Arthropoda > Insecta > Hymenoptera > Ichneumonidae > Ephialtes > Ephialtes manifestator. The sequence goes on from OZ019969.1 coordinate 30,701,016, forward strand.
ACTTTTAGTATCCTATTAAAAGAGTTTCATGCAATTATCCTTTAAAGGGGCTACTCGAATCATTTTCAATGTTACAGATTGCATTCTATTATCTACAATTCAAGCCGAAATAGACATGAACAATTTTGTGACTCCATCGCCACGTGGCGTCGCTGATTCCGATTTACAACTTGTTGTTAATAGTTGCAACATTACACCAATTCCTGAATTATTCGTCGCCTCAAATAGCCAGAACCATGTTGAATATCGAAAATGCTCCACATCATGAAATCAGAGCCCATCACTACCTCCATTACTTCGTTTATAATTCCAAAGACATTCTACTTTTTTAAAATGAATTCTACATTTCTGTACACACATATTCATATTCTAAAAAATTAATTAACATCTAATCATTTGCGGTCCAAGCGAAAAAAAGAGTGTGTAAGTTATGAGATGATTGCGACTCTGTATGACATTTATTTCGTTCAATTATTGAAATATCTTGATTGCTATACATAACCGATAATTCAGTAAGCCATTTTTACCTAAGAAGGGGATTATACTACTAATAGCGATTATAATTATAGCGGCAAGAATAATAATGGTGTAAGGGAAAGCTGCGATGGTGACTCCAGACACCACTTGAATACCGAGGGGATGATATCACTTCCGAGGGAGTCGTCGGAGTTCCCGGTCAGTTGACACAAAGTTCAACGTCAAAGGATTCTCGAAAGGGTCGATGCTGAGTATCTCTCAGCCTGTATTATGTATACACACATACATATATATGAACTAGCTTATACTTCAATCCCTCATGCACATGCATCTCATAGATCGTTCATTTTTTCTGACCGATAAGCCTGGACAAAGGCCTTTGTTGTGTTATGGATATTAAATCGAAAATTGTTTTACGGACTAAGCGACAAACAAGAGTGAAGGGTAGTTATGTCACAGAGGCTATGATTATTATTATTCATATAAAACGCAGTGAGCGACATCCCAGAATCACCTCAGCAGCGCGAGGTACCTGAACTACCTCGTTTGACTAGATAAATTTTATTTATACCGGCGGCACCATAAAAGGAAAAATACGGCATGGTTGTAATTAATCGTTCAGTTGAACGGAGCCGATGTGGTACGATGACCTTATGAAATATTCTCCATCTATGTATATTTAAGTGATCAGTAGCTCTGAAAAAAAGTTGGAATACCATGTATGTACGGACATTTGAGAATAAAAAATAGGGTATTCTTAAGATATCAAGAGGGCTGTGTGCATTTTTCTAAAAAGTTACAATTCTTCAAAGCGCACGTATATTCTCTGAAAAAAACACTCTTAAAAATTCTGGATTAATAGTTACCTGATGGTTCACTCGTGGTCCACGTAAACTTCAATCATGGTTCACTCATGTCCTACTTAAAGTTCAATCATGGATCACTCATGGTTCACTTAAAGTTCACTTAAAGTCCAATCGTGGTTCACTTAAAGTTCACTTAAAGTCCAATCATGGTTCACTCGTGGTTCACTTAAAATTCAATCATGGTTCCCTTAAAGTTTATTTATGGTCCATTTATGATTCACGTATGGTTCACTTATGGTTCACTTATAGTTCACTTATGGTTCACTTATGGTTCACTTATGGCCAAAAGTGAACCATAAGTGAATCATAAGTGAACCATAAGTGAACCACAAGTGAACTATAAGTGAACCATAGGTGAACCATACGTGAATCATAAATGGACCATAAGTGAAACATAAGTGAACCGGTTCACTTATGTTTCACTTATGGTTCACTTATGGTTCACTTATGGTTTACTTATGGTTCCCTTATGGTTCACTTATGGTTTACTTATGGTTCTCTTATGGTTCACTTATGGTCCACTTATGGTTCACTTAGGGTTCACTTAGGGTTCACTTATGGTTCACTTATGGTTCACTTATGGTTCACTTATGGTTCACTTATGGTTCACTTATGGTACACTTATGGTTCACTTATGGTTCACTTATGGTTCACTCATGGTTCACTTATGATTCACTTATGGTTCACTTATGGTTCACTTATGGTTTACTTATGATACACTTATGGCTTACTTATGGTTTACTTATGCTTCACTTATGCTTCACGTATACTTCACTTATGCTTCCATTCTCCGGACGCAGGTCTATCTGTTGTGGACTTTCAACACGACAACAAATGTTTGGTTGTGACAACTACGTTTCCATTTTGCTGTAACCAAAGTCTAAAAAATTACTTGCCCCAACCATATAAAAAAGTAACCTCATCTATTCACAGATTATATCTTGCGAGATTAGTAAGTGTAACCAATCCAAACGTTGGGCCTTTGGCACTACCTATTGAGTTGTAAGGGAAACAGAATAATTAATTGGTTGTGTCAACTCTTGTTTTGGTTATGACAACTAATCTTTTCTTTCCGTGTATTAATCTCCTCGGTAGGTAGATTTGTTACGAACTTGTACGCTAGTCCACCACAAATTCGAAAATTAAGCAGGGATCGGCAGTTTCATGATGCAATTAAGCTGCAACAAGACCGCCGCGGTTTTGTCGTTCAGAAACCATGTCGACGGCATATACAAGGATACACATCCTATTACTAAGAACGGAAGAGCGTGATTGCTACGTACAAACACGAAAATTACAATTCTGGCTGTAGTCACGAGATATACGATTCCAATGTTGATGGTGTATAATCTTACGAGATATCAAAATAACTATTGTGTTATGCCTTAGATCCGAGAATAAATGAAACACTGGCAGTAGTTTATTAGAATTTCGGGAACTTCTTTTATTCTCGAGTTATCTTCACGAAGACGATAAAAATGCAGCAAAAAAGTTATGACAACGTACCTTTGTCTATAATACCATTACAAAGACAACATTTGTATGAAATAATCGGGGGGTTTTCGGTGATAAAGAGGACACTTGAAGTGTTGGAACACCTCCTAGTTGATTGCGCATTAAATTAATTATTGTCGTGCAAGCGACGGAACAAAGTGTGAGAGAGATCCCCTTTTACGATGGTCATAAAGACAAATTACGCGAGAAATTATTTATCGTTAACATCGTCAGATTCAGATCCAGACTTTTCCCCATAAAAAAACGAATATTTGCGCCGGGTGGGCTCGCTAATTATTAGTTCCATCTCTTAGTCGTAACCTCGCTCGGTTTTTTAACGATTTTTTTTATTACTTGCAAATATTTTCTTTCTCCAAAAAATGAGCTTCATTTTTGACACTTTCAAAAAAAATATATCGAATGTTTGTAAAAATCGCGCATTCCTTTTTTACTTTCTCATCACATACAAAGTATTTAAGAGAGAAAGTATTGCAATCCAAAAAAAATCTACTCTGAGATTTTCATGGAAATACATATCTTGAGTGTCCTGGATTCCAAAAAAGGCATTCGCTCATTTCTGTCTGTCTGTCTGTTACTCTGTTTGTCTGTATCGTCCGAAAGCACAATAACTTTAGTAAAAAGCTGTGGACCGCAGTGAAATTTAGTGTGTGGCTTCTACATATAAAATGTAGTTTTGGAATTGAAATCCAATCCAAAATCTTTACTGCTTCTAATACTTTACCTGAAATATGAAAAAAAATTATTTAAGTTTGTAGTAATGAATTTATTTCGGACATATGTACTACAATAATTAAAGCAAATAATTATATACTGGATTGAAAGAAACTTTTAGTTTGATTAAATAATCAGATGTCTTTGCCGGGTAAATAAAGAATTTAGTAACAAAAAATAGAATTGTTCTGAGGATTAATTCAAATAAATAATTCAAAATCAATACATTGCACAATTTAAATGAAATACATATGTGTTTAATATGAAGCAGATTTCAGTTAATATAAATAAAGACGAATTAAATACATGAATTTCTTATCGTCAATTTCACAAACTAACTTCATAAACTGAATTCGCAAACTAACTTTACAACACAACGTGACGCCAGTAACAATCGGGATGAAAAAGTCACGTGTTGAGTCACGCCAGTAGTAATTTTTACCATGGGATCAATTATGATTTCCATTCAGGTTTCAATCTCCCGATATTTCACATTTCGCGCACGTCACTTACACTTTAAAACCTGAATTATAGAAAAAAATGAATCGATATTGGGAAAAAATCCGATAATTACTCGGGTAAAGGGTTTAAAAAAATACATTCACCTGTGCAGAAAATTATTTCTGCGTTGGAGTGATATTAGTGATAATGGGTTGATCATTTATTAAATTTACAGAAAGAACTTGATGTTGGACCTGGACTCAAAACAGAGTCTGAAAATGGTATTACAAAACTACACACAGTCTACTATACATTTATATCCGTCAATAAGTCGTAGAGATTTCATAAAATTAAAAAAAATCTGATTGTTATGGGAGAAAGTCTCGAATAATTAAGAAATCATACTTAGAAATGTTTTTGTTAGAAAAATGTAACAAAACCGAACATCTTCATCTCCAGAACGCCGTGATCGATTTTGCTTTGTTCCAACACCGAACACGGAAAAAAAAGTTTGGTTGTGGCAACTACGTTTTCGATTTGCTGTACACAATGCCTAAAAAATTAGTTGCATCTAGTGGCATCTAGTGGCATGGAAATTTACTGTCTCGACACCAAGGGAAAGTAACAACAGAGTTTGCTCGATTCCTCTGAAGAATTTAATTAAAAAATTTTCAACGATTTTTCTATTTAATGGACGGAATCTTTTCACGATTCTCTTAAAGACGGTTTTCAAGATTCTTTAAAAGATTCTCAGAACGCTTTCGGATGGAAAAAGTCTTGAAAAGAATCCTGGAAAGCATCAATAGGTTTCGCTCGATTCCTCTGAAGAATTTCATTAAGATTCTTTCAAAGATTCTCAGAACGCTTTCGGATGGAAAAAATCTTGAAAAGAATCCTGGAAAGAATCTTGCTCCGGCTCCTATGAGTGATTCTTTTCAAGATTCCTGTAAAGATTCTTTCAAGACTTTTTTTAAGATTCTTTAAAAGATTCTTCATCAGATTCTTATTTTCTACGCGGGGTGTCACGTAAGCTTCTTCTATGATGAAACAATCCTCATTCCCATATATTTGCGCACAAGCCTGTAAATTTACAAATAAATAAGTCATTAATCGATCAGCTAACATTTTACCATTAGACGATTTATTTTTTCACGTGTTATAAAAAAAAGTTGCAATGTAGAACTTTGCACATTGCTTCCTTATTCATTTTCATTTTTCACAAAGCTAAGCTTATTTATTAATTTTGGCTTCCTCATACAGCAACCTTTGTAAAAAATGAAAATGAATGAGGAAACAATGTGCAAAGTTCAACTTTGCAACTTTTTTCGTTACCTACATAGTTTTTGAAAAATTCAAAATTACGTAAAATCCAAATCGCTTTACCGATCACGACCAAATATGGTAGATAGCAGCGCTGAGTGTTATTTTTCATCTGTACAAAATTTCAGTTCACTTGATGAGATTTGACGTGAGTTCATTCAAAATTGAATACCGATCCGCCTTTAACATAGCTTTATTTATATAAAATTATTTCGCTCAATTGCTGAATATTTGCGGATGCTAAGAGCGTACAGACATTTTTCGAAAATTGAAAAGTCAAATAATAATTGAACATGTTTTTGAATTTTTTCGAAAATTACCACAAACAAAGACGTCGACCTGCTTCACTTATTTACTAAATTTCTGCCCGAATATTGAAGCAGTTCTTGAGATATGTAAGTTTGAATTTTGAGTGACCCCATGCATATACACACACACACACACGCACATCCATCCACATATTTTTTCTAGTGTTGCCACGAGACAAGACGAGATGAGAATTGCGCATCTCTCATCTCGTATCGACAAAAAGCAATAGCAATATCGTCTCGTCTTGTCTCGAAGGTCGATAGAAAAATGTTCTCTTGTCTCGAAATATTCTCGAAGGTCGATAGAAAAATGTGCTCTTGTCTCGAAATATTCTCGAAGGTCGATAGAAAAATGTTCTCTTGTCTCGAAATATTCTCGAAGGTCGATAGAAAAATGTTCTCTTGTCTCGAAATATTCTCGAAGGTCGATAGAAAAATGTTCTCTTGTCTCGAAATATTCGCGAACGACAAGAGACATTTTTTCTTTCGTCTCGAACTATTCTCGAATGTCGAGAGAAAATTTTGAAGAATGTATAACGATTCAAATGTATAACGTTTTGAAGAAAGTAAAAGGAATTTAAATGAATCAGGTTTTAAAGAGAGAAAAAAGATTTTGAATGATTGACGATTGAAGAAAGTGAAAAAAATTTATATTAGATTTCGAAGAAATTTTTAATGAGTTAACTTTTTAAGAAAGTAAAAAAATGTCTAATAAATGAGACTGTGAAGGAAGAGTAGAGATTTTAAATTAATGAGATTTTGAAGAAAGTGAAACGACTTTGCATTAATGAGATTGTGAAATAAATAAAAATTTATTTACTTTCTTCATCTTATTCATTCAAAATATTTTCGCTTCCTTTAAAATCTCATTTGTTCAAAATCTTATGACTTTCTTAAAAATTTCATTCATTCAACATTTTTTTTTGCTTTCTTCAAGATCTCGTACGTTAACAATATTTTTTTAATTTCTACATAATTTCATTCATTTAAAATCTTTTTACTTCTCTATGCTTAAAAACATGCTTAAATTCGTGGTTTCAAAGTTTTCATATACGTCTATGATAAAAGCTGAAGTACAGCAATAGTCTGTGCATACGTACATTTAAGTTTATATAATTTAAAAAAAATTATCGTGTAAATGTCTTCAACTGTTGGACCAACATTCCCGAATTATGATAAATTATGGTTTACTGTTTCGATACGTCGAGATTCTCTCGTCTTGTCTCGAAAAAACGATAAATGAAATATTCGTCTCTCGTATCGAGTCTGTCTCGACTGACTTTTTCTGGTCTCATTTCATTTTTCTCGTCTCTCGCGGCATCACTATTTTTTTCTAAACCACTTTCGTTGACGTTTTAGACCATTTTGAGTGTACTGACATTAAAAACTCGAAATAAAAATTCGCATGAAAACAAAGCTTCCGCAATTGCTTCCGGAAGCAATTGTTGATTTGACCCTGTTTCGGTAATTTCTTCTCAGTAGTTGAATAATCCGTAAACAATTCGATGCTCTGCTTACCCACATAGGCTGTACACCAACGTGGATAGAATAGAAATGCCTGTAACCAACTGATTAAATATTATAACGGAACACGCAAACATCGCAGCGTGTGTGGTTTATTTATAAATGTGTGTGGAGATTCCACGGTCAGATGGTAATGCAGATACAGACATTCGTCAGAGAGGAAGTGAAATACACAGAGGGTAAGCGAAAGGGTTGGGTTTAGGGTAAAACGAGATTCGTGGATCGTCCGGCAACACTTTACGCAAATATTTATCGAACGTGTACACTCGATTCGCGAACATGCCTGATGGTCTAGCCAGTCTGTACTCGGAATACGTATAAATACATATTGCTCCCGTGGACCCGTAGCACACTGTACGACATATATAAAATACACAAATGTATCGAAACAACGTAAAATCTGTTCGCACCACGACGAAAGTACAAAAACAGCTGCCTCGGTTCCCAAAAGCTGAACATTTATTGAGAGAGCAAATATTGGTTGACGAAAGTTGGTACAAGGTGGGTATTGAAAAATAAAAAAAAAGCTTTGATGGATTATGGAATATAAAATTCACACCACTGGCGCACGGGAATCGCAGTAAAGATCATGGGACACTTAATGTTTACCTTTATGCTTTATGTTTACCGCGATTTGAGAATAAAATACTAGTCTCCGATAAATCGTCAGCTATCGAGTTGAATCATTTTTTATGGGAAAACATCTTTAGAGAGGATTTTCCGGAAAAAATGTAATCAAAAAGCGTTACGGCCACTCAGAAAAAAGTGAATTAGGACAAAACGTCCGCTAAAAGCGTTACGGTCACTCGGGAACAATAAGTGAATTTTGACAAAATGTCCTGAAAAGGCGTTGTGGCCCCGCGCAAAAAGAAAAACATTAAAACAGTATTAAAACAAGTATGAAAAGTGTAATATCTCAAATATGATCTATTGGACTGAATTAATACTAAAAAGTATTAGCCGTATTATTAGTTTCAGTGTCCGGTTCGATATATTCATGGTTTCCGGTATCCAGCTCAATATCTCCATGGTTTTTGACGTCCAGGTCAGATATCTCTATAGCTATTGGTGTCCAGGTCGATGGCTCAATAGTTTTAGGTGTTCAGGTTAATTTTTTCATAGTTTTCGTAGATCAGATCAATATTTTCATAGTTTTCGATGTCTAGATATACTCCCACTTATTTTGTAAATATCTAGACCGAACTGGATACTGAAAATTGTAGCGTAAATAACCTACAGCTCGAAAGCTGTAAACGAATATAATTGTACAGCTAAAATTATGAATCGATCGACCTGGACTCCGAGAACTATGAAGATATCAACCTGGACACCTAAAACTGTGGAGCAATTGACCTAGACAACTAAAACTATGGGTCGATCGACCTGGACATCGAAAGCGATGGAGATATCGACCTGGACACCGAAAACCATGGAGGTATCGAGCTGGATACCGAAAAACGTGGATATGTCGACCCGGACCCTGAAAACTAATAATACGGTCTAATATGTTTTAGTATTAAGGTATTCCGAGCGTGAGGTGATAGTCTTCAGAATTCTATAATTTTCGGCTATACTATAGTTTTATTACGTCGAATTGTGTCAAAAAGATCCCAGGCGTGGTCGCCACCCATTTATTGATTATTTATCCCTTCAAAAAGTCCAATATTAGCACAGAAAGATATGGGAAAAACTCCTGTCCGCGGATCAATTGCAGATTTAATTAATCAAACATCTCGACATCGGAAAAGTAAAATATGCAATGGACACAGCGGATTTCGGAGATAAATTATCGCGCTTGAAAAACTATCCCGACCAAAGTCTTTTGCGAAAAAATATTATCTAAAGGTGTGAAATAAAAATCTAATACCACATGACAGTAATGGCGGGACCTGTGACGTATTAGCTGGCAATGCTGTACATCGTCAGCTGTGCTTATGACTTTCACCGGCGATGCGCGCGAAATTTAAAAGTATTTGACGTTAATGTCGGTCTCGTTTTCAGGTTACCAATTCACATTAATAATGAGTTCTATTATTTAGTAGGTTTAATAATCCTTCATTATACATCGCATTTGTATATTAAATTTCGTACACCGGTTTGTACATAAAAACTTCCAGTACTTGTTCATTAAATTTCAAGTTTATTTTACAGTGCGGGCATGAATGTATTTCAAACACATTTTCATTGAATGAATACCTATACCTGGTGTATAGAGATAAAAATAATATAATGAATAGAATAGAAGATCGAATTCATAGTGATAGGGGTGAAGGACATATCAAGAGTTGTTAGGTTGTTAGGTTAGCGGCCAGCGCGTTTTGGAGTTTCTGTCATATTTCGATTGAATTTTGACATACGCAGCTATTGTTTTTATGCCCCTTCTGCAAACACGGCGCTTGTTACGTCATGGGTTTTGTTACTTCCCATGAACGCAACGAAAGCTAAGTTGATTTGCCTGGTTTTAGGCCGGAATGCGCCGGCCAGGCATCGAAGCAGGTGTCTGGTGATTTTTTTTTATTAATAATACTTTTTTTTAACACTCGTCATCAAAACACTTAATTTATTGAAACACTAATAACAGTAACATATTATAGATTAGAAACTGAAACGTGCACTCGCGTCGACAAATTGCACGATCGCGTATACAAAAATATTTATTGTATGTAAATCAGAGTTGTAAATACCCATTAATTCATGAGATATAGTTTACAGTACAATTTGTTTTATAATTATGATTTCATAATAATAATATTTAGTGATTATAAAATAGAGTGTAAACATTTGAATAGCTGAAAAAAATACTAATTTTCGCTTTAATATTGCAAGAAATAGTGAAAAAATGGAAGAAATAACTAATGCATTAAGAAAGTAATGCATTACTTATTTTTTTCCATTTTTTCATAAGAATTACCGTGGTTTTTATTGAAAAATAATAATTTTTGCAGCCATTCCAAAGTTTAATCATCGTATTACAATCGCTACATGTTATTATTATAAAATCATAATTATAGAGCTGATCGTATCATCATCATTATTTCTATAAGTATTAGGCATTTACAACGCTGGTGTAAATATTCTACTTGAAATGGGTGAACATATGTTTGAAGATTGTTAATTTCGAGGGCCGACCGTCGGGTTCGGCCCCCGGAGTAGAACTGATTATATAAGAAATTGAAAAGTGATGCTGAAGTCACAACGCATTAATAAAAAAGTTAAAGATGCAGGACATCGCGCATCCCCTAGACGTACGGTGCCCTGCTATTTCTCGTGGGAAAGCTGACCTCAGCTTTGAGGTGCAGAAATTATTTTTCTAAAAACAGCGTGAGAATTCTGAAAACAGCTGATCAAAGTAAAAAGTCCGCATCCAGCAGCTATAGAAGCGCTACTGGGCGTTTCAAAAAATGAATTTTTGTTTATTGTTATTTTTATATTATTTTTACCTAATAAAATAATAATAATAATTTTGGAAAGTTTTTTTTTATAATGTTTAATTATTCGCTTCTTAAATTTTTTAATAATCAAAAATAAGCCCGGACGTAACAGCGCCAATCACGTGATACGCTACAACAGCGTTGCCAGATCGTTCGTGAAGGCTCAGGACCGCAAGATTTGAAAAAGTGAAAAATTATTTTCAAAAACGAAAATTCTGCATATTTTGTGCATCAGGGAGTTTAATCGGACATTTAAAGAGATTCTCAAATAATTTCACGGTGGTACAGCGTTACATGTTCGAGGATATTAGGGGCCCTACACGAGCACCCACAAAACCCACACCTGGGCGCTCGGAATACCTTAATTCAGACCAATAGATCATACTTGAGATATTATACTTTCCATACTCTTTTTAATACTTTTCTTTTCCCGCGGGGCGTTTCTGACGTAAAAAAAAAGAATGTTGTGGGTTTCTTAGAGGGACTTAAAAGGGCCATGTTAATATCGCAGTACGAGCGAATGATATTAGCAACAAGACGTTGGTAATAATAGAAAAATAAATGAATGCCAATAAATGTCATTTTCCGGCTTCAGATCGCAAAATTAATAGTATATTGCGGTCCGAGGGAGGGAAAACACATTTCTCGTGAGTGGGAGTTGCCTCGCCTTCGGCTCGTGCTGCATTCATAGGAGCTGAGAAAATGTTTTCCTCCCGAGTATTGCATACGATTTTACGTTACAAGGCGAGGAAAGAGAGCTCATTTTTCGTGCCTCAGTGACGTAAAAGACTTGAAACTTGTCATCTTCCTTTTCACGGTAGTTCGAAATTTTGTTATTATTTTTATGACTATGAATACCTCGACTGAATTGGCTCATCATGCGTATCGTGTGCTTCGTGTTTCTACATTCCTAGATATGAAAAATTGATGTTTTTTTATTCTGAATTTTCCAGTGTTAGATGATGGAATGGATGATCTTATCTTGAAGACCGTAGAAAGTTACGAACGAAATGCGTACGCTTATGATGAGGGATGGTGAAAACAAAATCCTGAACTGCGAAAGATGTTTTCACATAATATTCGTCAGTACATGCAGATGTACTCACTACTTTTTTTATAATTGCAGATTAATTGCAGACAAGTTATTTTGGTAGTGCATTCGGCTGCATTCATAGAAAATTCTCAGATTTTCTAGGTTTTCGAAAGATTTGCGTTATCGCATTAACTTATCAAAGAATACCTGAGTTAGCTTTTCAAAAGTTTCTACACAAACGACGTGATATTCAGAAATTTATTGAAAGAGTAAATGAGGTATTCCGAGCCAACTCAATAATCGTTCAACTCCGACCTCTTCCAATTCGCTCCATATTTTTGTATATTATTTTACTCGAAAATCATTTTAATTAAAAAATTTTTTTTTTACTCAAACTTTTTTTTCATGAATTTTTAAAATAAAAAATGTTGTGCCCCAATTAAAAAATGTGATATTATTCTCAAAAATGCTGTACTAGATATCAACATTTTTGAGCTATGACTCAGAGTGGGCAAACGTATGCATCGATTTTAAAGCCATTTTTTCGAGAAAAAAAGCCGTTAAAAATGGGAAGGAAGGAAACAAGATGACTCATGGTCGGTTATTACGTAAGCATTTTATACATAGCGCAAGATTATTTCAGAATTCTGGTGAAACTTTTTTTATCGATAAATAATGCATTAAGGATTATAAATTTGTGTCTTTATGTTAACCACGATTTGATAATAAAATATCAGTCGCCAATAAATCGTCAGCTATCGGGTTGAATAATTTATTATAATTGCAGATACGTACAAAGTACTTTGGTAGTGTATTTGGCTAAATTCATAGAAAAGTTTCAGATTTTACGAGGATTTACATTTTAGCGTTTCAAAAGTTTCTACACAAACTATGTAATATTCAGACATTTGTTGTAAGAGTAAATATTGGGTGACGAAAATTGTAAAAGAATGCTATTGAAGAAAAAAACAAAGCTTCGATGGATTAAGGATTATAAATTTACCCGACGGGCTCACCCCATTGTCCTTACCCCAATTTGAGAATGAAATGCTATAAATATATTAAGTTGAGTATAAATAGGATTTGAAATCCCCAATCGGCTTAACATGAATTTGTAAACTCTGACACTTTTCTCACATAACTTCAGCGAACTGACAAATTTCACTTGCCTGCCGTTAAATATTAATGAAATTGTTTTAAAGTCCATTATGATATAAATTAATTTAAATATTCTGGATGCATAAAATATTGTCCTCATTATTCTACCCGCAAACGTGAGTCGATAAGCAGAAAGCACCTCTTTGCGGAATATATCATCCATCTTTATTAAGTTTCAAGAGTTAAGTACAAAAGTTTAAGGATCCCAAAGTTTTTTTGATTGGAATGTTTTCCCCATGTTTTTATATCCCATTATTTAGTAACTTTTTCTACTATAATTTTAGTTAAAACATTCGCAATATTTACTCATTATATAGTCGAACAATGTTGCCAGTGCTTCATAAAATAGACTGCGAAGAATACATTTTCTATTTTTTTATTTAATAGATACAAATTTCGGTGTGTATAAAATTAATGAATCGATGATTAGCATTATGAAAAAAAAAATCGTTGAAAAGCAATTCGATAAAAATATTATCGATTGGACTTAAATCAATATAAATACGTTCGGTGCATAAATTATTATTAATACTTTTCCCACAATTGTTCCTGCTTTGCGGAATATACAATTACTCTTTATTAAGATACAGTGTGGCCAAATGTGAGGTAATAATTGCAAAATGTTATTGAAAAGTTAATGAAAAAAAATTGTTCAACAAATTACCTATCAACCTATGATTTAAAAAAAAAGAAAAGATTTTTTATTTTCCTGCATACGTATAAATTTTTTCAGATTTTTTCGTAATTTTTAAAAATCGGGTTTTAGGAATTTAAAAAATTTTTAATAACTCGTGGAAAGCCTGGAACAAAGTTTCCAAAAATTACACAGAATTCTGAAAAAAATTCATACATATTCAGAAAAAGTAACATATCCGGATGATTTGTTGAACATTTTTTTTTCATGAATTATTAGTAACATTCTGAAATTACTATAAGGCAAAATCAATTTTTTCAACACCTTCCGTATGTTTGATTTTTTTTTTCAGATTTTTATCCCGGACTGTACCGCTAGAACTACCTTAACGATCAACTCACATGGAAATATGTCCTGAAAAACATATAGAAATTGAATTTTTCCATAATTTAAATAATGTATGAAAAATATGTAACATATATCAAGAATATAATTTTGTACAAAAAATTAAATGCGTATAATATATTTTTTGGAATGGAATTCTTTTCCGTGAGTAAACAGTAAACTACAAATATAAATATAAATAATAAACGTTTTTATTTTTAATATTTTTCAAAATTTGTAATATAGTTAACGATCTATTAATTTGAAAGTCACTGTACTTGGTTATTTATTCCATAAATAAACCGATATTCATTATTTTCGAACATTCTATAGAGAAAGAAAATGTATGAAAATGTATTGTAAGAAAATGTATGAAATCTTTATTAAAGGAAAAGAACAAAAGAAAATTAATAGAAATTCCTTGTAAAATGGGATAGAAAGTAAAGTACGGTAGAGAAATATATTATTTGAATTTTCTTACTCACGAAATTTTTAAGCGAATATGTATGTAACATTACATTCATGTATTGACCGAGTATTCATACATCCGCTCACTAATATGTTCAAACATCCTAGAAATTATAAAAAATATAAAAAATTACATTATTTATGCAGTAAATAAACGATTCGCTAACTCTTTCGGTGATAATTTGAAAGGGAACATATTGCCTATTTGCAGTATTAACTCGTTATGCAGTGTAAATATACACAGCCCAGCAATTTTCTGGATGCGGTATCAAACGGTCTACAAGGTACACAGTTTTTAAAACAATTTTTATAGGGTTGAATATCAAAGTGAATAAAATTGAACATTCGAGGATTCGCTATATCCAGTAGAATTCAATACGAAAAATTCGATACAACAAAATTCGATTTCGCGAGGATAGAAGGAAAGATAAACGGTGAACACACCGAAGCACATATTCTTTTTCGTCTCTTCTTTCATTTCTTCGTGTTTTTTATTTTTTTATTTTTCTGACTTGTTTATCGATCTTTCGATAGTGCGTCTTTTCATTTTTCTTGTCTTCGTCGTCTTCTTTCGGCACCACCACGCCCTTGTGCGCCAGGGAATTTCCTGTAACGCCCAGCCGATATAAATTCAAGCAATAAATTGGACCTGGGTGAGGTTTTCTCCTCGTTTGGCTGTCGTAGTCGTCGTTGCTCGCAAAATCGCCAAGTTCGTGAAGGTTCGTAGGGAGATATCGGAATTAAATCAGCGAAACGAAATAGCCGAGATGCGACCTTAACACATATGAGGCATTCTCTGTCAGTTCAGCCACTTTTTTTTTCGACTCTCTCAGATCTATCCCATAATTGGACACATTTTAGTACCACTTGAAAGAACTCTTTGTGCATTTTTTCAGATTTTTAAAACAATCCATTTGGGAAATGTATTTTTTTTTATTATTCATATAACTTCGATGGAGTAAGTCTGACAAAAAAGTACATATACAAAAAAATGTTGTTTTTCACTCAATTTTGTAATACAATAGGTCTCATATTTTTATTCGTGTTGCAAAAGTGATATTCAGCAAAAAAAAATGTTAAAGAATTTTTTTCATTCATTTGGATTCCTTCGATATTACTTTCAATTTTTTATAAGCTGTAGAGACATGTATAGAACCTACAAAAAAATTGATATAATGGGCATCGACTACTTGAAGGATTTAAAAAAGAAAGAAAATTAATTAAATTTATTTAATGGTTTTTTTATTTTTATATATTTTTTTATTTCACTTATTTTTTATTATTCCTTCAAATAATCGATCCACTGAGCTACGCGTAACGACGACACGGCCTTCAGGGTTCACATACAGTTATTCGTGCCTATAGCCATTTATTGGATCGAAAATTTTGAAAATATTTTTTTTCTCCTTCAAATAGTCGATGCCCACTATGCCAATTTTTTGGTATATTTTTGACATATCCCTGTAGCTTGTATAAAATTGGCAGTGATATCGAAAGTGTCCGAATGAGTAAAAAAAATAGTTTAACTTTTTTTTTTGCTGTGAATAGCTTTTGCAACAAGAATAAAAATATGAGACGTATTGCAATACAAAGTTAAGTGAAAAACAACATTTTTTTGTATGCGTGATTATTTGTCAGTTTTACTCCATTGAACTTATATGAATAACAAAAAAAATATACATTTCCTAAATGGATGTATTAAAAAATCTGAAAAAATTCACAAAGAGTGCTTTTACGTGGTACTAAAATGTGGCGAATTATGGGATAGATCTGAGAGAGTAAGAAAAAAAGTGGTTGAAGTGACAGTGAATGCCTCATATGCGATTTGTTGCTATTGAGAAACAAATTTGTCTTGAGGGTTCGAAAAAAAACTCCTAATATGCATAGGAACGAACGAAATATATTTTACCGATTTACGAGTAGGGTAGAAGTACCGGTTGTGGCCACTGTACCGGTTGTGGCCACCCCCAGACTTAAATACGTTTTTCGTGGCTATTTTAATTCTGTACCTGTATTTAATCATAATTTTTCATAACGTTGTGTATTTTGGAAACATTTATCGTCATTTTGACGTCCGTTCGTCTCCATTACAAAAAGTACTGTATCAACAATTAAAGTATCATCAGCTGATTCATCAAATTCTCAACTCCTTACGGAATTCGACATGATTTTGATGAAAGCTGTAGATACATATTCGGATTATATAGTTGGCGAATTGCATGCAGCTTTGCACATATCAATCTTAAGAGTCATCACTGCAAATGTTGATGTACGAAATAAAGCTATACATTTATAAAAAATACGATGGCCACAACTGGTACATGGAATAAGCATGTTGCCCCGGATATGGCCATGGTAATATAATCATTAATTTTTCGTTAATTATTACACAATCAATTCATAAATTCGTAAAGAAGAAACAAAAAAAAACCAAAAAACGCTAAGAAAAATATATCCTTAGAAATGTATAGTACAAAAGAAGGTAAAGCGGTGGAATACCTTTCATGTTAAAGATTCCCATCATTATGCAATGCGAAAATCTACTTTCGGAAATAACTCTGGTAAAAATAAAAATAAACGTGTAGAGAGTAAAACATTAATATAATGTATGACTATTTGTGACAAAGAAAGTTGCTACGAAAAAGTACAAAACGAAGGAGACGAATGTCAAAAAAGGTTAGTTAGGTTCACAGATGGCATCTGTGCTTTAAAGACATTTTCGTGTAGAGGAATTGGATGCTTTCATAAGAATACGATTTTGATTTATTAAACACACCTTAAAAAATGTTTCAAGTGCAATGAATATTGAGTTATTCTAATTTTAAGCATGGCCAAAACCGGTGCATAGGTGGCCAGAACTGGTGAAATGGCTATGCTCCTACTTTTTTTCTATTTTCCAGTGTTTTTTCGACACATATGAAGATTTTAATGCTAGAAATCTGAAATTCTATTCTTCTCAGATATGAAAAGCATAGGTCCAAAACTGTTTTATGATATTTGGTCCCAATCACAAGTACTTGAAAATGGAAAAATTCTTAAAGTGGCCACAACCGGTACTTCTACCCTACCTATACGAGAAAATCGCATTCGCTAACGATACATTTTTGCGATTTGTTCCTTTTGAGAAACAAAATTGCTTTAAGGGTTTGAAAACAAAAATGACTGATACTCCTAATATAAAAGAAAACATTCGAAGTAATTTTACCAATTTATAAGTATGTGAAAAAATCGCATTTACTAATGACACATACGTAAGTTTTTGGTATCGAAAAACAAATTTGTCTTCAGTGGTAAAAAAATAATCACTCGGGTACTCTTAATATACATAGAAACATACAAAATATATTTTATCGTTCGGGAAAATCGCATTTGCTAATGAGAGTTCGCAGTGGTGCGGCTGTACCGTTCAGCCATCAGTATGTAGTGCCGTGTTAAAACTGTTATGCATTTCTTTTAATCCTTTGACTCGTAAATCACGTTTGAAACAGAAGCAAAGCATGAGAACAAAAAGCCGCACGCAATATAGGATAGGCGAAAAATGTCATGTTTCGCCAGATAAAAATAAAAACAGGGTAACAGTGGATCGATCGGGGGACTTTCGCAGTATTCGACGCAGTATCCGGTGTAGTAAGCTACTCGGTATCCGCAGTCAATTATGTATGAATTTAACTTCCACATAGAGGAAGCTTTGTTTTCCTGATAAACCGAACTCCAAATTCTTATATAAAAATATTCATAACAGTTAGACAGTCCAATTTAGAATAAATACGTATTTGTATATGTGTGTGTGTGTGTGTGTGTGTGTGTTTGTGCACCCTTAAAAAAATTTAAACAGCTATATCTCAAGAATATCTCGGCCGATCATACCCAATTTTGACAAACAAGTAGAGCATAACACCTGCTATCTTTGGTATAATTTTCATAAGAATTCCTTCATAATTTCAGATATATTCCTTCATAATTTCAGATATATTCCTTCATATTCAGATGTACAATTTTTGCTTCCTCATAGAGGAAGCTTTGTTTTCATGAAATTTTTTTTTGCGAAATTTTCATGTCAAAACGTTTAAAATGGTCTGAAATGTCGAAAGAAGTGGTTTAGAAAAATTGTCCGGATGTATGTATGTGTGTGTATGTGCGTGATGAAAGGCCAAAAATGAATATAACTGTAACTTATAAAGTATTCGACCGAATCAGCTAAAATTTAAACAACATGTACAGTATTGGCTAATGTTCAATTGGTATAAATTTTACAGAAATTGCTTGATGCATTTCATTTTTATAAGAATTTTGAAATTTCGAAAAAAGTACGTAAATGCTCTAGTTCGAATGAATTTTTAGCCATCGGGCTGAAACTTCGTATTAAAGTTGAACAACGTGATACGACCTTTGGTATTGAATTAGGGCCAAATCGGTATAGAGATTCGGTTTTTGTGAGATTTTGATTTTTTCGAAAAATTTTCGTTCTGCTCTAATTCAGGTAATATTTCAACTAATCGACTGAAATTTTCTACACGGGGAAAATAACATTCTGCCCAGTCGCTCTGGATTTCATAGAACGTCAAAACTCATTAACTTCGTCAAATATTTTCATCTTTCGCAAAGCTTCCTCTATGAGGAAGCCAAAAATAAAATAAAGAAACTTCCTCATAGAGGCGGCTTTGTAAAAAAGCGAAAAATTGACGAAGAAATGTGCAGGTCTACTTTGCATCCTTTTGCTTCCTCATAGAGGAAGCTTTGATTTCGTGAAAATTTTTTTTTTTCGAGATTTTCATGTCAGTACACTCAGAATAGTCCAAAACGTCGAGAAAAGTGATTTAGAAAAAATGTCTGTATGTGTGTGTGTGTGTGTGTGTGTATGTTACACGCTCAAAAAATGTAAACTTTCATAACTCGAGAATGCCTCGAGATATAGAGCTGAAATTTACACCATAGATAGAGGGGTCAATCCTCATCGTTCTTACCAATTTTTGTAAAAGTCCCCATGATCATTAAATTTTTACGCGATTTCGACTTTTTTCAAAAATGTCTGTTGACGCGATAACTCTTTTAATTTTTGAGATATTAAGCTCAAAATTGGTATGTACGTGAGCTTTCATACACCGGTGATCCCTATTAAATTTGGTTAAGATCGGTTGAAACGTTAAAATTTTATGAGATTTTGATTTTTTAAATTTTTAGATTTTTTTTCCGCGATGCGAATTGTGGTATCAAATATCGAGCTGGGAGTCAAATGAGTGCCAAATTCATGATTAACAGAAAAATACGTCAGATATAGCCCAAAAATGTTGAACGATAACATATTTTCATAGCGATGTTGTACAGTCTATATTGCGGAAAGTAGCGATTTACGTCGTATAAACTAGCCATATCCTTGCTTCCCAATGAAATTTCGGAAACCACCGATTTCTATCGTGTTCTACAAAAAAAAACAGAGAAGATAGAGTATTCGAGGGAGTTTCTGGACCGTTCGTCCTTATTATATTTTCACAAAGCGAGAGTGTGCGCTTCTTTATATTTATTTAAAACAAGGATGCAAAGCAGAACCTTGCACATTGCTTCCTCATTATATTTTGCTTTTTACAGAGCTTCCTCTATGAGGAAGCCAAAATTAATTCCCATACTTCCTCTTAGAGGTTGCTTTGTAAAAAACAAAATATAATGAGGAAGCAATGTGCAAGGTTCTGCTTTGCATCCTTTTTTCATTTGTTTAAAAAAGGGATTGCAAGTTCCACATACCGTAAATCGTCAGCTATTGGGTTAAAAAATTATTTATAATTGCAGATACGCTCAAGGTACTTTGATTTTGTATTTGACCGAAACCAAAAAAGAGGTTAGAATGTTTTTACGGTACTAACTTTACCAAAACTTCAGCTAGTATACAGCTAAGTTTTGTTAATATCTGTAGCGTGATTCGGATTTCAAATGATCCTGAAATTTACCATACCATAAAATATATTTATAAAACGAGAAAAATGTTGTATAAATACCTAATAGCGTTAGGAAATATTTAGCATTAAATTCAGCAAGAGTTGATAAGGGAACTAGAATATTGTATCAGATTTAATTAACGATTTTAGGTTCAGAATCAGTTGATGAACCCAACTAAAATGTTCAATTTTCTGTTTCCTGCGCTCTTGAATTTCGACTTTATTTAATTTACTTATAATTATAATTATAATTTATGTATATTCGACCAATTTAAGTTCCGTTTCTACAATTTCTTAAAACAGGAATGCAAAATGAAATTTAATTATTTTTTACATTTTATGTAGCTTCGTCTCTCATAGGGATGACTTTGATAGATGATGTGAAAAATAAATAAATAATATGCTAAGTTCGACGTTTCATCCTTTTTTTTAGCAACTTTTTATTTCTCCACATTGACTTACATCATAATTTAAAGCAAAAACCGTAGTGACTATTATATTATGGCAATGATGTTATGAATTAATTGATCACGAGTGTGAAATAGCTGATTGCTAGAATTTCTCCAAATGGTACCAAAAATGGTTTTAATCTCTTGGCATTAAATTTCGTTATGAAATAAAGCTGAAATGCATGTGCGGAGTGAGAGCAGACAGTGAATACCATGTAGCAAGTGTTAAAGGGTTTGAAAACTATTAATAATGGTTTCGGGAAGTTTGAGACAAACGTATGTCTTTTATAACAAAAGACACCTGTAAAAGTTGACAGAACACATTAGCGAAGCCTTTTGTTGTATTTTTTTATTGGAAGAATGTCGTGGACCATCTAACCTGAAAAGTTAGCCAGGTTGGCTGGCTTTGCGCTTTCACTTCGGCTCTCATGAATTATTAAATTTGGAATTTGTACGGTACTTTAACGAACAAACGTTCTTCTGAAAGGGTTGGACGTCGGTCTGTGTGCTTCAGTGTCTAAGGCCGAGAAATCTTAAGTCTTTTGAAAGTATAATTCTGTAGATATAAAGTAACTCACTGTTACATCTGCTATACTGGTTTATTAATCGGTCTGACGCAATTTGTTCGCTAAAACTGTCCGCGCATGTATCTTAGTAAAAAAAATTATCATTTGGATAATTAAATATTGATATCCATGGCGAATGTCCACGTATTTATAATATCAAAAATAAGCAAGGTTGTTGTTATTAATTAGCAGTACAGAGATTCCGTTACAAGAAGGTTTAACAATAATAGAACAAACGAGTGTAATATACAACTTTTTGTATCATAACTAAGGCAGTACTTTATGCTCTGTCTATTGTTACGTCAAGTTTGCAAAAATTAATTAATTTCGACAATCTTACACGTTTTGCACGTTAACGAAAGAATTTACCGTGCGCTAGTTAAGAAATATAAAATATTCCCTTGACTACACCTGACGATAGTATCGTTAACGCAAGCCTGTTTTCGGGTCTAATCTATCGAAAAATAACCCAGGATTAGGCTAAAGATTCTACATTTGCAGAAGTGAACACTAGGATAAGTTGTGTATTTATGCTGATATACTTTTCTAACTTACGTTATTATAATTTGTACTTACGTGATGTTTACCGTGTAATTGATGTTCTTATGCGACGTGGATGTGGGCTTTTCTTCTGGTCTATTATTCAGATGACAATTCCGTTGTAGTCTTGGATATTTGAAAATCGTGGGATGACCAAATCAAATACGAGAGATACTTAATTTGCAGCTTGATGGTTATTTATTCAAGAAAAATTATAACGTAAAACGTGAATCAATATTCGACCGATATCCACCGGAATGTCGCGCCGTACTTAAAATGTTAGCGCTGATTTAATAAATTGGTGTCGGTTTTCAATACGATGATGTAGAAAAATCTCTGACTTCAAAATCCACGAGTCGCGTTACAATCGGAAAATTCACGTAAGTTTTATCAAAAATCGTTGAAAGCATGAAGACTGCTTGTATGACACTGCCCGAGTAGAAATTTCATCAAGCATGCCTGCTGTCACACGAGGTCCAGATCAGTTTTAGGTACGGTAACGTTATTTGGAGCCGCCGTAAATTCACCTGATCCGGTCCATATAAGGCCGAGATATGGCATTCGTACTTAATAATGCCGACTTTACACCGGATCAGGCCGATGTCAGGCTAGATATGGTAATCTTATTTAGGGGTTGTCGTAAATTCACCTGATCAGGTCCATGTAAGGCCGAGATATGGCATTCTACCTTAAAAATGCCGTCTTTCCACCGGATCAGGCCCAGGTCAGGCTTTACATACGGTAACATCATATAGATATGTCATTCTTCGACCTTATCCGTTTCGCATAAGGTCTTCCTGTGGCATTCGGACCAAGATTTTGTCTAATGTACCTTTTCTTTCCCTGGTCACCCGAGTAGAAATTCAGCTACGGGGAATATCAGGCCCTAGCGTGGTAGCCGGATTTAAATCTAAGGCCCCTGCCTGGCAACCTTATACGGGCCTTACAGGAAAGTAACGCAGCGCATGATCCGGGCCAAATTAAGTTTTCCAGATAAGGGCCGGATAGAGGCTGCCCTACTAAGCCCCTACTTATAAAAACGTCAAATAAATTACAAAATAATTATCTACGTTCATCGAATTCAATTTATTTTGCACTTTCTATTGGATATTCGAGCTTATTTAGTTTTCAGTACATATTAATTGCTGAAAAAAACACATGTAAATTTATTTGCCGTTGGTGGGAATCGAACCTTGATCCTCTCGGTGACAGTTCTGCGTCTTAGCTCACTCGGCCATTGACATCTTAGAAAGTTTATATATTTATTGTCTATTTGAAGTATACTTAAAATGAAAACACGTCAAGACTGTACATCCATTTATTGTGACTACGACCGAAATATTCAAAATTCAAACATGATGGGGCGGTCACCCATCCAGGTACTGGCGTTTGACGGTCAGTACCTGGATAGATTTCAAAGTAATTCTAGCGGTACGGTCCCGTAAAACGTGAGTTTCAGCGAAAATTTCGAATACTTCTCGATTGGATAAAGATGTGAAAAAATCCACCACACGCAAGGTGCTGAAAAGATTGATTTTGCATAACAATAATTTTTTAATGTTTTTAACGAATGCCGTATCTAGCCCTTACACGAACCTGATAATGTAAATTTACGGCATATTTAAAAAAAAACTATGCCATACGAAGACCGTATGCGGATCTGACCAGGGAAAGTAAAGGTAAATTGGGCAAAATCTTGGTCCAAATGCCACAGAAAGACCTTATGCGAAACGGATAAGGTCGATGAATGGCATATCTATATGAGGTTACCGTATGTAAAGCCTGACATGGGCCTGATCCGGTGGAAAGGCGGCATTTTTACGGTAGAATGCCATATCTCGGCCTTACAAGGACCTGATCAGGTGAACTTACGACGACCCCTAAATAAGATTACCATATCTAGCCTGACATCAGTCTGATCCGGTGGAAAGACGGCATTATTATGTACGAATGCCATTTCTCAGCCTTACATGGACCTGAACAGGTGAATTTACGGCGGCCCCAAATAAGGTTACCGTATCTAAAACTGATCTGGACCTCGTGTGACAGCAGGCATGCCTGATGAAATTTCTACTCGGGCAGGTCCGCATACGGTCTTCGTATGGCATAGTTTTTTTTAGATATGCCCTAAATTTACATTATCAAATTCGTGTAAGGCCTAGATATGGCATTCGTTAAAAACATTAAAAAATTATTGTTATGCAAAATCAATCTTTTCAACACCTTGCGTGTGCTGTATTTTTTCACATCTTTATCACATCAAGAAGTATTCGAAATTTTCGCTGAAACTCACGTTTTACGGGTTTGTACATCTAGAATTACTTTGAAATGTATCCGGGTATACTGACCGTCAAACGCCAGTACCGGGATGGGTGACCGACCCATGTTTGAATTTTGAATATTTCGGTCGTAGTCACAATAAATGGATGTACAGTCTTGACGTGTTTTCATTTTAAGTATACTTCAAATAGACAATAAATATATAAACTTTCTAAAATGTCAATGGCCGAGTGGGCTAAGGCGCAGAACTGTCACCCAGAGGATCAAGGTTCGATTCCCAGCAACGGCAAATAAATGTACATGTGTTTTTTTCAGCAATTAATATGTACTGAAAACTAAATAAGCTCGAATATTCAATATAAAGTGCAAGATAAATCGAATTCGATGAGCGCAGATAATTATTTTGTAATTTATTTGTCGTTTTTATAAGAAGGGGCTTAGTAGGGCAGCCTCTATCTGGCCCTTATCTGGAAAACTTAATCTGGCCCTGATCATGCGCTGCGTTACTTTCCTGCCAGGCCCATATAAGGTTACCAGGCAGGGGCCTTAGATTTAAATCCGGCTACCACGCTAGGGCCTGATATTGCCCGTAGCTGAATTTCTACTCGGGTGGGTCAAGAAGTGACGATACCTTTGACCGTGATAAAGACCGTGTGGTACGCGGAAGATGAGGAGGAGGAGCAGCAGCAGGCCGAGACCCTATTGTCCGGTGCTTTTATACTACTGTGTACCCATTCTCCTAACTTATTTCTAGAGTCTACTTTTAATTAGGCTACCAGATGCGTCCCCGCGGGTCATTCGGAAGTTTGGGAGGGCGACATATGATTCTTCAATATCGATACACCTCGAAGGTGTTATGGCCAGCCTAGCAACCGCTTCACCTATACATGTCCCCTAGCAAGATGATACTTGCTTCCCATTGTTCTTCGTGTCCTCTGGTCGGCTCAGATTAAGTCTCACATCTGATTGGCGAATTTCGTATCGAATGTTCCAGTTCTATTTCGATTGCAGAATAAATTATGCCCATTTGTCTCTTGCGAGGGTTATTATATAATGAACTGGAAGATCGAAGAACGCAAATAATTTTAATAACTGTTGCTACACATTTCATAAAACGTCATGCTTGTGGTTAAAATATATTTTGTTAACTAACATAATTTCTTTAATTATTTTTATAGATTCCAAGTTTAATGATTAAGACATTATTGCTTAATTTGTCAAGATTCCATCATTCTTTATTTGGAGGAAGAGTATTTGTCATAGTTGATTCTTCTTTATTCTCGATCGATTACGTCGGAAAAATTATCAATGGGGAAAACTGAACAATAATTAATTTAAGTAATATAATAAATGAGATCACCGACATTTTTGTGCCAAACAATTTTTTTGGAGAGTTTCAATCTCAAGCCGAAATTCTGAGAATTACAGTTAAACCTTTATTTGATTATCAGTGTTTTCGGGGGAGATATCAGTGGTTTTATTAGTCCCATTTGAGGGTTGCTAATTATGGTTCTTAGGTGGTTGGAGGATTTCCCAACAGAACTCATTTCTTTCCGACGAAAAGTCGGGCGAACAGGACAGAAGCCTCATGTTAGATTTTAGGCTCTCCATTTTTGTCATCGACAACGAGAGAACTCTTCGACTGTTATATCTCCTTAATCCCCGACCACCTGGCCAGTGATTGAACTGTTCAGTGCTGGCGCAGCCAATTCTTTAAATTCTTTCTTGCGTAGTATGAATCTTTATGATAAAGTTTCCGAAGCAAATTTTCTAAGTCTTTTCGAAATATTTTGCGAAGTTACGTCGTGACGTAACACTATCCAGAGATAGCCTAGTTGAATGGAGAATTTATTTTGAATTCTTTTCAAAATGTGGCTAAACATGAGAAGCAGGTCGACGCCTTTGTTTCTGGCAATTTTCAAAAAAATTCAAAAACATGTTCGAATTTTATTTGTCTTCGCAATTTTCGAAAAATGTCTGTTCACTCTCTAGCACCCGCAAGTTTTTAGCTATTAAGCTAAGTAATTTTTTATAATAAATACAACTATTTTAAAGGAAGATCGGTATTGAATTTAGAATGAATCTTTAAAAAAGTTCAGTTTTTAAGGGTTTTTGAATTTTGTTTAAATATTTTTTTTTGCTCTTATTCACGTCAAATCTCACCAAATCAACTAAAATTTTCTACAGATGAAAAATAACATTCGGCGCGCTACTTACCAAATTTGGTCGTGATCGGTAAAGCGGTTTGGATTTTACGTGATTTTGAATTTTTCAAGAACTATATAATAATAATAACGGTACGTAACAAAAACAGTTGCAAAATACAACTTTGCACATTGTTTCCTCATTCATTTTCATTTTTTTTTACAAAACTTCGTCTATGAGGTAGTCAAAATTAATAAATAAGCTTACTCATAGAAGGTGGCTTTGGGAAAATTAATGAGGAAGCCATGTGCAAATTTCTACTTTGCAATTTTTTATTTAAATATTTGAAATCTTTCCCCATTCCAATGGTACCTATTCCTAAGTGTAATCAGTTGTTCAGAAATAATGCAGCATTATTTGCGTCGTAAAAAAAAAAATTTCAGAATCCTCACAACCAAACAATACAACAACGTATATGGAATAGTAAATGAACCGTCAGTACTTTTGAAAAAAGATCTCTTCCAGAGTTGCCTATGATACATTCATACCTTTCATATAACGATATATGCACAATAACCCCTAGTATATACACATATATATATAACAGGTATCGGTTCAAGTGCGCAATATATAGTCTACCCAGCAGCAAATTCTCTCATGCCGACAGGTCTATATATTTGTGACCCCTTGGAACCCTCGACTCTTGCAGTATTATTGTCGTGGTATTACGGACATGTAGTAGGGAACCCTTGGGTTCACGGTGAAACCTCCATTTCGCTTCTGATGCTTCGATAGAAACTCTCCAAGCAGATGCTCGAACAGCAGCCCTTGCCCTCGAACCCTCTCCGGGGGGATTAATAAGAAATACACCTGTCGAAAAGAAACCGAAGACAATATGTATCGGCTATTGCTACGGAGTGAACGATCCGTACGATAAAAAAAAAGAATGGAAGAATGTATTGTAAATAAAGAATGAAGGGATGGATACCACTGACTGAGGATTGGGAAGTCAGGGAATGGGAAAAGGACCAAATCGCGTTTCACCACTCAATGCTTTACCATACTCCAAGAAAAAGCTTCTTACATGAACCCAATTGTTCGGTCTTAAGCCAACTAAATTCAGTTGGCTAACCTTAAATTTTTAACAAGCCAATTTGATGTAATGATATGCCCCAAAAAATCATTAATGTAAAGTTTATGCATGTATGATGTAAGTTTCTTGTAGGA
The DNA here is from genome assembly GCA_963970395.1 of Ephialtes manifestator. Taxonomy (NCBI): domain Eukaryota; kingdom Metazoa; phylum Arthropoda; class Insecta; order Hymenoptera; family Ichneumonidae; genus Ephialtes; species Ephialtes manifestator. The sequence continues at coordinate 30,728,423 of OZ019969.1, forward strand.
TTATAAAAATATAATGTAAATGGATGGTGTAATTGCAGGTCATGAAATACTTTATAACTAAGCTGCGTTACCCATGTAAGGAATTGCTATGAGGCTCAGTACTGGCTTGTCAGAACTGCCAATATTGGCAAATAATTCGGTGCCAGTGCGCGGTCCAATCTAAATCTGTACCGTGTTAATAACGTTTTGATAACACCTGACCGAGTCTTGGCGCCAACTTCGAATCGTTACTGACTACTAGATATGACCCAGTGTGGATAGTCAATGTAGGGCCAGTTTCGGTAACCGCTAAGTCCCAGTTACGGCTAAAATAATAAAGAATATTAATTGAAAAATATTAATTTAAGCTTACTCAATCGAGTAATTCTGCATTTTTATTAGATATTACGTCTTCCTCTACTTGATGGGACATATTAATCGCTGAGAAAACATATTAACATTTGTTTTTAAATTGACGGGAATCGAACCTGGGACCCTCCGGATGGTATTGTTGCGCTGCTCTTTAGCCCAGTCGGCCATTCAGATCATATGATAATACAATTTTTTTGTCTATATGAATATCGGTCATATGAAATATAAAGTAAAATTAGTACAATATAGTCAAAACTTTATAGATTCATATGACTGCATCTGAAGTGGTAAAATTAAAAGCACATTCAGTTATTTTTCACGGCAATCGGTTATATCAAAAAGGGTACATTGTATCGTTTTTGCAATCTATAAACATATTCTACGAAGTTGCTTGTTTCATGGGAAAAAAGATTAGTTGCCATAACCAAGAAATGAGTTGACACAACCAATCGATTATTCTATTTCCCTAGCAAATCAAATGGTAATACCAACGATTCGAATGATAATACCGACGATTCGAATGGTAGTTCCAACTATTCGAGTGGTAGCCCCACGATTGGATTAGTTAACCTAACTAATCCAATCGAGAACTAATCGTGAATAGTTGAGGTTACTATTCGATATGGTTGAGGCAAATAATTTTTTAGACATAGTGTACAGCAAATCGAAAACGTAGTTGCCACAACCAAACATTTCTTTCCATGTTCATTGTTTACGCCAATTAGTTCATTATTATTTGAGTAGATGACCGTCGGACTGACCTGAGACCCAGTACTAGAATAGGTGACTACCTGGCTGACTCTGAAAGTCAGTAGTTAGATAGGTGACTACCGGGATGACTCTAAAAGTTAGTACTTAGATAGGTGACCGCCTATGAACCTACGATCGCATCATGAGAACAGGAATGTTACATCTGTTCGCCAAAAGGCTGATCCAGAACACCATACTGGTAATTTGCCTCTAGAAAAAAATGCAACCAGCAGCAGACATGATTGGGCCGTCGTGTTCTCGGTACTTGAGCTAAAATCGATCCCCAATAATTTGCCACGTGTCGCCCCAGTACACATCAAGTACCGCCACGACTCTTAACAATCAGTAGAAAATGTCATTTGACACAATATATATTTTTCGGATACAGACCCAACATTGTTTGCTAGTACCAAAACGGAAGTATTTTCCGGAATAGGATATATATACGGTTCAATATCGGGCAATTCCTGCATGGGTAGGCAACATTTGTGTTCAACGAATGCTTTTTCAGACACCGTAAGCCTAAAAATGAAAGGAGCAATGTGATATTTGCTCTCTAATAAACAATGAAGCTTTTGATATTGTCTGGGTGAGTGTCATATTTACAGCAAAGTTTCAAAAAAACAAAGTAGAACATTGCAAATTGCTTCCTTATTATTGTTGGATTTTTACAAATCTACCTCTATGAGGAAGCATGTTAATCTATTTTGGCTTCCTCATAGAGGAAACCTTGTAAAAATCCAACAATAATGAGGAAGCAATTTGCAAAGTTCTACTTTGCAGCCTTGGTTAAAAAAACTTTCTATGGCATTAGTTTTGAACCCCTTGGCAGATTCTCGCCAGATTCGAAATGATGCTTAGTTTACCCCCACTCTACTTGTGGACCAAATTTGTGCCCGATATCTTAAAAATTGCGGAAGTTAGAGCACGAACAAAAAATTCAAAATGCCATAAATTTGAAACCCCTTAACGGATTGACGTAAAATTCACTCCCAAACTTTATTTAATAACAGTCCACTTGTGGACCAAATTTGAGCCCAATATCTTAAAAATTGCGAAATTTAGAGCACGAACCAAAAATAGCAAAAAATCTTTAAGTGCCATAAATTGTGAACCCCTTAACGGATTGACACCAAATTTAATCCCAAACACTATTTGATAACAATCCACTTCTACTCCAAGTTTGTGCTGGATATCATGAAAATTGCGGGAGTTAGAGCCCGAGCCGACATTCTCCAAAAAATTCAAAATGCCATAAATTTTGAACACCTTGATGGATTAACTCCAAATTCAATCCCATACTTTGCTTAATGACAGTTTACTCGTGGTTTAAATTTGAGCCCGATATCTTAAAAATTGCGACAGCTATCGTGCTAACAAAAAATTGTGCACATACGCACACACACACATACAGACATTTTTTCTAAACCACTTTTCTCGACGTTTTAGACCATTCTGAGTGTCCTGACATGAAAATCTCGAAAAAAAAATTCTTCACGAAAACAAAGCTTCCTCTACGAGGAAGCAAAATTATGAAAAAGTCAGTTATTTGGATTAACCTTCACTGATTCACATATTCCTAACCTAGAAAAACATGGATTGTCATTTATGTGGAAATAAATTACCAGTTTTCTAACAATTTCTAATAAAAAATATTTGTAATTGGATTCCTAAAAGAATAATCCGTAGCCAGGAATGTAATGACCCATTATCTTCTCCCTCCATTTATTTATGTACTCCATAAATAATGCGACTTCAACTATTTTTGCAGAATATTCAGCCATGTTGGTGAGAAAATGTATAATATTTTATCAAAACGTAACTGTTATCTATTTTCCACATAAATTCACGTGAAAATATTATTAACACCAAAAAATGCGTAATGGATGGAATAATGATGACTAAAATAATGATAAAAATGATACGAGTCACACAATAAATAAGCGAATACAGCGATTCCGAAAGTATTGATCGGTTACAACCTTGTAATCAATTATTGATAACCTTTCGGTCAATGTAATGGTTTATGGATTTTTTTGTTTTTTGTTGAGCACTCAAAGAATTCATGGAAATGAATCTCGCATTACAATCCTCGATTAAAAGGGAGATCGGTTGAACAAAAAGGCTATATATTGTCGGTCGTAAATAAAATTAATTTAATATTTGAATAAAAAATATAATCAAAAAGCTGTATCGAAAAATTGATAGGAAATGTTTGAAGAAAGATAGAATGTAGAACATAGAAATTGGAATACTTTTTTTAATTTCCATTTTGCACAAATCTCCTTCTATGAGTCAACTCATTTACTAATTCTGGCTTCCCCATAGAGGAAGGTTTGCAAAAAATGGAAATTGATGATGAAGCAATGTGCAAAGTTTTGAATGTGGAAAATTCTAAATAACGTAAAATCCGAAACGCTTTACCGATCATCACCAAATTAGGTACGTAGCAACGTTGAATGCTTTTTTTTTCATCAGTAGAAAATTTTGGTTGATCATTTCGGTGAGATTTTATGTGAGTTAGAGCAAAGCGTAAATTTTTTGAAAATTTCAAAATCCCATAAAAGCTGAACTTATTTACAAATTCATCCCAAATTGAATACCGATCCACCTTCAACATAGCTTTATTTATAAAAAATTATTTAGTCCTATCACCCATGGAAATAAAGTAGAATGGAAATTATATTTTTCGATGTATTGAAAAATACATTCAAAATATACTTGAGATATATTGTTTATATTTATTATATATGTGAAATATATAAAAAATAAACGTGATGTATATTTCGAATATATATGGAATATCTACTTTTTCGTAAAAAAATATAATTCTTGAATATAAAACATGTATATCTGAAGTATATATTGAATATACTTCGTATGAACTTCGTGTATACAACCAAGATACATCTGAAGTATATTGCATACGCATATGAAATATACGTAAACTATACATTGAATATATTTTCAATATATTTCATATATATCCTAAAATTATATAAAAAATATATTTAAGATACATATTAAATGTATGCCAACTGTACATTCAATATGTTTTGGATATATTTCATGTACATACTAAAGTTATATATAAAGTATATTCATGCATGTGAAATGTTTCCCAACTGGACATTTAATTTACTTCCAATGTAGTCAGTATATATCCATATGGCTATATTTATAATATAGCCAATTTGATATTAATTTTTCTTTTAATGCAGTGTTAAAATTGTATTATTCGTAGTATTCTTTAGTAATAAATCAACTTGTAATCAACTTCTTCTTTAAAACAAACAAATGTTCTGTCTAATTTCAAACGCATGAGACATATTTTCTTCACTTAAGGTTTTAATGACACGCGATATTATTCAACATATCTTTTATGCGCACGTTTACACAGTTAGTGAAATAATAAATATATTGAAATGACATTCTGAATATATCTAAATTATGTAATAAATATATTTTCCGTATATTGGAAAATATACGAAAAGATACATGTACAAATATATGTCGAATGCAACTAGAATGTAATTTAAATGTATATTGGAATATACTTTAACATATATTTTTGGTATATTGAAAAATATATACACATATATACGAGGAATGTAATTTCAACGTAATTTAAATGTACATTTGAATATACCTCAACATATATTTTTCTATGTGTTGAAAAATATATACTTTATACAAAAGTGATACATAATACATACATTTAGAATAAATTACGTATGTACCCACATGGAAATAAAAATATATGCACGATATATTCGACTTATAGAACTTTTTGGCGCTAAACGTATATGAAATATATTTTACATATTGTCCATATATATATCTCATATATTTTGCATATATTTTTGCACACATATATGCAGAACATATGCAGCATATAGAACTTTTTGGCACCATATATTTAACATATATGTTACATATATATTTTTCTATGTGGGTATATTTACTATACCAGCTACTGTGTATTGAATCTATTTTTACTTACATACAAAAATATATATAACATATCTAATTTTTCGTAAAAAATATATGTATTATATAAAAAATATATTTTCGAATATATTTCAAGTATACTTTTTTCCATGGGGGATAGCTAAAAATATACTAGAGTTCATACAGACGTTTTTCAAAAATTGCAAAGTTAAATAAAATTTGAACTTACTTTTTTTTTTAATGATCACAAGCAAAGGCGTCTACGTGCCCCAAATATGTGCCAAAATTAAAATCGATTGTTCAAGTTGTTAAATATCAGCCAGTGCATTTACAAACAATTTAAAAATGACCTTTAAAATTTATCACCGATTTGACTATAATCTGAAGCACTGATATCCGCTTATATTTACATCAAGCCAACTAAATGAAGTTATATTACAGCGAATTCTCTTCTCACTATCTACGAAGAGTACTCTCAGTGTAGTTACCCTAAAAATAAAACCTTTATTATATTAAACGTCCGAGTACTTTATGCATCAAGTTTTTATGCATTAAACTGGTATATTAAATTTTATATACAAGTATGAAGTAAACGGAATATACGGTATACTGAAAACGTAAAAAAAATGTTTTATGAAAGTACTTAAATTTTACATCATACTTGTATATTAAATTTATTATACTAGTTCAGGTATAAAATCTTCCAGCGAATAGCCAAATATTGATCATAGTGTACTGCATTCGTAATTAAATAAACACTGTATTTCTTTCAAAATTCACGAAAATTCTCCTATAAAAAATGGATCTTGCCATGCGAACGTAACTTAAAATTCGATGATCTTCGTAGGTGCAGCCGGGCGTTAAAAGGAAAAATGGCAAATCACGTGACAGGTGCTTTTTCAGGGTAAACGCGCAATAAATTGGATAAACGATACATAAACGTTTGTACCACGTTATACGCGAACACAGTATAATGGGAAAATGTATACATATATAGAATATATAAAACGATAGAAATTCTGTAAAGTGTGCGCCATAAAAATTTGTATAGTATACACGGAGTGGGAGGAAAGGGGTGTAGTATGATGTGTAAAAAAAGATCGAACGTGTAAATGTTATCGGCATGTATTTGCCGCACATTGTGTGGGTTACACGCCGTTTACAACGTCGCTCTGTGTATGCGTATAAAGTTGTCGGATCGCTGCGGCCATAACTCTCGTTACAGCCTGCGGCAGCGTAGGCGCTGACGATATACTGTATATACCGACGGTATACTATGCACCGATAACGCGGAACGGCATAACACCCCGAAACCCGCGAGAATGTCTCGTCCCTGTCTAAAGCACTATGATTTACCACAAGGACAGTGCGAAGAGAGTGAGAGAGAAGGAAAAATAAGCAGGAGAGAGGTGGAGATAGACAATTCGAGAGTATTCCGCGCGAGCGATGATGTTCATTCTCGGTGCGTCTCCCTCCGTCGAAGGGTACTAAACGACGAACAAGCTCCATATCTATATATGGGTCATTCCACGCCAAGTGGGCCACCTAAATTTAGCAAAAAATGTCAATAATTCTATCAAAAGTTTTTTTACAGTATCACAAACATCCATATTGGGAATCAACACCAAGCAAAAATGGCCGCGTTATCCCAGTCGGTCAAAACTTTGCACTCTTCATTTGTAAGAGTCTTAATTATTTCAACAGATATCATTACAAAAAATGTTTATTCACTTATGAATATCGATTTATAGTAATGATACATTGCTTTTTAAAATAAAATAATAGGTTATGACGACTGGGTTTAAGTAGTTTAAAAAAATCCGCCAGATGTCGTGTTGCTACATGTTATTTCTCAATATTATTTCAGAATTTTAACACCGATGGTTTGCCCAAAATTTAATAACGATTTTTCTTTATTTTATTTTTTTCCAATTCGCTGTATACTCAAAATTACCGATCGTACAAAAAAAAATTGTTCGTGTATGAAATTTAAGTTTTTGAATGAACTTTTTAATAAAAATTATTTTATAGACGCTCAAAAAAAATTGCAGCCATTTTTTTGAGATAATAAAGTAGTAATATATATTTTTTTTTCATTGAGACAGGCCATTCTGATTTTTCTCAGAATTTCACAGAATTCCCATTATTATTCTTACAGACTACAGAAAAGTTGGCGTGATGGCAAATTAATGGCCCACTTGGTATGGAATGACCCATATATATGGATGGTTTGGTTATCGGGCGCGACGCAAGAGCGTGATTGTCGAGCCATACCGATACTCGTGTTTTGTACCATCGAGAGTAAGGACGATCGATCTCGTAGTCACTGAACCATGAACCGTCAGATGAATGAAGTATCATAAGAAAAAGCTTAATTTCGATTAAAGTATAAAAATTCTGATGCGCACTGAGAAACATGAGAAAATTTCAAATATACTTGTAAAAGAAAAAAAAGTTGCAAAGTAGAGCCTTGCATATTGCATCCTTATTATTTTTAAAGTTTTATAAAGCTTCCTCTATGAAGAAGTCAAAATTCATGAACATGCTTCGTCATGAGGACAGATTTATAAAAAGTTAAACAATAATGAGGAAGCAATATGCAAGGTTCTACTTTGTTTTCTTTGTAATAGTCGGTTGAAGATTACTAAAACCGATCAAAAATATATCAAATTCTTTGGTGCACTTCGGGAAACGTTTTTGTCAATCCCACACCGAGAGAAAAGATTTCATTGACGCCAAAGAAATGGGTGGATTGATTTTTTTTCATTGATTTCAATGAAATAGTGCATTTGAATTTCAAAGAGAACATTTCATTGGATGTAAATAAACATTTACTTAGTGAGCATATAATAAAGAAACAGTTTCATTGTTTTAAAGAGACATTTTCATTGGTTCACAGAAACGTTTTCATTGATCTCTCTCTCGCACCTAACCTCACTTTTTTGTTTTCCCGTTCTCTCGAACGAACGGCTTCTAGTTTCGAGGAGCCAGAAACTTAGCCTATTTCTGCCGTACTTCCTTACATAGTCACAAAATTTGAGCTTTATCTGCCACGTACTTCAGGAAAAAATAGGTTTCGAAATTTTGAGCTGGTAAGAAGCAGGTTTCATTGAATCAGAGACGATATCTTTGAAATCAATGAAAAAGGTTCAATGGTTTAAAGAAATGTTTCTTCGAATCAATGTCACTAATTTTCATTGAGTTTGAGATCATTAAAAAAAAGACAGTATTGAAATTCAAGTATTTCATTTCATTAGCAAAAATTTCCGTGAACCAATGAAACTTTTTCCCTCGGTGCATTGGCTTGACGTTTTAATAAGCAGAATTGAAACTGAATCCACAACATTTTTTCAACAATTCATATCTCAGAATTGTATAAAAAAATATTTCATATTGAAAACTCTCCAAAATTTCATTTGTCGGCCAAATGTGATTCTCTTGTATATTTTAGCGGTAGATATTACTTCCGCTTACGGGTATCAAATATATTTGTTATCCAATATTGATTTCCCAAAGTCGAATTCAATAGCAAATAAAGCTTGGTAGACCACGAAGTGGACACACGTTTCATGTGTACTAGGTAAATAAGTGTAGATCTCAGCGCCGTTCATCCCACAAGGGATGGAAATAGACCAAAGAAAAAAAGTCTCTATAATAACGTAATTTTATTTGCCTTTCAGAGGAGCATCCGGCAGCGATGCAGCACGGAAACACAGCAGCAGGTTCACCGACATCGAGGACGATTCTCGTCACGATCGCATTTCTTCTCGGCCAATTGAGATAATTTGCGTTCCATGAAGGCGGGTCCATCCGACGCAAACAGCTGCGAATAATAATTCTGTACATGTACAACATTACCCAAAAGCACGTGTGTCGACGCCCGTCTACAATAACATCTCGTCACAGTTGTAACGCGGCAGCGTGGACGCAACAAAACGCGTGCAATTGGTATAAATCCACGTAACACGATAAAGGTGTGCGGTACGGATATAAACGCAAAACAAAAAAAAATCACGACAAAAAAACACAAACACACATACACACACACAGTGGAATTGTCAAGCACGTACTTTATGTCACACCAACCTACAAAAGCCGTCGACGCTTCGTTTTATTTTGTTCATTGTGAACAGATTCGTGTAAACAAACCCCAACCCTTCAACTCGTGAATGAAGAGCCCATTAGGAATTTCTACAGGGTTGAATTCTTGACATTCCGTCGATGATACACGTGGAAGATATCTTAATGGTTGACACAAGGCAAAGCAAAAAATCCCTGAGGCAAGCACTGCGTGTACGTTACCTACACACATGACATAAACGAAGATCTCGGTAGTGATCATAGAATCTACCAAGTGTAGCAGGTTGATCGTTTTCCCAAATCCGTGATGATCCCAATATCCAAAGAACAATACGCTAGAAAAGTCGTCGTCTTTCTCTGTGTAGCTCCAAAGGCTCCCGACAACCTTTGCCTAATACTTTATTCAGCTCAATCATCATGATATTAGGATGTCGTGTGCGATATGATCACCTCTTTGGGCGAACGATGACTGTCCCCAATGGATAAATTCATTAAACGACTGGAAAGACCAGTTTTGTCGTAAGAATTCACGAAGCCAGGTCATTGGATCGGCATGACGAACATGAGAAAAACGTTCCTCACACTAACCAACGATGTATCACTGTCAAAAAACACACCACTTCCGACAACTCGAGCTACGAACTCAATAATATTCGATTTCGTGATATCGACGATGGTGGGAGACCTATGAGAGGGCTACGACCGAGGAATTCGATATGAAAAGGCCTACGTGACTCGATGGATCATGCAGGAAATGTCTACCAATCCTGTAATCCCATCAATGATGATGCTGGTGGTGCCGACGACGTTCTCAACGCGAAATTCGTCTCGATATTGCAGACAGCGTCTGGAAGAAAGTAAAGAAGGGGAAAGTTGGATGCTAAAGATATACAGGAAGATGCTAAGGAAATGAATCCAAATATTGTCGTCACATGCTACGCACGCACGACTAGATTAGAATGTATGATGGCACAAAAGTTAGCAACATTACTGCAACAAAATTCATGTTGGTCCATCAATAGTTGACCGTACATACGATTTAGGCGCAATCATTTTAGCACCTCCTATAATATAACAGCAAGTACAAAAAAAAGAAGTGAACTCACCACGGAACTAACGGGGTTCCCAGGAAGTTCAAGATTATAACGTTGCTAATTTTCATGTCATTATACAGGATCAGAGTTGTAAGTCCCCATTACTTTAAAAAATAAAGTTTACACAACAGTTTGTCTTGTAGTTACGATTTTGTAATGATGACCTGTAGCGATTATAAAATTATATCTGAACTTTTGAATAGCTGTGAGAAAAACCTAACTTTTAATTAAATTTTGGGAGAAATTGTAAGAAAAATGGAGAAGCACAGTCATCCATTACTTTCGCAATGGTTTAACAGTATTTCTCCATTTTTTCAATAAGATTACCATGAAATTCTAGGGGAATTAATTTTTTTGCCTCTATTCAAAAGTTTACACATCAAATTGTAATCACTTCAAACTATTGTTATAAAATCATAATTACAAAGCCAATTGTAGCATCAATATCATTTCTAAAATAATTAGGGGTTTACAACTCTGTACAGGATCTTGATTGGGAAATGAATCCAAACATGCTCGTTACATGCTATGCACGCACAAACAGACTGGATTGTGTAATGGCACATGAGTTCGCAGCATTGCTGCAACGAAATCATGTTGGGCCGCCAAAAGTTTATTGGTGGATCATTTTCGTTCACCAACAGTTTTTCACACAACCGATTTGCGAAAAATGATTTCAGTACCTGGCTCTAATGTTACAGCAGTAGAAAAACTGTTTCAACTATTTCAGATTCCCGAAGGTTCAAAATAAAATCTTGTTTCTAGCTCAATGTCAATGACTAGTTGTGTGTTATGTGCACCAAAATCGTTTTAGGTCGCCAACAATTTTTCACATAACTGATTTGAGTAAAATGATTTCAGTATCTTCTCCAATATTACAGAAGGAAGAAAAACTAATTGAGTTGTCAGTAATTCCCGGGAGATTGATAACTGAAAATAAAATCTCATTGCTGGAATTAGCAGCTGTCAATGATTTCTTTGCACCAAAGTTGCTAATTTTCTCGATATTAAACAGTCTTGATAAGGAGATGAATCCGGACATTGCCGTTGCAGAAATGAGCGACATTGCTGTAAAACAATTATTTAGGCCACCAACAAATTTTATCCACACATACGATTTAGCCAAAATAATTTCAGCACCTTCTATAATATAATAGCAAGTACAAAAAAAAGATTTAAACTTACGAAGACTTCCAAAGGTTCAAGATTTTTTTTTTCAAACTGATCGCTAAGAGCAAGAGCTGTCGATGATTTTATTACAGGAACGTTGCTGACTTCCATGCCATATTATATGGATATTATGTTGTAGACGACAATTGAAGCTAATAGCACAAGCCAAAGATAAATAAAAATTTTTTTTTTTCTTTTTTTAATGCTACGACGTATGAAAATCGACGCTATAACGATTCTGATCAAGTTCGTCGAACGACCAATTGACCTATCTGCATCAACGACGAACAATTTATGGCCCACAAGTGTTACTGTATCGTTTTGCTCCGTATTATATCGAGAGAGTTGAAAATTCAATGTCGTTAAGTATGTTTATTACACAACGAACGTGCGTCAGTTGTAACTGTAATTGTGACTTGGGAATTGAAGCTCGCAGACTGTTGAAGCAATGCGCGTGCGTGCGTGCGTGGTTTGTGTGTGTATGTGTGTGTTTAAGTGCGTGTGTAAGTATGAGTGTGAGCGAGCGTGCATGGTTGACGAAACATTTTGCTCAAGCGTCGAGACCATTTTCGACAGTAGTCCCATTTATCGCACGCTGCATTCTCTCACGAACAAATGTTGAATACGTGTGTACTGATCTCAGATGTATTGAGCAGACCAAAAAGTTACGAACGCGGTAAACTCGTCGTTGAATCACCACCTTCACCTCTCCCAACCCTTTCCTTGTAGAAAACTTCCCTCTCGTACACTGTAACATGTCACGTGATCGTGTTGTAATAGCAAAAAAATCAGTGATTAAAATTCGCATTGTTTCTCGTTTTCTTTTTTCTTTTTTTTTTTTTAATGACGTTTTTATTTTATCTAATTGTTTTATCATTGCGGCCGAATATCGTACACTGCAAAAAGAAAGCGTGTTGCCAAGTGTGTTGTTTCCTATGATTTACATTGTAATCACTTTTTACACACTTTCAAGCGTGTTGCTCATCCATGGTAATGATATGTTAAAAGAATATGCTTGTAAGTGTGTAAAAAGTGACTACTATGTAAATGACAGGAAACAACACACTTGACAACACCCCTTGTTTTTGCAGTGTAGTGACAAATTAAAACGTGGGAAAAGAATTTGCAAAATATCCGAAAAAAAAATGTTGTCACGGCGAAATATTTCTTTACAGAGAAGTACCCGACAAATCATTACAAGGTAAAAATAGAAATAAGACGAAACGCATATAATGACGAAGAACAGTGCAGGAAGGATTACAAAAATGTAGCACTGATTTTTACTAGTGTCAAGGGCTCTTAAACCTTCTTAAACCTCCGACTGCCAACGTAACATAATTGTTATTTTAAAAAAAGAGATATTTTTCAAAACAACTTTTTTTGTTAGAATCCACATATTCTGAAAAAAAAATAAATGCTTTAATTCCGTTAGGAATGCATCCTAAGTTTTGATTTCAAGAATAAAAGACGCATTTAGTGTGAAAAAGCGCAATTTTTCAGTACATCCATTAAAAATATCCAACAATAAAAAACATTTTTTTAATCCACTAATATTTGGAGCAAAATAACGATGTAACATTATTGTAATGATTCTATGGTTTGTGTAACAAACCATGAAGTTTCTAAAATTCATATTTATTAAATATAGAGGTATTTTCCATTTATTATATTTCCATTTTATATTTATTATACTTTATGGAGTATCTATACAAAATTGTCACTTGCTTAATTACATCACAAAAATGCATTTGCTTATTGAAATAAAATTTTGACGCACTATTTTATACATTTCACAACCCACTCTGGGTTAAATAGCTTACGTAATTATTAACCCTACTCGTCAATATTCTATCAACCAACTCTCGCATGAAAGTAAATACTTTTTGTTATATATATATATCCCTGTACATACATTTTGTATGTAATGTTTGTGACACATCTGAATAACATAAATAAAAAATAACACACTTTGATTAGTTATTCCCTTTTAATATCTCTCGAAAATTATTGAAAAACCGAATTTCCGGTTTATGTTTCATTTTTAATTTTAAAGGCCCTTGATACTGTCGTTAAGGGGATGCTGGAGTAAATTTTGATACCGACTTTGGTCGGTAAGTTCCCCGATTAGGACACAGGTGGCGCCGAGTAGCCTGCTTACTTTTGGCAAAAGATTACGATAAACAACGATATAACACAAAGGATTTCAGAACCAAAGTCACGGCATCTATCGTAACTTTGGTTCTGAAATCCTTGTGTGCGGCCATTTTGTTTTCGGTACCCTGCTAAAAAAGTACGATAAACAACGATATAACACAAAGGATTTCAGAACCAAAGTCACGGCATCTATCGTGACTTTGGTTCTGAAATCCTTTGTCTTCTATCGTTGTTTATCGTACTTTTTTAGCAGGGCACCGAAAACAAAATGGCCGCACACCATATGTCAACAGACCTTTGCTGTAAGATATAATTGTTTCTGGAAATTAGATATGTAAAATCAGACCGGACGTCAATTCTGTGATGATTTCTAAATATTCCAAAACCATCAGAATGTTAACTACACAAGCCAAATCCATATACATACTACGGTCGCATTGCAAAGGCTCGGAGCTTTTGCCAAAAGTAAACTGCGCCACCTGTCTCCTAATGGCGGAACTATATTCATGCTCTTTACCAGCTCTGATCCTATGCGAAAAGCAAACAGTCTTTGCAATCATAGTATACATTTTTCGTGGATTTGGTTTGTGTAATCGACATTCCGACGGTTTTGAAAGGTTCAGGAATAATCAAAGAATGGGTGTCCGGTCTGATTTAACACATCTGAGTTCCAGAAACGTTTATATCTTACCTCAAAGGACCTGTTGACATTTCGAGCGGCCATATTGGTTTTTGAGAGGTTCAGTAATATACAATTTCTTACATTTCTTGTATGTTTTGAACAGTAATTCGACCGGACACCCAAGCATGAATGTTTTTATTACATCCCTGCAAAATTTGACGTATATTTGTAGCATATTTTCGATGAATAGTGTATACTACGAAATGGCCTATTTTTACCGATCAAAGTCGGTAAAAAAATCTACTCCAGCATCCCCTTACGGATGTTATGCAGGTTACCCCGAGGAGGATAGGCAAGGTGGCGCATGGCGGGAGACGGAGGTACTGTGCGAACGGCATGCCCATACATGAACAAGAGAGAGGCGAAAAAGACAATGTTTACTTTTAAGGGGATGCTGGAGTAGATTTTATTACCGACTTTGGTCGGTAAAAACATGCTTTTTCGTAGTTTTGATTTTTCTCCGTTAATACGCTACACACATGCTTCAAATTGTAGACGGTTGTAATATCAACATAAACGAGTGGACGTACATTCGAGTATTTGGTGAAAACGTACAATAAATGAAAAAAAATCGTATATTACTAAACCTCCCGAAATCAAAATGGCCGCCAGGGTTTAACAGCATCGCCTGTTTGGTAAGATATAAAAGATTCTGGAACTCACATACGTTAAATCGGAATGTACGTCCATTCTTTAGCGTTCTCTGAATATTCTACGAGCGTCGAAAACTCAATTACACAAAAGGAATCCACGCAAAACCCAGACTACGTTCACGTAGTCTGTTCGCGATCAGAGTGGGACAAGAAGAGCGCGAATGAAGTTTCCCGATTAGAACACAAGTGGCGCCGAAGTAGTCTGTTTTCTTTTGGCAAAAGCTCCGAGCCTTTGCAACGCGACCGTTGTATACACTATACATGGACTTGGCTTGTGTATTTGACATTCTGATGGTTTTCGAATATTCAGAAATCATCACAGAATTGACGTCCGGTCTGATTTTACACATCTAATTTCCAGAAACAATTAAATCTTACGGGAAAAGTCAGCTGACGTATCGTATGCGGCCATATTGCTTTTCGGGAGATTCAGTATCTTTTGCCAAAAGTAAACAGACTACGTCGGCGCCACTTGTGTCCTGATGGAAACACTTACCGACCAAAGTCGGCAAAAGAATTTATTCCAGCATCCCTTTAACGTAATATCTTTTTTTAAATGTGGGCACACACGGATTTTTTAATTTCTATGTGAAGCCAAGACTTCAATGCGTACGAAAAATACATATTTATCATTCTAAGTTCTGTGCCAACATACGCTTTTGCCGATTATACAACGGTCCTCACGCTCCATCGCATACTACCCATGTTAATTACTGAATTTTGTTAATTTATATCTCAGCAACCATGTGGGTAAAAACCTTTTTTTAAATATATTTAAAAAATTGTCGTACTTCTCTCTACAAAAAAAAAAAGAATCAGGAAAAAATCTTCAAAACTATTAACCTATATAACATCCTTAAATATAAGAATTTTTTAATGACTGATCCAAAACTGCCAATCGTCCCAAAAACTGCCCTAACATATTTCAAATATTCTTGAAACTGCCCGGTCACATAAATGAGCTGGTATACAAAATTGAATACAATGATAAATGGAAAATATTTCGGATGTTACTCTGGGTAATTTGAGCGTTATGTTATTGTTATTTTGATATATTCGTTACATATTTTTTCATGAATGTACAGAGTGAGCGAGCGTTTTTATATCAAGAAATATTTCGTCATGCAATTTTTATTCGGGATATATCGTCGCTGGGATATTTTGTCATCTGACAATTATTTTCCACATGCTACGTGGTTTCTATAGTACTTCAATTATAGAAACATACGAACGCACCGAACGGTAACATGAAATCAAACACAGCCTCTCGCACTGTTTCAATTGTAGAAACATGTGTTTTTTTTTTCTTTTTCATTATTACATTTAATTTAAAATGTACATATTGAAGCTGCCACGGCAAACTTTTAGTCAACACCTGTTAAAACTCCCACGTTTTAGTTTTGCGAGTAAAAAATTGAGAATCAAACAATCACTTCCTTGATCCTCGTGACCACGTTGGAATTTACTCAAGCTGATTTTTTTTTTTTTTTTTTCTTATATATATATTTTTTTTACATTGAATGAACTACCTGTGTATTTCCTAACGAGACGATAGCGCTCTCATTACGACCACGTTTCCAACCTCGATATCCTCGCTCTTTATCCAACCAGCCCCAAAATAGCCTTAAAAAAACAGTGTTATATGTAAGATGAGTGTCACGGTATTAAAAGTAACGCAAATACTATGCAACCAAATAAAAAAAAGGACAGAGAGAAAAACATAGAGGATGAGTGATACAAAGTGTGATAGATCAGTGGAAATGGCACGCAAGGGAAAAAAAAGAAAAAAGTCGGCGTAGATACGTACTTATTAGTATTCTGTACAATATGCTGTACTTATACGCCGATAATGTATCTTTATCCCCCAATCCTCGAAAAAGTATACTTTCTACGACATGCGGATGTTAATACTGAAATAACCGTAGAATTACGTCATCCGATTACCAGATCCTTTACCACTAAAAGATCCGATTTTTATTTTTATTTACCCTCATAGATTTTAAACCTTATTTCTCTCCAATTTTCATATTTCCTCGAATAATATTTCCACCCGCTTCAACATACTTCATCAAACCCCTTCCCCTTTTCTTATCCATGGCCCCTTTCGTCCACATTCCTTCGTTCCATGCGTACTTTTCAACGCATTCTTGTATATAATATTTTACTCTTGTAAATAAATTATATCCGTACGATAAACATATACGGAGAAATATTCCGAATTGCAACGATGGCTTGTTGAAATATTTAATATCGAAACCCCTTTCCACCTTAAGCGTCCGCGAACGGTTCTCCTGGATTCTGAGTAATTATGAATTCCGACTGTGGATTGCATTTAACGATGTTCGTCACGGCATAACGCAAATGTAGAAAATGCAGGAGCACAGAAGGATGAAAAATAACGCGGACGAGGAACATTCAAAGGTACGTTTTTATGACTTTTTCTCTACTTTTAACTCACAGCGAGGCAAAACCGGTGATTCCAAAAAACGATTTTGTTTTTAATAAAAGAATTTGTACATTTTCTCTGACGTTCCCAAAACAACATAGGCGTGAAAAAGCAGTGAAAAAATAATGATTGGTAAAAAATAATATTTCATTTTTATTTTGTGAAAAAAATATCGATTTTTTAAATAATTTTTTAAAATTCTTTTTATCGCACTTTTTTAAAGACTGTTTGCAAACATTTTCTTTTTGAATAACCTTTTTTACTTTTTCCCCACTTATCTCGATTAAAAAACTTCTTAAAAAAAACTGTAAAAAGGTGTTTGTGAATTTTTTTTCTTTTATGAGCACTAGATTTTTCCCACTTAATCCTACGACAATAATTCTATGTTGATAAGCGTGTGCATATTCGGGGCCGGAAAGCAAAACTCGAGACCGTAGTCGTTATTAATGTTACCACTGCTTACGTAGTAATACGGTATTTAATTATGTAAAAGTGAAGTGGTCAAACACGCGTTTTTTCGTTAGTTTTCCTTTTTTCTCAAACTCCATTACATTCGCTTTTATTTACTATTCCATTAAGAGTCGTTAAAAATTTATAACAGATTTTATTAAGCATTTTTATTATTTAGGTGACAAAAAAATTCGTCACGTTATTCAATTTTTCTAAATATATATATTTTTTTCTTTAATTCTTTCTGGCCCTCGGAAAATTGGTGTTTGTATTGATTTTCCATATATATATTTCTCTGTGCACAGTTAACCGAGAAATGTTAAGTAAAAACTATTTATATATATATGCAATATTATTATGTTTTTATTTTATGCAGTTAATCGTATTATCCTGTCTCGGTAATAATATATGTTTTTTTTTAATCTTCTTTGTAAACAATCCAATAAAGTGCAGATGGATAAAGGATTTGCATACGAGTTTTCATGACATTAATCTTTAATCTACGTGTATCATAAAAACCCATTATAATGCCACAGCACAAAATAAATACAAAATATATTCAGGTCCGGTGCATCCAATTAGCAACTTTATATAAATACAGGTGAAAAATTATCGGTCACACGGAATTAAAATTATAGTACGCTCAAACAATTCATTGTAGGCTCGTACTCGAACCATTTTGCAACATCCCGTGAAGAAAAATATTCGGGTTGCCCTAAGATAACTTAGGGCTCTATCGGACTTTAATGTGGACACCATAAAAGGGAGTTCCATATCACTCCTAATTAGGAACCTACTAAGGAAACTGTAGGGTTTCATGCCGATATTTAATGGGAGTATATTAGGGCAATTAATTAAGGGCCCAGTCAGGCTTAATCATGGCACCAAGTAAATAAATCAATAATAATTTCGCCACGTAAGGGCCTCATAAGGCAATGCTGGGTTGCCACGGCGAAGTTTAATAAGGGCTTAATAGGGTAATCACTTAAGGGCCCAGTCAGGCTTAATCATGGCATCAAATAAACAAATCAATAATAATTTTGCCAGGTAAGGGTCTCCTTAGGCAATTCTAGGTTTCCATGTCGAAGTTTAATAAGGGCTTGATAGGGTAATCATTTAAGGGCCCAGTCAGGCATAATCTTGGCACCAAGTAAACAAATCAATAATAATTTTGCCACCTAAGGGTCTCATAAGGCAATTCTAGGTTTACATGGCGAAGTTCAATAAAGGCTTGATAGGGTAATTACTTAATGGCCCAGTCAGGCTTTATCATTATACCAAGTAAACTAATTAATCATAATTTTGCCAAATAAGGATCTCACAAGGCTCATGGTGAAGTTTAATAAGGCCATGATAAGTTAATTAATTAAAGGCCCAGTCAGGCTTAACCATGGCATAAAGTAAATAAATCAATAATAAATTTGCCAGATGAGGATCTTATATAGCAATCCGAGGTTTCCATGGCAAAATTGGTGGTCACCTATCCAACTAATGACCGTCAAAGTCAGCCAGGTGATCACCCATTCTAACACTGGCCCTCAGGTCAGTCAGACAGTCACGCACCTCGATACAAACGAACTAATTCGCGCAAACGATACAACAAGCAATTTTGTGGAATATAATTATAGATGACAACAACGATACAATGTACCCTATTCGATATAACCAATTTCTGTAAAAAAATAACTGAATGTGCTTTTATTTTTACACATCAGACGCAGTCATGTAAATCTATCAAGTTCTGACTATATTACATTAATTTTATTTCATATTTCATATTACAGTCATTCAAATAGATAAAAATAATTGCATATTCATATGATTTGAATGGCCAAGAGAGCTAAGGCGCAGCGCAACTATACCATCCGGAGGGTTCTAGATTCGATTCCCGTCAATGTAAAAAAAAAAATGTAATATGTTTTTTCAGCGATTAATATGTAGAATCGTGTAGAGGAAGACGCAATATCTATTAAAAGTGCAGCATTACTCAACTAAATAATAACAAATATATATTTTTTAATTAAATTTCTTTATTATCTTAGTAAGGACTTAATAGGGCAGCCTTAAAAGGTCCTCATTATTTTGCCTTTAAAGGCCCCTAACATTTAGCCTTTAATGATAAGATTTCTTCACGGGTATCGGATGAACAGCAACTCTAACAACACGCTCCAAGTATATATAAAGGCAGGTCTGCACAGAAGCTCAAATATGACCATAACTAATTCATTTTACGTTAATTAAAGGTAGTTTCGGCAACAATAACACAAAAGTAAATGTAAATATAACGTTAGTCGAGTTTATTGAAAATTAATATTCGAGTACAAAATTAACACGAAATTCATTATGAAGCACGAAAAAAAAATCCTAAAATATTTAGAATTAACATACATTTTAGACAAGGGAAAAGATTAGCTTGATTGTTCTTATTATCTCATACGATTATTCTTACAATGTGTGCGAAATCTTGGATTTTTTTTGCTCATTTCACTTTTTATTTTTGAAACTTTCTGTGAATAATTCACATTGATTCTAACTTTCTCAAATAAGTTTTCCATATTTTCAGTAAGTTCAAGTTTTTCAGTGATAAAATGAAGTTGCGAATTTCGTTGGTAATTTCGGATTTTCCCGAACGAATGAGGAAACATTTGAGAATATTTTCGAGAAAATTTTTTCTTTCGACATTTTCATGTCACCGCACTTAGAATGGTCCAAAACGTCGAGAAAAGTGGTTCTGAAAAATGTGTGTGGCGTTTTCCTTTAAGATATCGAATTTTGGCCTTCACTATCGTTTTTAAATCGAATATTCTATCCCAGAAAATATCAGTTACGAGCCTTTTTACCATGATTTTAAAAAAAAGTGACTTTTTTCCGTTTCTGATTCCAGAATTTACAGATCCGACTTTCGGTTGGAAAATCCAACCCAATTTTGTTTTCTTTAAGATATCGAATTTTGGACTTTACTATCGTTCTCAAGTCGCATATTCTACCCCAGAAAATACCAGTTACAAGCCTTTTTACCGTGATTGTAAACAACAAAAAAGGATGCAAAGTATTTTTATTAGATGAAAGTAAGAAAAATATCTGGAAAAGTCTACGACTAATACCAGTAACAGGATGATATATGAGGCATTCCATATGAAGCAGGCCATCCTGATTTTCAATGTTCGTAGAGTGGGTTCATAATTTTTTTCTAGAGTATTTATAGTTCCCCAAAAACATACGAATTATTTCAGATTTTTTACCCCCATAGTTTTTCCACAAGAAAATACTCTATTTTCATATTTATTTTTTTTTTCATTTCGCTGCGGATTTATTTAAAACTATTCCTGACACAACAAAATTGTTCAGGACTAAAATGTAGGATTTCCCGTATACTTTTTGATTGAAATGTTTCCAAATTAGCCTAGATGTATTTTCAATCACTTTTTGGCAATACAAAGTCGTACCATTTTTTCCTTGGGAAGGACCATTTTGATTTTGCTCAAAATTTGACAGAATTTTCGTTCTTATGTCGACAAACTATACCAAAATTTGCGCGATGATCAATTCATACCTTCATAATATCAACATGTGAATTGTGTATGATTCGGCAAATAACCGAGCCGTACATTGTGAAGATATCAATTTGACATCGTATCGATTTTTTCGTCGTGTTTTTTAACATTATGACGAAAATTCTGTGAAATTTTGAGTAAAATAAAAATGGTCCCTCTCAACAAAAAAAAATTATATGGCATTATTTTGCCAAAAAATGCCTGAAAATTTATCTAGGTTAATTTGAAAACATTTTTATCAAAAAGTATACGCGGAATCCTTCATTTTATCCCGGAACAATTTTGTTGTGTCATAGATAGTTTTCAATCAGCAACGAAAGGAAAAAAATACAAATAAAAAAACGTATTTTATTGTAGAAAAACTATGAGGATCAAAGATCTGAAATAACTCGTATGACATCGTATGATAGAATTGAATTCTAGAGTCATTTTATTAAAATAACCAAGATCATCTGCAAACAATTGGAAAAAAAAAATCGTTTCGAAATTCTGTTAACATATTTGAAACGAAATGTTTTTACCCGAGATGTAATGCGGAATAATAAATAGTTTTGACGCCGTGCATTAACACCATAAAAGAACGAAACTCCCTTAATGTATTAAATTCAATTTATTTTGTCGATAATTCTCCGTTATTCTCACTTTTCCAATCCATTACTGATGAAGACCGTAAAGTCCTGTTTCAGTGAGATTCGCTCATTATCGATTGTGCCTTAATATATCTATATATTGCTCTGTACTTTGTCTATAGAATTCTACGATGGTATACTATTTCAAGGGCTCTGCATAGACTTGAGGAATAACAAAGACAAAAGTTCCTGAAAAACACGTTTTCTTTACACGGAAAAAAAAGTTTGGTTGTGGCAACTACGTTTTCGATTTGCTGTACACAATGTCTAAAAAATTAGTTGCCTCAACCATATCGAATAGTAACCTCAACTATTCAAGATTACTTCTCGATTGGATTAGTTAGGTTAACTAATCCAATCGTTGGGACTACCACTCGAATAGTTGGGACTACCATTCGAATCGTCGGTATTATCATTCGAATCGTTGG
Source organism: Ephialtes manifestator (assembly GCA_963970395.1). Lineage (NCBI taxonomy): Eukaryota > Metazoa > Arthropoda > Insecta > Hymenoptera > Ichneumonidae > Ephialtes > Ephialtes manifestator. The sequence continues at coordinate 30,750,815 of OZ019969.1, forward strand.
TATTACCATTTGAGTTGCTAGGGAAATAGAATAATCGATTGGTTGTGTTAACTCATTTCTTGGTTATGGCAACTAATCTTTTTTTTCCGTGTACTTGTGCATGCAAAATCCTCGTTTGCCCACCGTTTAGAGACATGCAAAATGGCCGGTTGACGCACTAGTGCACAAAACATTTTGCGCACTGGCTCCCTCATTTTGCACACTGTTCCCTGGATTTTGCTCACTGCTTGAAGTTGCAGCTCATTTTGCATGTCTGTAAACGTCGGACAAACTCGGATTTTGCATTGCACTCGTAAAGAAAAATATGGTTCGATACACGAGGCCAAAGAATCGTTCTGCTCACTGCTCGTGTGAAGACAGCACGAAGCCTCGGCGAAGCCGAGCGCAACACGGAAAGAAATGTTTGGTTGTGGCAACTACATTTTCGATTTGCTGTACACAATGTCTAAAAAATTAGTTGCTTCAACCATATCGAATAGTAATCTCAACTATTCACGATTAGTTCTCAATTGGATTAGTTAGGTTAACTAATCCAATCGCTGGGCCTACCATTCGAATCGTCGGTATTATCATTCGAATCGACGGTATTACCATTCCAATCGTTGCCCTAGCAATCACGACAACTGTCAAAGTGACTGAAAAAATAATAACGCTGGTAGAAGTTGTTTTCTGCACAGAAAAAACTTTCGGTAATGGTCAAAATGACCTTCGAAACAACCAAATGAAAAAATCTGAAAGTTGTTTTTCCGTCGCTGGAACCAATGAGTGACCGTCAAAACAACCTTCGCGTAGACATCGGGAAGGTTGCTTTTCGGGTTGCTCGAGACCATCAAAACAACCTTCCCGCAAACTCCGGGAAAGTTGTTTCGACCTAATGGTCACCGTAAAAACAACCGATGAAGATTTTGAAAAAACAAAAAAAAATTGTCTTTAATTTAGCCGGTTATTTTGCTCTTTTACTACATATTCGACTTTGTTCAACAATTTGATACGTGTTTGAACATGAACAAAGATTGTCAATTTTTTGTCACTGGTAGAATTCGAACCGGAGACCTTGTGATTGTTGCTATGCGTCTTAGACCCCTCGGCTATTCACACTTTTAGGAATACATGTTTCGATTGTCTATTTGTAATACAAAAAAAGTCTAATCATGTTATGAGTTTTTACAATTGTGTATTTGTGTCTAAAACTACATGAAAATGCCCCCGGGTCGAAAATTAATAATCCATACAAATAATGTACAATTAAAAGAGCAAGATAACCCGTTAAATTAAAAGCAAAAATGATTTTTTTCTTCGACATTTACATGGGTTGTTTTGGCAGTGACCACCGAGTCAAAATAACTTTCCCGGAGTTAGCAGGAAGGTTGTTTTGACGGTGATTCTTTGGTTTCGGCGGCGGAGAAACAACTTTCAGATTTATTTTTGTTTGGTTATTTCGAAAGTCATTTTGACAATTACCGAAAGTTTTTTCCGTGTAAAAAACAACTTCTACTCAGCGTTATTTTTTTGGTTATTTTGACAGTTGTTTTTGCGAAAAAATGAAAGTTATCGTGATTGCTAGGATGGTATTACCATTTGAGTTGCTAGGGAAATAGAATAATCGATTTGTTGTGTCAACTCATTTCTTGGTTATGGCAACTAACCTTTTTTTCCGTGAATAAAAGCACAAAACGCTCCTTTCGCCTCTTGTATCGAAATATACTATTTCTGATTAAATCACATTTTCTGCAATATGTTTTCGAAAAATCCTAAAACCGACATGCGTTACCGTATATCTGATGTATTTTTTCCCGCTAATTACGAATATGACTATACTTTACCGATAGGATCAATAGGAAACGGGAAAAACGAAAAAGAAGGTGCTGATCCTGGAAAAAATGTCCTTTCGCTCTAGGTACAACATTTAACGAGAAAAACACGGAAAATTATTGGGCGTTATATTTCCGACTTGTCTCATAGTTTATTCTATGCATTCTGACTTCTGAACACGAATATAAAGTTATTCAAGCCGCTAGGCCAAAAGGACCCAAGAAATAGGGAAAAAATCGTATAGAAAAAACACGTTTTCTGATAGAATCACATTTTTGCGATATCTTTTTAAGAAATCATAAGTCAGACATACGCCAGCGTTTATTCGATGTATTTTTATACACAGATTACGAATAAATGGTGGCCGTTTTTATCGACGAAAAAAATTCCCTGACTTTTCCCTGATTCCCTGACCAATTTTATCTTTCCCTGACTTTTCCCGATTTTCCCTGACCGCGGCCACCCTGGAATATGACTATTCTTCAACGATAGAACCAATAGATGATAAAAATAAAACGAAAAAATGTTGGAAAAACGTCCATTACACACAGTCTTGACAAGTTGTTTTTGTCTTAATATTATTGCTCACATTATTAAAAAATATTGATAAGCAATAAAATTATCACTATCCAAACAATGTTCCACTACATAATCTAGTAATCCGATTCACTTCAAATTCGGACAGAGTATAGTTTCTAACATTGTCTATCGTATGGCGAAATTTTTTTTTTTTTCGTTAACATTATGAAAATTTTGAAAATTTCAAGCTGTAGAATAAAGAATTCGATTTTCGACCAAAAAAATAACTGTAATAAAATGTTACTAACAAATGGTAATCGTATCAAAATCATCCTGTCATACGATTGAAAATGTTCTATGCTACGTTGAGTCCGAACTTGAAGTGAATCAGCCAAATAACTTCTTCGGTAACACTTTATTATAATAATAATAACTTCAATATTTATCAATATTTTTCAATTTGAAAAAAAACTCAAACTTGACAAGATTAGGTATTAAGTATATGTAAAATCCCGACCACATCGACCCAATACACTCATCAGAAAAAAATATTAAAAATCGACCGGTTTTTTGAGCTCCAAGCTTATGCAAACCACTTAATTGAAAAAGAAAATTAGAGGTAGGGGAGATGGGAGCAAAACGGGCACCGCCGTTAAAAATCGGGATTGTGTAAAAAAAGGGCACCGTCTCAACTTTCGTAAAATCGATTTGTCTCAGGTTTTTGCGTTCTTTAGATAAGGAAAGTGCGGAAAATACATCAAATAGTTGCTGAAAAAAAATCGATAATTTTCATCAAATCAGAATTTTTTTAACCATCCGTTCAGTACTTTTTTTCGACACTTTGTTGAGCAAATTACTTTTTCGAAAAATTTGTAATCACATTATTTTTCCGAAAAAAATGTAGTCGAATGATTTTTTTCAAAAAAATTATAATCAAATTAATTCTTTAAAAAAAAACGTCGGAATATCATAAACAAATCAATTAGAACGAAATTAGGGGAGAACGGGGGAATCGCAGTCACTAAGGAATATTTCCTTTTTTTGTAAATAAAACGTCGTTTCTGCCAAAAAGATACTTGAATACTTCATCAACTATTATTGAAAATAAACAGCATGAAAATCACGAAAGCAATCGTATAAATGTATTTTTCATTCTTTTTCAAAACATGTGCAGTGACAACCATTATCCGACGATTTGGGTAATCACGTCGCCTTTTGGGAAACTGCTGTCAATTATTAGATTAGATTTATTAGATTTATTTATTGCGCTAGGACCAGCAGGTCCTTTAGGCAACCCCCTACCGGGGAATACCGGGATATCTACAGTCACCTTTGGGGCAATACCATCAGGTCGTTAGCTTTTGTTGTTTAGCTGACAACTATTTTTTATAGAAGGCGATTTTATATAAATCAATACCATATTACGGAAAATATAATTGTTTTTAATTTTTTTAAATTTCCTCTTGAAGATATAACGCTTATCAATATAGCTATTATAAATCACAGTCTTTCGGTACAGTTATCTGTCCTCTCTTATAATGTATTAATATAACTCATTTTATACCGTCTTACATAAAAATTTAATAATATAACAGTCTCTTTTAAACTATAACAAAACCTGAGATTAATTTTCTCAGCGCAACTTTACTATACTATCAGTTTGTTTTAATAAAAAATCTAACCTCAAAAATTCTAGCCTCATATCAACACCGAAATCGCCATCAAATTGAACACATTTCTACGTATATTTTTCAATTCGTCAATTCTTATTCGTTTCTAAGTTATTACTAAGTCATTAGTTGAACTGAATTTCTATTATTAATGCATACATACCGTGATGTTTATGGCGAAAAATTCATTTGATGTGCACCGGCGAATTGTGCCGGTAACTCACTGGCGTCCCTCGACTACCATTGCCCCGAGCACGTGATCGTCGTTACCCCGACAATCGCGAAGACTTTTTATATCAAATTTCAATATATTTATTTACGGAATCAACATTTTAACATGGGGAAATTGAAGCTACAAGTCCGAAAAATACATGAAAAACGGTTAACGTCAATAAGTTACGCAAAACCCTTAGTTAAAATACTGTTTTTCTTATAAAAAAAGAGTGCATAATCTAAAAATCATTTCATTTGTTTATTTTTTCGTAGTATAATTGGCACGGAGTATTAAATTAGTTAATTAGTATATACGTCAGCTGATTAAGCAAAAAAAGTTTGATATATTCACTAGTTGATGCAAAAATAAGGTGACCGACATTGCCCGGTGACTGCGATTCCCCCGTTCTCCCCTATCATTTCAAGATTTGGTGCCAATTTTGCCCCAATAGTTATATTTAGCCGAGATGCGTGTTTTGCCTCCCTGCCCATTTTATTGATATCACCAACTATTTTCCGAAATCTTTAAGTAAGAAATGTCAGGAAATTGAAAAAAGTCGTTTTCGAAAAAGTTGAAACGATGCCCATTTTGCTGCCAATTATCATTTTCAGTCGTGATGCCCGTTTTGCCCCCATCCCCTCTACAACTATTTATAAATTTTTGAAAATCATTCAAACGGTCAGGTTATATAGTTTTTCAATCTAATTATCAGAGCAATATTTTTATCACACATGTAATACAAAGTAATACTACCGAATTGACATTTTCAAAGCATTTCATTAAATCCATCGAAAATCGAATTCTCATTCTTCTCATTCTCATAATTAAATGCATTTATTTTCGAAAATTCTTTATCCTCACTTTACCCATCCATTACTGATAAAGACTGTAAAGTACCGTTTCAATGAGTTTCGCTCATTATCGATATGACGTTAAAATATATCTATACATTGCTCTGTACTTTAGCTATAGAATTTTATGGTAGTATACTCCTATAGAGCATCTATCCAAGCATATAACGGCCGATTAGAGTTCAGTACTTTAAAGGAAAGAAAGAAAGAGAGACAGCATAGCAGGCACAAAAGTCGTTAAATATCTATAAGAAAAGTTGGAGAAGATCGCGTAGAGTCATGGATATCGATCTATCTCACTCCTTCCACTCAAGCTTCATTCTGTCTCTTGTTCGTATAGACCATTCACTCACTCGTTCCCGCACTCACACTTGCTGATTCACCAATGCAATGCACACCCTCTGCAGTCTGCTGCTGCTGCTGCTGCTACTGCTTCTAGCTCGTGCCTGAGGAGCAGCAGCAGCAGCAGCAGCAGCAGAGACCATTCCCGCTGCTCCTGAATTACAATGGCCTTCGGGAAGCGAAGTCTTATAAAGTCGAAGTGCTGTTTGCTGGACGCATAAATAAGTGGAATGCACCGCCGCGAGCCAGAGCATTGAGCATCAGTGCGAGAAGTTGGGTTGAGCAGAGTTGGAGGAGAATGATGCGAAAGAAGAGACGAAAGAAGAGAAGGTATATAAAAGGAGGTGGAAGGAACGTGGAGTACATTTCGATGGTGGGCAGTCTTTAATATAAACGGAAGGCGTTCTAACTCGACTCGCTTTGTGGCCCACCTCCTCTTTCTTGAATTTTTATATTTTACTTTTTATCATGTACAATATTAAATAATGTTCAACGCCGATCGGGCTGATCCCTTCCAATTATCACCATAATTTGTTATAGTATTCTATATGCTTGAAAAAACACTTTTTATTTTTTTTTCTATTTGTTTTACTGAAACTTTTTTTCATGAATTTTTTTAATAAAAATTTTACGCAAAAATTAAAAAATTTGATATTGTTCTCAAAAATTCTGTATTAGATATAAATGTTTTTTAACTATGACCCAAGCGGGCTAACGTCTGCGTCGATTTTTAAGCCTTTTTTAAAAAAATTTTTATAATTAAAAATAAAAAATGCCGTTCAAAATGGAAGAAAAATTTAACAAGATGGTAGCTCATGGACTGAGAATCGCAGTAGTTTAGGATACTATTAAGCCATAACTGCAGATTTGTAGTCTATGCAACAATTTGAATAGTTATTTTAACTGACTTAAACTGGTTAAATTAACTACGTTATAGTTACTGCAACTAATTCTGTAGTTGGCTTCATATAATGTCCTAGTTACTTTAACAGTGAACATATAGTGAAATACAACCTTAGCTATTTTAAAATAGTTAGTGCAACTTTATTATTATGCTTTCAATGACAATTTCAAAATTATTAAATTATTTCTCAAAGAATTCTATGTTTGTGATTATGTTTTCTATGAATAGTACGTCGCATCTATCGCTAAATTTTAAAAACAATATACTTTTTGTTACGATAACTATTATTAACTGTTGCATTGACTATAAATAATTAGTACCGATAACTTGTTGTAAATAGCTGAGGTTGTATTTTACAATGAATTTATAGTTACCAGTATTTTTTTTTCTCAGTGTGGTCGGTTTTTGCGTAAACATTTTATACATAACGCAAGATTATTTTAGAATTTTGTTGAAGCTTTTTTTTATCGGGTCATAGCTCAAAAATGCTGTTGTCTAATACAGGGTTTTTGAGAATGGTTTCAAATTTTTTAATTGGGTCTCATAATTTTTATTTAAGAAATTCATGAATAAAAATTTCAGTAAAACAAATTTAAATAAAACCCAAAGTGTTTTTTTGAGCATATAGAATAATATAAAAAATTATGGAGCGAATTGGAAGGGATCAGGGTTGAACGCTTACTGAATTGGCCAGGAGTACCCGATATGTATAGTATATGATTTTCATTAAGCAATGTGCAAGACATATTTTTATTACCTTATTGTTATATCGAAAATAATTTACGAAAGTGTAATATGTGTATTAATACTTTAACATGTTTGGCTCAAATATTACAAAATCGAGTTACATTAAAATTGCAATAATGGTTACAAATTACATTTTTCTTTACAAAACACATTATTTTCATATGTCGATAATGAAGTTTCAATACTAAACATATTCATTTCAGAATTCGAAAATGGAATTAAATAATAAATTATTAATATTACATTGCACGGTATTTAAATATCAAATTCGTAGAAAAAACTTGCAGATTTAATTTCTAAAATGTTGTAAAAGTAGTGTAAATTCGAGAAAAGCATTTTTTTAAAATTCAGTCGTTGGTTTTTACTATATTGATGACACCTCAATTAAATTGAAATTTATATATTAAAATTATAAAAAAGTAGAACCTTGCACATTGCTTCCTCATTATTTTTCGCTTTTTACAAAGCTTCCTCTGTGAGGAAGCAAAAAAGTATGTTATTCAATTTTGGCTTCCTCATAGAGGAAGCTTTGTAAAAAGCTAAAAATAATGAGGAAGCAATGTGCAAGCTTCTACTTTGCATCCTCTTTTAAATTAGATAAATAAACATGTGAATTCGCTTTTTCTATTTCGTTATTCCGTTATTTCGTTATTATTAGAGCATTTTCGAAAGTAAATGTGATAACGTGTATTATTAAAAATAATTCAACATTCCATAAAATCACAAATTTCATACCGTTTGTCACTAAATTATACATATATAATGGCTGAATATTGTTTCATTTATATACAAAATTTGAGCTCGCTATTTCAAGTTTTGCAAAAGTTACAATAGAGCGATAATGTCAATTTTTTGAAAAATTCAAAATTCCATAAAATCTGAACCACTTTACCGATTCGAGCCAAATTCAATACCAAACAACATTGAGTGCACCTACTCTTATAACCAACTATTTAGCAAAATAGACTAAATTTTACGAAAATTAGAGCGACCACATCCTTTTTTCAAAAAATTCAAAACGGCATAAAATCGAAATTTTCGCACAGATTTTGTCGAAAATTGCTACAGTTGAAGAGGGTCTGCTGCCATACTAGTGCGCCAAATTTGAGCGCGATATACAAAACCGTTCTTGAGTTATCGGCGTTCGAATTTTCCGGGTTGTATACATACATACACACATACATGCATACGGACATTTTTTTCTAGATCACTTTTCTGGACGTTTTGGACAATTCTAAGTGTCCTGACATAAACATCTCGAAATTTTTTTTTCATGTAAACAAAGCTTCCTCTATGAGGAAGCAAAAAGTTTATTAATTCGGTTTCCCTTTACAAAGCACATCATATTATATTCAATAAATTAGGATATTTACGAATCTATTAAATTTTTATGATGTCTACCTAAATTTCTATATCCAAATATTGAATTTAAGATAAAACTTTTAATTTTTCATTGCAATATATATGAATTCTGATTTAATAATATAATGTACTTGGTTGGTATATTTCATATAATTTAGTGTGTTAAATGTGTTGTAAATTTCATATCATTGTTAACACTGTACTTTTTTTGTACGCTTTTGCGCTTCACGTTCTATGCGACGCCATTCCACCTCCATATTTCATTCTTATGTAGTGCATGGACGTCGTGTAGCTAGCAATACAGTAATATTAGTGTATTATACCTGCCGTATCGTAGTACATGCATGCGGTCTATGAAAACGGAAATGGTATCGTGCTTTCGAACATTCCGTACACGCTGTGTGACATGTCAATGCTGCTTGCACTGGTCTGCTGATATGGGAAGCTTGGGTGATCGTCTGCATGCAGATTTTTATGCAAATTTTGTGCATTCACGTCTGACGCGAAAAATGCGGCGTCTGTGTATATATATATATATATATAAACATGATGGTACGGTAAATCTAAGTGCGTTTCGCCGTTTGTAGATCACTATATTTTTCATTGTTGGCACTTTTTACCGATTTAAAGTGCACCCAGAAAAAATTTTTTGTTAACGTGACTAACGTAACTAAGTTCATATATTTAATTCGTCTTTATTTTTAACTAAAATTGTATTGAAATGTGGAATGCATTGATTTCGACCATATTTATTTATTTGAACAATCCCGTGAAGAAAAATATTAGGGTTGCCCTAAGATAACTTAGGGCCCTATCGGGCTTTAATGTGAACACCATAAAAGGGAGTTCCATATCACTCCCAATTAGGGACCTACTAAGGAAACTGTAGGGTTTCATGCCGATATTTAATGGGGCCATATTAGGGCAATTAATTAAGTGGCTTAATCATGGCACCAAGGAAATAAATCAATAATAATTTCGCCACGTAAGGGCCTCATAAGGCAATTCTAGGTTGCCACGGTGAAGTTTAATAAGGGCTTGACAGGGTAATCACTTAAGGGCCCAGTCAGGCTTAATCATGGCATCAAATAAACAAATCAATAATAATTTTGCCAGATAAGGGTCTCCTTAGGCAATTCTAGGTTTCCATGTCGAAGTTTAATAAGGTCTTGATAGGGTAATCACTTAAGGGCCCAGTCGGGCGTAATCTTGGCACCAAGTAAACAAATCAATAATAATTTTGCCACCTAAGGGTCTCATAAGGTAATTCTAGGTTTCCATGACGAAATTCAATAAGGGCTTGATAGGGTAATTACTTAAGGGCCCAGTTAGGCGTCATCATGATACCAAGTAAACTAATTAATCATAATTTTGTCAAATAAGGATCTCATAAGGCCATGGTGAAGTTTAATAAGTTTTCAATCCAATATCCATTTATTGGCTTTAATTATTGTAGTACATATGTCCGAAATAGTTTCATTTATTCAAATCAACGTTTATTTGATAACATTTGTCTGTGGACAATTTCCTTTTTTCGTGGAATATCAATAAAATAATATTATCACTTGTAATATCACAAGAGCTTTGAAATTATCGGATATTTCCTGACAGGTTCGTCGCAAACAAATGAACGAGTCAAGTTTTCCAGGTTAAAAAATCACGAGCGCGTAGCGCGAGTGATTTTTCTGGAAAACTTGATGAGTTTATTTGTTTGCAGGGAACCTGGAGGGAAATATCAGATTAATTTCGAAGCTCGAGTGGTATTCGGGGGATTATTTTTTTTATTCAAATTGTGACAACTGGAATTGCACCATGAGACAAAAATTATCATTCTGAGAAGGAAATTTCATAATCAGAACAAAAACCTTTTAATTCATGTTTAAAGTATTGCAGTTAAATACACAATTGTTATAGACATTTGTATATTGATTCCAGACTGAGGTTTTCGATTTAATCGTATTAACAGGGACATTTCCCTTTACTTTTTCATCAATAGTTTGCAAGGCTTCAACTCCAAACCTACTCATATCAAATAAAAATCCTTTGACTGCCACAATAAAATTCAATCTGTCAGTTTGACAGATGGTTGACGCGGCTAAATTATTTTTTGTTTTATATATATAACCAACACGCAAAATTATCAAAAAATTATCAGTATAATACCGTGTAGCTTGCCCCACGTGACGTCGAATGGTGCAATTCCATTGGTCGAAATTTGGATGGGAAAAATAATCAATATTATTGCGTAATAACCCATTGTAAATGCTAGTCCTGTAACTAATTATTAATTTCCGTATTGTTTATACTGAGCATGACAAGAAAAAAATAAATAAATCGAAAATATGTTTATTTCATGTTAATTAATCAACTGACTTAAAATAATTTACTTAAAATAAAGGCTTTACAACCCCTTTTGTTTCAATGAATTTTGCGAAATCATTTTTTATTTTTTAGGATCTTTTCTGTTTAAAATATAACATACTTCAGTATAAAACACATTTCACGAGCGATACATTGTGCGTGATTTTTTTCCAATGGACTCACCACAATATTTTAGTGTTTTACATTCAATTATTTCGTTTCTGCATCAAAAACAGGATAATTCTGCAAATGATATTTTCCGCTCGCCAAACATTATTCAGATATTTAAAAAAAAAATGCGACATGCACCGCGTATATTGACTTTTCATTAAATAATTGGCTCCATTATTTTTGCCCTCGATTACGTGAAATGATTATAAATATATAAATTTAACGAACCGAAGCAACGTATCATTGTTTGTTCCGGAACTCATATCATTCATTTATACGAACTTTTCAATTAAATTCAATACAATTTCGTTAGTTATCGGCGAAAACGTTGATGCACGTATTTATTAAAAATTCGACTCACTTTTACAAATTAATTACTAGCATATAAATCGTACGACAAATAAATAAAGATAACATGTTTTTAGATAGCGTGAACTGTCCGTGCGCTGAATGTAATATGCATTACCTGAAACTTTCCCAAAACACAGTCGAATAAATAACGATAACACACTTAAGCATATAAATCACCAGTATCCCCTACGATCATAAATAATATTTATTGTCCATCTTTCGTCGTAAGTGAGTCACAACTTTTGGTCACAAATTTATGGATAAATTTTCCGTTTTGCCGAAAAATTAAAGCAAACACCATTCATTTTGTCAAGCACTCCTGCTTTTCGAAATAGGTCTATGTATATAAGATAGCTTCTTGAAATTCGTCAGTTAAACTCCAAACTCTAACACTACCGCTACGTCTGTGCGATTTTATTTTTATTTTTATTTATTTTTTTTTCATAATGCAGAAGGTTTTCTGCAGTTTTGTTTTTTTACTCGTCATTTTTGGAAGATCTGCTGATGGATTCGTTCTTCGGAAATTTTTGGACAATCTGTGGGAGGATTCGGAGAATCCTATTGTCGACCGGCATCATCCAGCAGTGATAAGCGGCACAAGTTCGTCGCATGGTATCGTACAACGACAAAATAAGCCGCCGCATGAGGATAACGTTCAACAGCAGCACCACGAGAACGATGTGGATTACGCAGACAACATTTTCGAAAAGTTGTTATCGGGAAAAGTGATCGACGAACTGGTAGACATCCTAGCCGATTGCATCGATGATTCCGGTTTATTCGATTTCCTGGACCCGAGCGCGGAGGAAATTGATTCGGACGCCAATGGGACTCAGGGTTCGTGCATTCGAAGCATTTCAAATGAAAATTATAAAGAAAACGAGAACGGTTCGCAGAGTGGCCTGTGAGATGAAATGTTGAAATATGAAAGCCGCATCGCTACGGCTGTTGTTATCAATTCAAAAGATGTATATTACAATTTCAACCACGAAGCCAACGAATTCACAAAATCGATAAAAGCCCGGAACATTCTGTCGTAATACATCCACCATTTTCATTTCACGGTTGAAAATTTGCCATTAGTTGTAAAATAATTCTGATTATTTTTCCCATCGGAATTTCGACCAATAGAAACGACGCATTTGGCCTCACGTGGGGGAACCTAGATATTTCCTAACAAGTTGCTAAGCAATAAAAAAAATTTCTGAACAACTTTTAACCTGAGAATTCTTCACATCTGTCAAACTTCTAACGAGAACTGCAACGTGATCTGAAGAATGAGCCGAAATTCCGATGGAAAAAATAATCCGACAAATACCCCTTGAGCTTCAAAATTAATCGTGTATTTCCCTCAAACTTCCCTGCATACATACAATCGTGTCAAGTTTTGCAGAAAATTCCCTCGCGCAAGCGCTCGGGATTTTTTAACCTGCAAAGCTTGACACTCTTGTTTATATGCAACGAAGTTATCGGGAAATACCCGATAATTTTGAATCTCTTGAGGTATTACTACTGATTATTTTTCCCATCGGAATTTCGGCCAATAGAAACGACGCATTTGGCCTCATGTGGGGGAACCTAGGCGATTTTATTTCGGATATTTTTCGGATATTTCCTAACAAGTTGCTAAGCAATAAAAACAATTTCTGAACCACTTTTAACCTGAGAATTCTTCACATCTGTCAAATTTCTAACGAGAACTAGAATGTGATCTGAAGAATGAGCCGAAATTCCGATGGAAAAAATAATCCGACAAATACCCCTCGAGTTTCAAAATTAATCGTGTATTTCCCTCAAACTTCCCTGCATACAAACAATGGTGTCAAGTTTTGCAGAAAATTCCCTCGCGCAAGCGTTCGGGATTTTTTAACCTGCAAAACTTGACACTCTTGTTTGTATGCAACGAAGTTATCGGGAAATATCCGATAATTTTGAAGCTCTTGGGGTATTATTACTGATTATTTTGTTTGTTCCAGAATCAAGTTAATATCTTAATTACCCTAGCTGATCCGGTCACCGAACAAATCACCATTGCGGTTTTGTTCAAAAAGTTCACTTAGAATTTTGTCGAAACCACCGTCGAAATCACCATGGTGGTTTTGTCAAAATTCTAAGTGAACTTTTGCACAAAACCGACATACTGGAAACGACAGATACTCTATGGTGGTTTACGCGGTGATCGGATCAGCTAGGGTACCCCGGAAATAAAGTACATTCGAAAATATGGGGCATTCCATATGAAACGGGCCACCCTGATTTTCAATGTTCGTAGATCTGTTCATAATTTTTTTCCAGAGTATTTAGAGTTTCCTGAGCATACGAGTTATTTTAGATTTTTGATCCCCATATTTTGTTCACAATAAAGTACGCTTTTTTATTTAATTTTGTTCCTTTTTCTGCACCGAGAAAAAAATATAGTTAAGACATTTAAAATAGTTTGATAAAAAATCGCAGACAACATAGTAAATGGGATCAATCTTGGAAGTTGCGAAATGTTTACTTATACCGTGAATAGAAACACGATGCACGCGGAGAAGCGCTCGCAAAACGTCTGGGCATTTTCGGGCAACTTTGAGATTATGACGGCAAACGTTGAACGATCGACGCTACACGGGAGCTGTATATCTTTTGTAAATCTCATGTCGTACTAAACTGCAGACATTTTGCAGGCTGTCAATAGATTTTGCGTTATTTTTCGTAACATGAATTGCTTTAACTTGTATGCGTATGAAGATTATTCCGAACATTTGTGGACGCAAAATATAGAGAAGTATGAGATTCATTGCACAGCGTTGTACAGCAGCGTAAATAGTACAGCAGGCGACGCCTAGTAAATCTTTGTATGTGTCTGGAAAAAATGCCATTTTTCCACTTTGGATCTCGATTACTATACGAATCTGGGAATGTGTACTATATATTCCTTTCGGTGTGCGGATTTAAAATTCTCTATGACACAACAGAATTGGTCCGGGATAAAATGTAGGGGTTCGCATATACTTTTCGATAAAAAATTTTCCAAATTAACCTAGATAAATTTTCAGGTATTTTTTTGCAAAATAATGCCATATCATTATTTTCGTTAAGAGGATCCATTTTTATTTTACTCAAAATTTCACAGAATTTTCGGCATAATGTTAAAAAACGACGAAAAAATCAACACGATGGCAACTTAATATCTTCACAATGTACGGCTCGGTCATTTGCTGAATCATACACAATTCACGTTTTCACATTATGAAGGTATGAATTGATCATCGCGCAAATTTTGGTGTAGTTAGTGCACATAATAACGGAAATTCTATCAAATTTTGAGCAACATCAAAATGGTCCTTCCCAACGAAACAAATGGCCCAGACAACACGAAATGGCCCATTTGTAGAAAACTATCGCTCTACTCCTGACCGTCCATTTATAAGCTTACGATGTCCAAAAAAGCATTCGTTGTTGCATGCTAGTATTAGAACAATAGTAGAGCCCAATATTAGAACACTCTAAACTGCCAAGTCTCAATCACCTACAAGCGACCTAGTGCTAGGCAGCATGTAGGGAGCACCACTAGGGAGCATTATGTGGTATACATTTATATCGCATTATGTGAACTTAAGTTAACTTTCACTTCATTATAAATAATATTACAATTAATTATTAATTTCAGGGCATTATATAGTAATATTAACAATAATATTCTTTTAATATCGCAAAAAAAAAAAAAAAACGAATCCTCTTCGGTGACGGCTTTTCCTAACACTATTCGAGAAGTGATGCACGCGGGATTTGAACCCAAGACCTACGGGACCTACCTATTTACCTAACTACCTAACCGAGTACGCTAACCACTAGACCAAACTGACTATGTGGATATCTCATACTGTAATTCCATAATAGTTCATTTTACGATAACAGTATAAGGGCGTGATGTGAGAGGGTGGGTATGAGGGGGTGATGTGATAGGGTGGGTATGAGGGGGTGATGTGAGGGGGTATGAAACCAATATTCTAAGGTGATTCTGCCAAAAACTTCGAATTGAAAATGGCCAACCTTATAAGACATCTGTCTGGCACACAAGTGACTTGAACTCAAAACTCGTAATATCAAAATGGCGGATTTAATTATGCCGGCCGAAAAAGCAAAAACAGACATAATTTAGATCAAATTTATTGATTGGGGTTTTTCGAGGTCGCTGGTTACGAAATTGATTTAGAAACATAAAAAAACCAAATGGGGGATTCTGTGCGGCGGATCAAAATGCAAAAAATGAGTTGATTTGCATGAAACTCGATATTCAGAGGTTTTTAAACTGGCGCAGACTGGTCGCTGCCAGTTCGGTTGAAATCTTGAGAATATGATAAACATATTCTAGAGTAAAAATATATATCTAAATGATACCAATAGCTAGCATCATTACATGTAGGAATATACATGTCGACAAATACTAGAAATCATTAGTATACTAGCAGTGGGTTTGATTTTCTAGTACTAAAATGAGTTCTTATTGGAACCTCATCTGCGCAACGAAAATTTCGCTGCTCTACGTAGCAATCTACAAGTAACCTAGTTGTAGACGACTTTTAGTAGTTCACGGATATATTGCATAATGGAACCTACGCACATGTGCAACACTAGTTGTTGACAGCTAATAGTGAGCTAGTCCTAGGTCACTTAATGGACCTTAGGTTTGTTCGTCTACAATAAGGATAGCACTGCAGACTTCTATACCTAGATAACAAGAAGGCCGCAAATAGTACATATTTCTTGATTATCATTTTCATGCATCCTAATAGGGAGCATTTCGTACGCTACAATGAAACATTTATGAAGTACACCCATTTGGGACCTAGTTATATCCTTCTATATGACCGCTACACTAAAAGTTTCCATCTTCGTGTTGTCTGGGTGGTATGACTTTGTATTGCCATAAAGTGATTGAAAATGTATCTAGGCTAATTTGGAAACATTTTTATCAATAAGTATACGTAAAATGCTACATTTTATCGCTAAACAATTTAGTTGTGTCATGGATAGTTTTAAATAAATCCGCAGCGAAATGAAAAAAAATGAAAATAGAGTATTTTATTGTGGAAAAACGATGGGGATTAAAAATCTGAAATAATTCGTATGTTTTCGGGGAACTCTAAATACTCTGGAAAAAAATTATGAACCCACTCTGCGAACATTGAAAATCAGGGTGGCCCGCTTCATATCAAATCCCTCATATATCATTTTTATACGGAATATATTTGCGCCGGAAAATTATATATGTCGGAAATACGTTAGGGTATATTGGAAAATATATGCAAGCGAAATATATATTTGAGGTATATTGAAATTATATTAAACATGTATTATCCACCGAAACGTTGGTTATATCATATATATATTTTTAGATATATTTAATTTTCCATGGGAGCAGATGCGTGAAGACCTCGACGATCCCAGAATCATTTTCAATCAATATTATTACTCAATCACCGTGTGAACTTTTATAGTTTATTATGGATATTTTATGGTTCATAAAATGCAGGTGAAATACAGCCTGTAAAGACGATGCTGCAACGCACACGAAAAAAAAGTTGCAAAGTTGAACTTTGGACATTGCTTCCTGATTAATTCCCATTTTTCACAAATTCACCGCTGTGTTTAATCTTATTTATAAATTTTGGGTTCCTCGTAGAGGAAGCTTTGTGAAAAATAGAAATTAATGATGAAGCAATGTGCAAAATATCAATTTGCAACTTTTTCGTTACGTCTATCGTTTTTTTTCTTAAATTCAAATCGATCATCACCACATTTGGTACGTGGTAGTGCTGAGTAATATTTTTCGTCTATGGCACTTTTCAACAAAACGCAAATTAAAAAAAAACCAGAATCTCATAAAGACCGAAATTGTTTATAGATTCATCCCAAATTCAATACCGATCCTTTTTTAACCCTTTGAGCCATACATAAAAATGTTTCCGAAATTAAAAAACTCATTAATTATTGTCAGAAATTAGTTTAAAACATTGAAATTTGAGCGGATTCGGGTGGGTCGCTCAGTGACCCACTGTGACGCAAAGGGTTAACATATAGCTTCATTTTTTAAAATAATATAGCTCTGTAACAAAATTTTGCGGAAGCTAGTGCGCGTACAGACATTTTTCAAAAATTGCAAAGTTAAATGAAGTTTGAACTTATTTTTTAATATTTTTGAAAACTGTCACAAAACGAGTCTATCTGTTTCATATATGGTCTAAATTTCAGCCCGATTGTTAAAGCCGTTCTTCAGATATGGAAGTTTGATTTCCGAATGCATTTCAGTCCATTTTCAGTGTTTTGACATGAAAAACGCGAAAAAAAAATCTCACGAAAACAAAGGAAGAAGCAAAGGAATTAGTTGACAGCTAAGAAATGAGTTGACACAACCCATGGATTATTCTAATTTCCTTGCTTAGTTATGGTTCAGCTTAGTTATGACAGCCAAAAGGTTGATTGCACGAACCAAATTTCGTTAGTAGATGCTCTTTTAGTTGAAAATTCATATGAACTAAAGAAGTAACCCACCCTTCTGCTGTATTTGGGTACATTTATATTTACTTTTTCTCGTTAAATTATACAGTATAAAATATGATTTTTAATTTTAATTAATTTACTGAATAAAAAATAACATGACCATAAGCAAAACTAGAAGTACCTAGAATCAAACTTATGGTTAAATTATACAGTATAAAATATGATTTTTAATTTTAATTAATTTACTGAATAAAAAATAACATGACCATAAGCAAAACTAGAAGTACCTAGAATCAAACTTATGGTCACCGATGCTATAATTTTTATACGTGTATTTAAATTAGTGATGCCGCGAGACAAGACGAGACGAGAATTGGCTTTTCTCTCGTCTTGTCTCGACAAATATGAAAAAAATATCGTATCGTCTCGACTCAAAAGAAATTTTTCTCTCGTCTCGAAATATTCTCGAATCTCGAGAAAGGTTTTTTCTCTCGTCTCGAAATATTCTAGAATCTCGAGAAAGGTTTTTTCTCTCGTCTCGAAATATTCTCGAATCTCGAGAAAGGTTTTTTCTCTCGTCTCGAAATATTCTCGAATCTCGAAAAAGGTTTTTTCTCTATTTTCGAAATATTTTCGAATCTCAAGGGAGGTTGAAATATTCTTCAAGTGAGCTATCGATGTACCGATTGCGAGCGGTGTTCCTTAACCGACGAAGATACACATCGACCAAGCGGCTACTACCGTCGGTACAACAGCGTATATATTGTCGAGAACCGAAAGCACGCCATGAGCGCGCGATGGCTTGTGTATACTTCGGTGGTCAGGGCAGCACTGCATAGTCACGTGTCCCCACCCATTAGTTTCTGGAAACCGCATGCTCGTATCCCTCTGTTAGCTGTCCCCGGCAACGGTTGGAGACTGCACGCGAGCGTAATACGGATGTTCGACAGTAACAGTGATATTTGTTGCTGTGTTCCCTAAATGAATCGATCACGTTCCGGTGTGAGAAAGTACAATAAAGACGATAATGAACCTCAAATCGCACAGTGCGATGATCGGGAATATGTGTCCACCTCGAAACGAGCGCATCGTGGAGAATTAGCCGACACAAGTGATGCAAACGTCCCACGTTGGCAATCGTTTATGTGTGAATGTGTTTAAAAAAAAAAAGTTTATTATGCGCACCCCTATTTGTCTCCATTTATTCAGCGAACTATAATTATTATGTAAATTCTTCAGTTTGCAAACAAATTGTGCGATTTTTGTGTCGATAAAACGAGATTCTCGATATTCTCGCCTTGACTCTCTCGTCTTGTCTCGAGTCAAACGTTGAGACAAATATCGTTCTCTCGTCTCGTCTCGTCTCGTCTCTCGACTAAATTTTCTCGTCTCGTCTCGTTATTCTCGTCTCTCGTGGCAACACTAATTTAAATTCACCTCTTGCACAGAAAGTGTTCATTACAAAGGAAGTTCGGAGATATTGAACTCCATCAAAATTCTGACAAACCACTAATCCGAATAAAATAATTTGTGATTGTAATATTTTGATTCGTATGTTAGGAACCACGAAACCGGAAAATAAGGATTCAACTACAAAAAGAAGCTCAATGGAAGATACCTCAACCACAGCTACAACGCCAATATCGGTCGTTAACGAGATCCCAAATAATAAATCTCCTACTACAGTTATGGCTCCAACAACTGAAAAAGGATTAACCAATGTGGCCACGACTGCAGCTACTACGCCAATATCAGTCGTTGACGAAACCCCAACAAATAAATTACCCACTACAATTATAGATATAACAACAAAAGAGGAATCCGCCAAAGATGTAACAACTTCAGCTACAATGCCATTATCTGTCACTGACGAAGTCTCAAATAATAAATTACCGAAAAATGTAACAATTGGGTAATATAAGCACTTACTCTGTGATTCAATCTATAGGATTGCATGTAACCAAAACAATAAAATCACACCTAAATGCGATAGAGATTTCCAGATTGATTTTGCGAAACATGTGCAACATCAGCATCAAGAGGTACAACAAAAAATGAATCAACGGAAGAAGCCGCAATCACAGCTATAACGTCAATATCTGTCGTTTACGAAACCCCAAATAATAAATCACCTATTATAATTATGAGTTTAAGGTATTCCGAGCGCCTAGGTGCGGGTTTTGTGGGTGCCTGTGCAGGACCCCTAATATCCTCGAACATGTAACGCTGTACCATCGTGAAATTATTTGAGAATCTTTTTAAATGTCTGATTAAACTCCCTGCTGCACAAAATATGCAGAATTTTTGGTTTTGAAAATAATGTTTCACTTTTTCAAATCGTACGGTCCTGAGCCTTCACGAACGATCTGGCAACACTGTTGTAGCGTATCACGTGATTGAGCGCCATGTTTGCAGAAGGGGCATAAAAACAATAGCTGCGTATATAAAAATTCAATCGAAATATGACAGAAAATCAAAAACGCGCTGGCCGCTAACCTAACAACCTAACAACTCTTGCTATGTTCTTCACCCCTATCACTATGAATTCGATCCTCTATTCTATTCATTATATTATTTTTATCTCTATACACCAGGTATGGGCATTCATTCAATGAAAATGGGTTTGAAATACATTCATGTCCGCACTGTAAAAGAAACTTGAAATTTAATGCACAAGTATTGGAAGTATTTATGTACAAACCGGTGTACAAAATTTAATATACAAATGCGATGTATAATTAAGGATTATTAAGCCTACTAAATAATAAAACTCATTATTAATGTGAATTTGTAACCTGAAAATGGGACCGGCATTAACGTCAAATACTTTTCAATTTCACGCGCATCGCCGGCGAAAGTCATAAGCACAGCTGACGATGTACAGTGTTGCCAGCTAATACGTCACTGGTCCCGCCATGACTGTCATGTGATATTAGATTTTATTTCACTCAGTGCGTAGAACGCGGTTTTACGCACGCTTCGAGTGCGTCAAACGTCGTTTACACACCTCGTGAAATAAAATTTTGTACGATACCCATGCGAAAAACGTTTTCTCGTCGCAATCGCCAATTTTGGCCCGTGTTGCACACCATATTTTTTGTAACAAGTGCATGAATAGTGGTGCTTTGAATGGTAGTTTTGCGGGACGAACAGTGAAAAGTGAGGTTACCAACTTTCCACCCTAGGGTCGAAAGTGAAGGAATTGCGAACTGCGCATGCGCCAACCTATCGTTTCAACACTGCTATGAAACTAGCCACGCTCAGCCCGCAAAACTGCCATGAAAAGCACCGCTGTTCATGCAAGTTACAAAAAAGTTTTTTCGCTCTCGTATCGTAATGTACTATTTTTTCACACCTTTAGATAATATTTTCTCGCGAAAGACTTCGGTTGGGATAGTTTTTTAAGCGCGATAATTTATCTCCGAAATCCGCTGTGTCCATTGCATATTTTAGTTTTCCGATGTCGAGATGTTTGACTAATTAAATCTGCAATTGATCTGCGGGCAGGAGCTTTTCCCATATCTTTCTATGCTAATATTGGACTTTTTGAAGGGATAAATAATCATTAAATGGGTGGCTACCACGCCTGGGATTTTATTGACACAATTCTATGTAATAAGACTTTAGTATAGCTGAAAATTATAGAATTCTGAAGACTATCACCTCACGCTCGGAATACCTTAACAACCAAAAATGTCACAACGGCAGCTACAACGTCAATATCTGTCATTGACGAAATCCCAAATAATAAATTACCGAAAAACGTAAAAATTGGATGATACTTACTCTGTGATTCTAACAATCGCATTGCACGTAACTAACACGATAAAATCGAAATCAAATGGAATGTAGATTGTCAGATTGGTATTGCGAAGATCGTGCATCATCAGCATCCGAAAGCACACTGATACAAAAACGAAGAGTTGGATTTTCCGGTAAAAATGAATCTTTATCGGTTGCGCTTCGTGCCCATGTACGCTCAGCGCTGTATACGCAGGTAATGACGGTCGTGGTGGGACAAAACAAGCGCACAAAAGCTCTCGATGAGCTCTAATTGGAGACCGTTGATTACCAGCACATGAGAGATCGCACGGTAAAGCTGTGGGAGAATTCCGAGGCGGTTTATATACACGTCTCGATTACAGTTCACCTACCGACGGCACCCCAGCATCACCACAGAACCAACGGAATTGCGATCACGTATCTATTGACCGAACGAAATAATCGGAACCAACGAGAAAATTGGACGATTCCAACTATTTCAGACTAAATGGAAACGCGATAACCGTGCAAACAATAGGGCACGTATAACGTTATTATCTTTACCTTCACAAGCTCATCACGCGCTATATACATACATACTTTTCATATAACGAAGATGTGTGCGTCTGAATGAAAATCGTTTTTATTTACGAATACATGAAGAGGTTGACGGTGAATATTGAAAGTGGTTTTGCTGCAGGAATTAGCTCCATTGGAAGATAAAAGTATTCTAAATAGTTATTAAAATTCAATATAATGTGATAGATTTTCATTTCAAAATTCATGTTCTGTCAATAATTATTAATAATAATTTGGAAAAATTATTCTCTTACAATAAACAAAAGTTAGAAACTCGCACGTTGCTTTGTCGTTAAATATGCGGCAGGCGATTAATAATTGGTTAAACTAACCATGAATTTGGCTATCGTTACCAATAACTTGGTTGGTCTAACTAATTAATCATGCTGTGCATATTTAATCAATAAATTGGTTGTCCCCGATAATCAATTTTTCCCGTGTTCCTAATTATTTCTTACCTTGGGCAAAGCTACCTTTATATGTATGATTGCGAATCTTGGATTCATTCGCTGTATAAAATCGGTGTAAATTGTATTTTCTAATGTCTGTAATTTAATAATGTCTCACATCATTTTCTATTTTAACAACTCATTATTTAATACATTATTTTATTTTTATATGGATAAAAAAAAGCTTCAGTAGAATTCTAAAATAATGTTTCGTTATGTATAAAATGTTTACGCAACATCCGACCATGAACTGCCGTCTTATTTAATTTCTTTCCATTTTTAACGCCTTTTTATTTCGAAAAAATTATTTGAAACATCGACGCAAACGTTTGACCACTCTGGGTAATAGCTGAAAAATGTTGATATCTAATTGGAGATTTTTGAGAAGAATTTCAAATTTTTTAATTGGAGCGCAATATTTTTATTTAAAAAATCCATGAAAAAAAAGTTTCAGTAAAAAATATTTTTTAAAATAAAAACTTTTTTTTCGGGCTTATAGAATAGTATAAAAAATTATGGAGCGAATTGGAAGGCGTCAGGAATCGCTTACTGAATTGCCCAGGAATATCCCATATATATCTATAGAAACGAAGTAGCTAATGCGCAGTGTCTTTTATGGCTAGCATCAAATTGGCATTAACCCTATTAGCGGTGGAAAGATAAATCAATAGTAGATTCGCCCTGGCTATCGAGTAATAAATCAAACAGGGCCCGACTATTCTTGATAGCACGAGGTTGATTAATTACCTATAGGTTCCACGGATTTTATATCTGCGAGCATAAATGCAAACGAGCCCACTAGCTGAATATCCAAATTCGCTGCGATTAAGCGATTCACGTAAATGAATGCTTTTTGTTCCCTTCTGCAATCTCGCTCGCATACACGCGAACGCATGCATCAATACCATTCCTCTTCAAAGTCAGAGTATTTAATAAAAAAAAGATGTTTAACCAGACAACATATTTATATTATCTATCGATATAAATATCTTCTCACAGCAACAAGCAATCGATTTATCCAACTATATGCTGATTAAAGTACCTCAATTTCAATTAGAAATTAAATATTCACTATTATTAATATTTTATTTTATTCTCTCAGTCTCTACAATTGGTAACAATATCATAAAAGTTGATTATTTTCGGATTTTAATTAATGATTTTTATAACGGAAAATAAAGCTTAGTGCTTTTTTTATCTACCACATCATTTACAGGTAGGGACAAAATATAAATAAATAAAAATATTGGAGATTTCTAGCCTTGATAATTATAAATAAACACTCCTGTTACTTCTTAGCAGAGTTGTAAATTCCTAATTATTTTAGAAATAATATTGATGGTACAACTGGCCCTGTAATTATGTTTTTATAATAATAACTTGCAATGTTTATAATATAATATATGAACTTTTGAATAGAGGCAAAAAGTATTATTTCCCATAAAATTTCATGGTAATCTTACTGAAGAAATGGAGAGTTACTGTTAATGCATTGCGAAAGTAATAGAGGAGTGTGCTTGTCCATTTTTTCACAATTTCTCCCAACATTCAATTAAAAATTAGGTTTCATTTACAACTAATCATAATGGGGTCTTACAACACTGCTTCTTAGACATCACACAGAAATGCACACAAAATCTCATAGACGCTCCCCAGCCACTAAGACATTTCATAAGTCCCATAAATGAGTATCACAAGCCCGTCCCATATGTGAGTGCCTTGACATATCGTAAGTGTCATGAGTGTCTCTTTGTGAAAATCTCAGTGTGAGTTTTTGTGAGTGCAGTGGTCGTCTGTAATAATCTGTCCATTTGAACGTTTGCAAATGGCTTGACTCGTGTTTAACGTATGTCAGTATAAATACAAAAGAGTAACTGTGTGCATGTTTGCAAGTGTCTATAAGAATTCCCACCTGAAATATATAGCAAAGAGTTTTATCGTCTCCAAATTACTATGTTGAATATGCTAGAGTGTCACACTGAGATAAGAGTTTATTTGTGGGTACTAGGATTTGATAACTATTACCAAATCATAATGTTAAATATGGCGAAATGAATATTTTGTTATAATTAACAAATCGCTTATTTGACCCTTTCAATTGGCACAAATAGTGATTTATACGTTTATTAACTAACAGTTAATAAACGCCCGCGCAGAAAAAAGTAGTCCAGGATGGAGTCTCGGATGGAGTCCAGGATGGAGTCCAGGATGGAATCTTGGCAGTCCAGGATGGAATCCCGGATGGAATCTTGGCAGTCCAGGATGGAGTACAGGATGGAGTCCAAGATGGAGTCCAGGATGGTGTCCGCCGACTCCGGCTTTTAATCGGATCCCGGAGTCGGCGGACACCATCCTGGAGGACCCGTGAATCTCGGCTGCCCTACGGCAGAATCCATCCGGGTGTCCATTATGGATTCTCACATGGACTGTCTTACAGTCCATCCCGGACTCCATCCTGGACGGTCCGCGAATGTCGGCTGTCCGATGGCAGTATCCACCCTGGTGCCCATTTTGGATTCTCGCCTAGACGGTCTCGCCGTCCATCCCGGACTCCGTCCTGGACGGTCCATGGAATCTCAGCTGTCCGACGGAAGAATCCATCCTGGACTCCATCTTGGACTCCATCCTGGACGATGCGGGTGTCCACCAGGAGGTTGACAAGAGGACCAGACCGCGCCCACCTTGGGCACCTTGGTGTCCAGGCGATCCATTTAGGACCACTCTTACTACGTTAACGGGGGATAGACCCCTCGTGTGTAGTCAAACTCAGGACAGCTTTCTAGTCTTATATACGCTCAGGCTTCAAGTCACTTGCGAAAAACGGTGCGTCCGTTTGCCATCTAGTGGCATCATGCAAAACACCGATACACAATGCTCCGCTAGATGGCGAGCGATCGAAGCGTTTCTCGCAAGTGACTTGAAGCCTGAACGTATATAAGACTGAAAAGCTGTTTTGAGTTCGACTACACACGAGAGGCTTACCCTCCGTTGACGTAATAAGAGTGGTCCAACATGGATCGTCTGGACACCAGGGTGCCCAAGGTGGACACCCGGATCGTCCAGGATGGAGTCCAGGATGGGATCCAGGATGGAGTCCGGGATGGACTGCGAGACAGTCCAGGCGAGAATCCATAATGCACAACAGGATGGATTCTGCCACCGGACAGCCGAGATTCACGGGTCGTCCAGGATGAAGTCCGGGATGGACTGTAAGACAGTCCAGGTGAAAATCCATAATGGACACCAGGATGGATTCTGCCATAGGACAGCCGAGATTCACGGGTCGTCCAGGATGGAGTCCGGGATGGACTGTAAGACAGTCCAGGTGAAAATCCATAATGGACACTAGGATGGATTCTGCCGTAGGACAGCCGAAATTCACGGGTCGTCCAGGATGGTGTCCGCCGACTCCGGGATCCGATTAAAAGCCGGAGTCGGTGGACACCATCCTGGACTCCATCCTGTACTCTATCCTGGACTGCCAAGATTCCATCCGGGACTCCATCCTGGACTGTCAAGATTCCATCCTGGACTCCATCCTGGACTCCATCCTGCACTCCATCCTGGACTACTTTTTTCTGCGCGGGCGTTTATTTGAACTTCTAAATTGGCCTAAATAATGATTTGTTAATAGTTAATAAATTTATATTTTAATGAATATTTCCGTTATTAGTGTCCACAGAACATTAAGTTGACTCAATATTCGATTGGCTTTTAATTTGAACAATACTTATTAACAGTTACCATTATAATAATTTGAATCAATTAATGCATATCTTGACAGAACGGTACATCTAGTTGGATGTGCTTTCCAATCGTATTGGTTCAAGTGAAGATAAAACTACAAATAAATAAACGTATATTTAATTAGAGATATATTTATTATACATTTTCCTTATAAATAAATAAATCTTTTTGTGACTCGGTTATAACAATATAATCGACGGTTACAATTACATTAATGTAATTGTTTCTTATGTAATGGTTACATTTCGGATTATGCGTAATACCGGTTACTCGAAGCCATGTTACCTCGAAACTTGGAGAGTCAATAACAGACAAATTGACGTACTCAACATTTTCGGTTAGTAGTTCTACGATGATACGTCCGACATCGATTGAATCGGCAATCCCCATCTCGCTCAAAAGACGATATGTAAACTGTAATTGTAACGTGGCAACGTTAGACTTCCCTACTTGTATCTGCTTGAACCTATTTATTAGTACAATACTTCTGTACTTACGTTCGAAGGCGTTTCTAATCCGTCGTGCAAGCCCCACGAAATGAGGAAGTCGTTCATCTTATGCACTGTTTCGCTCGCACTGCCAAACTACGACTATGGCGTGATTGCGTCGAGAATCGCACGAGAACGAACTCATCTTCTGAGGGTCGACGGTTGTAAACAACCGGTACGGTACTTTACTCAAATATAACTTTGTTAACTATTAACAAATCTGCGTAACGGCAAATAATGATTTGTTAACTATTAACAAATCTGAAGTTGTCCTGACAATCTTTAATCTTGTTGTCCCAAATCGTTCTTTATTTATAATAAACAACGAACGACTTATGTCAAAAAAATTGCATAAGCAAATCGTTCATTTGACGGAAATGCCGTTAGAATAAAACTTTGTTATGAGAACACTCATTTTTATTCGCTGTTAATAAATTTTGTAACTGTTAAAAAATATTTTAAGAAACAGCTCATCTAAATATATTTTGTTGTAGTGAATAAACTCTTTTCTCAGTGCAAGCGCCCGAACCATCCAATATAACTGTGCACAATAATTATTTATAGTTATTTATCCCAATTCCCAGAAAGTATTGCGAACTTCAATTAAGTTGCCAGTACTTAATTGAAGTACCACGAATGGTTGAGCGAATTACACGTTCTACTTCGATGATCAAAATGATTTTCATGAAGCAACCTCATAGAAATTATTGAAAAACTATAGCATGCCCTTAGGAGAACGGCGATGTAGATGAGTCGTATAACCCAAGAGGTTGGTTCAATCTCCTAAAAAAAGTTTACAATTATTAAAAAATCAAAGTACCAAACCAATTGAGCGAAATAGAACGACATTTAGGTGAAACACTTGGTGCCTGCTGCGATGCTATAGATAATCTGCACGAAAACAAAGAAATGGTTAAGATAACAATGCGGTAGTTGTCTCAACTATACAAGATTTTTTAATTGTAGAAATCGCGGCAACCTATTGGTGAGGTTGAGTCAAGCTCCTTACTCGCGTCGCCGTATCTACACTGTCAAAAATAAAAAGAAATTTACAACACAAATACTGGAAATGACTATTCAAGTGTATATCAAATGCACAAACTTTGTGTAGTAAATGTAAATTAATATACATTGTGTTGTAAGTTTCCGAATAATCCTTTATTTTACTATACGTGTAGTAAATTTACAACACACAGCTTTGAATGTTCAAAGACGATATATGAATATTCTTGTACATGTAGTGTAACGGGACGTCCTTATCACCGCCGAGATTTTGGCAGTTGGCCACCAGGTGGCCAAATGTGCTCGCCTCTCGCGCAAGCGCAGCGCGGCAGTGGCGGCTATGTACACCCGAGTCAGCTGTCTCTCCGGGTCCTTTCCTATATCTCTACCAAAATGACCACACCGTCACGTCGTCTTACACGAGGCAATCCCTAATGGGACCTCGTGTACATTTTACCTGCACTATTAAAAAAATGTGTTGCAAATTTACAACACATGTGTATGAAGTTTTTTTTTACCAAAATCGTCTATGAAATTCCTGTAATTTTACAATACTGTAATTTTACAACACATCAGTGTTGTAATTTATTAGTATTAGTAACGGTAAATTATATATACCAGTGTTGTAAAAATCAACGTAGCAGTTGAAATTTCATAAACGGATTCTGTAAAAGTGTTTCCTGCACATGTTTAATAATTTTACCTCGGATTTTTTTAACACTGTAAGCTCCTGAAGAGGTTGAGCCAACCTAAATTCTGTTGGTTCCATTTTTCTTTTTTCTCAGTGTACTAAACGATGACAGCATCTTCCAAGGTATAATCAAAATTGACATGCAAAGTGTTCCAAGTAGATAATACATCATCGATTCGATCGGGCTAAAAGTACGTTGCAAAGGATACAGAGCCAGTGTCAAGAGTTCCAAGAAGCGTAATCGGTCAATCAATGTTCGTATATCCATTAGACTATACGGGTATTCCATCCAGCAACATACACGCGAGCTTCCATCGTGTCTGTGTAAAAACGTGTACGTATTAGCTATAGTATATGTTTGACTATACATACTTAGCGTGGCTTACCGGTAATAAATATTGATTGCCCCGTAAGGAGAGATACGTTCGGTAAGAAGAGGAGCGTGGGATTAGGGTCGAGAAATTTTGGTCCCCGGGGCGAATGAGACGGGTCAGGCTCATCGGCAACCCCCGCTTTCCGTCCACCACCCTCGTCTCTGTTTAAGTAAGACAAACGATTCCCTACGATAATGTTTCCCGTGTGGCGAAGCACGCTCGCCTAGTAGTTTCCTTCTCCACCTCTGCTAGTTCGCTTGCATCAGCTGAGCCGGAACGAGAGCCTTTTCGTGACACTGGCAACACGCTCGGCCGTCACAGACGACCCCCCGGAGTCTAACGTGTGCTGCAGCTACTTTGAAAATTATCTCAGACAGATTAAATCCATCGAGATGCAGAGCCGATGGATTCGAGATTCGTAGCCAATACCAAGCCAGAATGAGCTGCAACGGACATTAGCAGCGTGAAATTGTTATTCGATACGTGATCTAGATGAATCATCCTTAAGCCGCTCAACCCTTTCGGAACTGCGATGCATTAACGATAATGTCCGTGCGTCAATTTTGTTTTCTAGTACTCTGAAATGAGAACAAAAAGGGTTATAATTATGAAACTCATATGTTAGCGGTTATCAATTATCGGTTGCACTTTGATGGGTTTAAAACCCATTCAGTGCCGTAACTAGGCATGTGCAGAGTGTGCGATTTTTTTTCTGAGATTTTTAACCACTGCAGTTAGTTTATATGTGAATTGAGTTCAGCATAATCGGGTCCATAAACACAAAGCACGGTGAATGATATATGGGTTCGAGATGTAGTAACTAAAAATAGAAATCTTCGCTCGTGTCAGAGTTACCAGCCAGTAATTTTTTTTTATTGAGATAGAAAAATACCAGGGTGAGCTTTGGGAGTTCGTTCTTCCCATTACGCTCAAATGTTCCTCTTACCAGCCAGTAGTATGTTTCCTGAATGTATAAGCGCCACCTATCAGTAACCGCGGCTAACTATACTTTGAGAAAGCTGCAAAATTTTAGTTTACACGATTGGCAGTTTTGTCGCATTCGTGCTATTGGGACGCGGAACTTGCGTACACTGCAAACATACGAACAGGCGATTCTAGTCAGCTCGGGCCTTGTCGTTGTTACATATTTCCTTGGACAGCACATATATGTCAACTTTTCAGCAAACTTAAAATGATAAAGTCGTACCTGAGAACAACCATGGGGCAAGAACGATTGACAAACCTGGCTAAATTATTAATTAAAAATGAAATAGCAAAAAATATTGATTACAACAGCATAATAGACGATTTTGCGAGTGCGAAGACAAGACGTGTTAGATTTTAGGGTATATTCTGTCATATTTATATTGCTTTGTTTTTAATTAATTAAAAAAAAGATTTTTTGTGTTTTAAAGGACTTTATGCAATTTTTTTGTCTAGTTATTACAAAACTGCAAAAAAGTTTCAATGAAACATTTTTTTTTATTTCCCTCTTCTTTGGAGACATATGCACTTTATTTGGCGCGCCAAATTTGTGGCAAAGAGGGGCGCCAAATAGGTGGTCTGCATAGGGCGCTCAAATTCCTAGTTAAGGCACTGGGCCTCTTTAGGAATTCATTTTGTAAAAACTACTCAGAGGATAATAGGTATTCATTTTGGCACGGATATTCATTTATATTTTGTCTTATTAGATGTCAATTTTCTCATCAAAACATTGTAAATCATGCAAACTGATCGAATTTGTAGTTAATCGGTCGTATTGATTATTCGGTAGCCCTTATATAAATAATAAGAACTTCATTGTTGGTAACCCTAGCAGATCGAACAACCCAAAAAAAACCTTATTTCCAACCCGGTCGGATTGAGCCACAAATCCAACCGATAATTCTTGTCAATCCAACCGAAAAACCAACCGTACTTTCGAAAGCTCGCAGCTTGCGAATAGGTTGGTCCCCGGGTTATTGAGACACAAGTCCAACCGGAATTCCAACCGTCGCAAGAAGCATCGCTCGGTTGGTCTCAGCGTTGTGCGGGGTTTTCCCAACCGGAATACCAACTGGCGCAAAAAGCAGCTACAGTTTGGTCCCTGGGTTGTGGAACCCCAGATCCAACCAGAATTCCGACTGTTGCAAGAAGCATCGACCGGTTGGTCCCTGGGTTGTGCAAACCCAGGTCCAACCGGATTTGCTAGCAGTTCAAGCCACACTTAGAATTCATCGTGCTGATTTCTTTCAGTATTCGTGGGTAAAATCTCGATCCTGCTGAGAATTTTCTTGTACCCTAGCGTATGTTGTACGCTACGGTATAAACAACAGTAATAACGACCCACGTCGATAAATGGGTGAACGGCGTATTACGATAGCCTGTACTTATAGATGGAACGACGAACAATCACTTGCGAGAAACGTTTCGGGTCATTCGCCATCTAGCGGAGCTAAGCCGGATTTCCGCGTGACAAAAGGGAGGGGATCCACCTCTTCACGATCGCTATCGTGCGTGCACCCGAAGTTAGCCCGCTAGATGGCGAATGAGCCAAAAAGTTTCTCGCAAGTGATTGTTTGCCGTTCCATGTATAAGTACAGGCTATCGTAAGTCACCTTACGCCCATATATCGACGTGGGTCGTTTTTATTGTCGTTTATACCCTAGCCTACAACATACGTTAGGGTATAGAAAAATTCCCAGCAGGACCGTCATTTCGACAATGATAACTAAAAGAAATCACGGCACGACGAATTTCAGGACCGCGAATTCTAAGTGTGGCTTGAACTGCTAGAATACCATATTGGACCTGGGTTTGCACAACCTAGAGACCAACCAGTCGGTGCTTCTTGCGACAATTACAATTCGGTGGTCGGTGGTGGTTGCGACGGTTGGAATTCCGGTTGGACCTGAGTTTGCACAACCCAGAGACCAACCGGTCGCTGCTTCTTGCGCCGGTTGGTATTCTGGTTGGCAAAACCCTGCACAACCCTGAGACCAACGGGGCGATGCTTCTTGCGACGGTTGGAATTCCTGTTGGACTTGTGTCTCAACAACCCGTGGACCAACCTATTCGCAAGCTGCGAGCTTTTGAAAGCTCGGTTGGTTTTTCGATTGGATTGACAAGAATTATCGGTTGGTTTTGTGGCTCATTCTGACTGGGTTGGAAATACGGTTTTTTTGGGGTTTTCACGGTTGTTTTCACGGTTGTTCGATCTGCTAGGGAAAGTATTTCTTTATTGGAAAAAAGACTCACTTTTGGCAAGTTTATATATTAATTGTGTGAAAAATACCGAACTTGTCATTCCAATGCTCTCATCTAAAAAGAATATACCCACATAGCACATAATATTGCCTAAATATTGCAGGAATATTTCAAATATTTCATTACACGGGAATATTTGCATAAGCTCCCAATCGAATATTCACAAATATTTAATTGGAATATTGAGAATGTACAGTTCAGAAATATTGTTGAAGGTAAAACAATTTGCCAATCATTTTTTAAATATTTCTGAACATTACCTGTAAAACAAAACATTCCATTTCTTCAACAATATTTCACAAAGTTTCGAATAAAATTCGAATAAAATTTCAGATTAGCTTTTGCGAATATTACAATGGAACTTTTGTTGCAACATTCCAATATATTTAAAATGGAAATTTCTAATCTAGTTTAAAAATTTTGAATTTGACATGATTTGTATTTCGCGATAAATTCACCTCGTTCTCTTGAGTATCATTCGATTTGATAAAACTCAAATTCAATAGGGAAGTCGTCCTATGATTATTTAGAAATGGGGTCAAATTCCGACAGAAATTGGAAGCCTCGTTAGAATTTACTGGAAAACGCGATATGGTATGAACCGTTTTTTTTTTACAAGATTGTCATGCACCAGAAATCTTCTGAAAGGTTGCTCTATATTTATTTTTTAATTCATCAGTCTTTGTCGACAGAACATACGGGCGATGAAAGTATAACGTTTGTACAAGTAGTCGATAGTTTAGTGGTTAGCGTGATAGACATTAGGTCGTTAAATAGGTTTGATAGGTAGGTAGATGTAAGTCTTTGAGCGAGAATCTACGTTTCTTTCAACCGTATTCACCTCTGAAACAAATATAGTTAATAAAACTCTAATATTTTTATATATTTTTGAAGCAGAATCGGTTTTTAAAATTACTCGTCGTTAATTCGACGTGGATATGCTATTTTCTTTTTTTTTCAATAAATAAGATTATTATCGAGGACATCCAATGGTGCTACTTAAAAACTCGTAATCAAAAAATTATAATAAAAACGATGGAATTTCTTACGAATTAGCCTTGGGCGGAAAATGTAATATTAACACAATATTGCTCTGTAATATTATTGAAATATTGTATTTGCAACGTTTTGAGCGGACATTGCAAGATTCCTACAATATTTTAGAAATGTTTTAAACATCTTTCACAATATTTTCGCAATATTGCATTATTGCAAAGGAATGTTTTGATAATGTTTCAGAAATATTTCGGTGTTATGTGGGATAGGAAACCGACCTGTTTTTCGGGACCCAAGATTGTGCAAATCCCTTAATAGATGTTGAATTGATTAAGCAGATTACCGTAGTAATAATAAAAATATTAACAATATATAACATTATGCAGTTTAATATATAAAATTACATAACGCATAAAATATAGGAAGTGTATATCGCGATACGGTACACGTTATACGGTATAATTGAACGATTAAACGAACTTGCAAAGTGAAGTTCGATCGCAATTATATGAAGGGCCTCGTTTGAAGAGATTACACTTTGTAGTTCCCCTTTTGCCCGCCAAAAGTCACAGCGCTTCAGAGTATAGTGTAAAAATACGTGGCAGGGGTCGTGTACGCGTCTCGCGCGGCAGTGGCAGTAGTCTCATTTTTTGAGAGTTATTAATTAAACTGCTTTGTTATATGGGTAAAATATGTGATATACATATTGTGGGAGGGAGGGTTTGTAATCTCTTCGAACGAGGTCCTTCATATAATTGCGTTCGAACTTCACTTTGCAAGTTCGTTTAATCGTTCAATTATATTCCGTGCCTCGTTCTCGAGATTACAGCTTGTAGTTATTCAGAGTGAGCAATTTAATTCTTCACTTTATGAACTTTATTTGATGCACTTATTCTGTGTATTTCGTACTTAAGTATTAATTTTTTATATTTTACGTACGGTTTACATCAGACAGTCTAAAAATAAAAAATCTTCCCCGTTACAATTTAATTTACGAGTCAAAAGTCGCAGATGCAAAGTTTCGATCTGATGTAATCGATCGATTATAAAATCTCGTTCTGACTTTTTCGACCAGCTTGCTGTATTTCTTATTGTATTTAAGTTGATATCTTTATTTAGTGCAGCCGATGTTGACGTGTGTTTCGTAGAATGCGAGGAAAATATCAAGCTGTCTATACCGCTTTTAGCTAATACTTCTTTGATCCACCTGCTTATTGACTGTGATCCGACAGCTTTTTGTGGCTTCTTATAGCTATGAATATATTTTTCTTTGTATTTCTAATACTCTGTGTTTTTACTATGTATTTTACTATAGTCTCTACCACGCATATTCTGCGATCTTGTTCATATTTTGGCAAAAAGAAAGGAGGCTGTAGCCTATTTGATCCAGAAGTCTTTATCCGACCAGGTACTCTGATTTCTAAACTAGTGTTCTTAATAATTACATTAGGTATTTTTATGTTCGCAAGTGTTTGTGCTCTGTGTCCTGTACATAATGCTAGTAATATCAGTCTTTTGTGTTAATCGTTGTAGAATTAAATCTTCCAACGGATAGAATACTTTTAGATAATCGAGTACAGTGTTCACGTCCCATGTATATGAGTAATACGTAGGCCTTGCAGGTCTCAATTTGTAGATACCTTTAAAAAACCTATTGATCATTTTTTCCTCTCCTATATTATTTAAGGACAAAAATGATATTGCCCATCTATAAGTGTTTAATGATGAATAGGATAGGATTCTATTATAGTTATTTGTTAAGAATTTTAAAGGATTATTGCATGTTGGTTCGTAAGGTTCAAATTTATTTTCTGCACAAAATTCCCACCAATTTTTTAAAACCTTACTATCCTGTTTTATAGTGGAGTCCGTCAATGAAGTTAACAAGATATTTGCTGATTCTGCGGGTATCTTTTTCCTTATAAAGACGTTGATGAGACTCTGTCTGCCATCAAACACAATGTTTCCGCTTCTGAATGTACTTTTGACCTTCACAAAAATAACAGTAATTTATTATTTGGTCCCAATTATATCGAATCTTCCACTAACAATTCTTTGAATAGTGGATACCAGGGCTGGTTTGACCAGTCCGGCATAACTATCATACCCGATGCACTTTCCTTTTTTATTTTACTAGCCATTTTAAGACTAGATTGAACGGCGGACAAACATAAAATTTTATTTTGTCCCATCTAATAGTGAAAGCATCTACTTCGAATGCCGTAATATCTGGCAACCAAGATACGAATTTTCCGCATTTATTATTAGTGTTATTATTATTTTTTATTTCTTATTTTTTTTAAATCTAATTGCAAATAAGTCCATTTCTGGACTGCCAAACTTATTCACTATTTTTGCAAACGCGGTGTCGCATAGCTCCCATTCCGTAATTTTCCCCTGGTTTTCCTAATGCAAACTTTACTGCTAATAACTCTCTATAGTTTATCAAATAAGCTTTTTGCGTTTCATCCCAGAATCCAAAGACGCTGTCTATATTCTTTGTGGCACCCCAATCAGTCCGATGCATCCGAAAAAATGTCCATTTGGAAATCGCCAGTTTAAATCGGGTTTCTGGAAGTATTTAGAGCTGTCTTCCACCATAATAAATCATGTCTGGTACATTTAGGGGTTTCCACGGTCGCGTCATAACCTTGTTTATCGGGGTGGGGTTCAAGTTCCGAATGGTAAAACACGAAGGTCTAAAATTGCGAAAGTTATTATCTCACCTACATTTTTGACGAAATTCGCTATAAAACATTTCGTCAAAAATGTAGATGATATATTAAATTTCGGAATTTTAGACCTTCGTGTGTTTACCATTCGGAGCTTTAAACCCGCCCCGCATACTGCTATTAGAGAACCAATACATTTTCAGTTACATCAACTATGTATTTTTTAGAACTAATTATAAATCCTAAAAATTGTATTCTCTGTGAAGGTACCAAATTACTTTTTCGCCAGTTTATAAGGAAACCTAGATCTGCCAGTATGTTAAATATTGCGTTTCTTTTTGTTTTACAAGATTGGTAATCTTTGGAAATTATCAGAATATTATCCAGATAAATAACTAGAAAATGCCCACTTGATCTTAAGTAGTTGACTAGTGGTTTTAATATCTTCGTAAATATATAAGGAGCAGACAATGAACCGTTCGGTAAACAAGTAAACTGGTATGTTTTCCTCTCGAATTCAAAACGTAAATCTTATAGATCTATGTTGCACATATAGTAGTATAGTGCACCTGGGAGTACGAAGTTTACCGCGGTTTTCATGCTCTCAATTTTTAAATGGTGAACGTCCATCACTTCGTTTAAGTTTTCCAAATTCAGAATAAATAGGTTAGTTCCATCTGATTTGGGCTTTAGAAAATAGCCAGAGAGACATTGCTTTTTACTTTCATTACAAAGTTCTATTACACCTTTGTGCTTTAACAGTTCTATTGATTTCCTATATTCTTTCTTTTCCTAACTTTTCTGATAATATCTAAGTCTGCCCGCAATTTTGCCTACGATTATTTAAAGTTCTGTTTCGGTCGAAATCTGAACTCGTTGTTCACACAAGGTTTGTATGGTTGCTGATTTTTCTTGAAGAAAACTTTTGATATCGGCGGCCCTTGGTTGTTTCGATTGTCTGCTTGCGCGTAGGCCGGTTTCCGGGCTTGCAGGCCGTTGTATATGTTATTTCAGACATAAGAGAGCCTATAATGGTCAATGCTGAGCTAGCTATCTTTTGTCTTTCCATCATGTGCTCATCTCTTATTAGCGTTCTTTCTTATTCGGGGTTTTCTGAATCGATGTTTGTTGGGTCGTCACCGAGACCCTGCACTATTTACATTGGCATCAATATGTCCTGTTAACAAAGAACAGGGGGTAACCTTTTTAGACTTTTGTTGAGCAAGTCAAGTCTAAATCGTGGCATGTCTGAGCATGTAAAAAACCAATTTTTCCTTCAAAGGGAATACCTTTTTAGACTTTTGTTGAGCAAGTCCAGTCTATTCGTGACATGTCTGAACATGCAAAACAATTTTTTCCCTTCCCTGAGGCGTGTAGCGCTCGGGGTCGAGAGCTAACAAAACGACACAATCATCCGCGGTATACGTGTCTATACACGTTTCTCGGAATTGCTGCCGATGTATCCAACCGCT
Source organism: Ephialtes manifestator (assembly GCA_963970395.1). Lineage (NCBI taxonomy): Eukaryota > Metazoa > Arthropoda > Insecta > Hymenoptera > Ichneumonidae > Ephialtes > Ephialtes manifestator. The sequence goes on from OZ019969.1 coordinate 30,788,086, forward strand.
CCTGTTGGTGTATCGGTGGCTCTCAATATCATAAAGAAATTTTTCTTAACTTACCTTCGTTTTCTTTTTCTTCCTTGACATTCTCTTAGTGAGGTTATTCATCTCTGATCTCAGTTTTATTTTTTTACTTCTACTAATGTTTCTAATAACTGTGTGTCCATTGTCTTTCTTTTCTTTCACATTTCTCACAAAATGTCTTGTACAAAAGTATCCTAGTCTCTATCTCTTGACTTGAAGCGTTCACGGAAAAAAAGATTAGTTGCCATAACCAAGAAATGAGTTGACATAACCAATCGATTATTCTATTTATCTTACAACTCAAATGGTAATACCAACGATTCAAATGGTAATACCGACGATTCGAATGATAATACCGACGATTCGAATGGTAGTCCCAACTATTAAAGTGGTAGTTCCAACGATTGGATTAGTTAACCTAACTAATCTCGCGAGAACTAATCGTGAATAGTTGAGGTTACTATTCAATATGGTTGAGGCAATTAATTTTTTAGACATTGTGTAAAGCAAATCGAAAATGTAGTTGCCACAACCAAACATTTCTTTCCGTGTTGTTTCTCCTAGCGCGGAGCGAAAAGGAATGAGACGGACTGCCACTGCCACGCGAGACGCGAGCACGATCCCCACCACGGATTTTTAAACTATACTCTGAAGCGCTGTGACTTTTGGCGGGCAAAAGGGGAACTACAAACGGTAATCTCGAGAACGAGGCACGAAATATAATACAGAATGTATGGCTTCCAATTCAGTACGTCTTGACGGTTCGACGTATCGGCTAAGAATGTCTCAATAGACGACTCAGACAGCCCTGGTGCTGTGTATCCTTATCTTTTAGTGTTCTGAAGTGATTGGTCCGATGTGTTGGGCCTGCAAGGCTCACTTTTGCCTTTAGCAATGAACGCAGGGTGATGAGCTCGTGTTATGGTGAGGGTTTCTATGCCCCGAACTGACTTCGAATGAAAAAGTTGCTTTCAGGGCAATATTTTTTTAAAACTTCGAAAAATCGATGTTTAGTTTTATTTGTGCAAAAAACATGATTTGAGGTTGTTGGATCATTTTTGCAATATTCTCACATGAAAGTAAACTTCGAAACGAAGAAATTCCGTATGCAACATTTTTCGATATTGTCCGTATCCCAAAAAGAATGAGCTTTTGAAAATATTTTTTTGTTTTCTCCTTGTCGGCTATAAGTCCATAAAAATGTTGATCAAAAATCGTTTTAAATATGGCGAGAGCTCCATTCACTCTGGTGAATAATGAAAAAAAATAATAATAAATCCAATGGACGTTGGTCAAAATAAGTCCAATGGAAGCTGGTCGAATCGGCATAGAATATACACATATTGCTAATTGGTCAACATCAACCGAAGTTGTTTAGCCTCAGCTGTTTGAATTTTTTGTTAGCTACACGAGCATAATTAATTGTATTCGATTATCATTTCCCCAATTTCAGAAATTCATAAATGATTATCAATTAAACTCTACAGAAATTCCCACCGTGTATTCTATGGGTATTCATGGAGTACAGAAGCAAAGGAGCAGTAGAGCTCTTTATGATAATTACTATATCGGTTTTCGAATCGATACCATACATATATTATCATTCGTGATTACACGAGGGAACAAGGGATTACCGAGAGAGCCGAACGTTTCGAGTTCACTTTCAATGTTTACATATAGTCGCGCAATCGAAAGTTCTCCACAGACTGGAGTCACTCGACAATCTATGTGTACTTATAGAAGGAGGTATAATACTGATTGATTTAAACTACCCTTCGAATTAATCAACATAGTTTGCTTATGGACTATATTACCACCTGATTGATAGGATCTTTCGATTAAGAATTATTTCCAGCAAAATGGGACACCGATGTGTTTGCACCCCCTTTCAATTACGTTGGCAACTTTCGTGGCTGTAATGTGTAAGGAAAAAGCAGATGTTACCAATGAGGGAAAGAGAAACAGCAGACAGAGAGAGGAGAGGGAGAGGCAGAGAGACAGAGAGAGATAGATAGATTAAATGACGAGCTGCTTACTGTGAGCACCAGTTGTCAAGAATTACCTATACCTACAACCCCTTCACACTGCTTGCAATTCCTGCTCCGTTCGGGAAATAACCCGCCAGCGTTAAGCCCCTAAGGGATTATCTCGAACCTCCAGCTACTAATTAACTCAATTAGATAGTGCCTAAAGCGGCGTTTCTGCTTCTCCTTCCATAGTTCTGAGTGCGTACCGAGAAACGTGTGTACTACTTGGGTAAAATCCCTCGGAATCCCTATGATGTACACTAAAACGCGCAACAACGTATAACGTGTATGCAAAATTCGCGTATAATTTTAGTACGGCACGCTCTTCAAAGATTCTCATCGGATTTCTATCGATCGAAATCTGCTAAATTTATTGAAAAAAAGACGGTAAAAAAGTTGCTTTAAATGTTATGTACAAGTACTGGAAGTTTTTATGGAAAAACTGGCATACGAAATTTAATATACAAGTGCGGTCTAAAATTAATATATATTTGTTACACGGAGAAAAGTCTGTAGATAGCTACGAGAGTTTCCGTTTTTAATTACTATAACTCGCGTACCGCGGTGACACATGGACTTTATCGTAGTTGTTCTTATAGATGTAAAAGCTTTCAAAATGTGTATTGTAATCGTTCTGATTTTGCTTTAGTATCATGCTCATTATCCCTATATTAATGTTTCCAACCGAAATTTTACTTATACGTATACGTATGAAAGTATTCCCCTTTTATATAGAAATAATTAGTGAATTTTTCGTACTATTTTCAATGTGATACTAGAATTAGTTATGGAAAGATTTTCCATGCGTTCCCTTAAATGTATTTAAAGGAAGGAAGGGGAATGTATTTAATATGCTTTGCAAGTTAGGGTATAAAAAATGTGAACATTTTTAAAGACGCCATCATATTTTTTTATTTAATTTTGTTTCTCTGAAAGTAGATCGATAAGTCATAGAGTTGAAACTTATCGTATGACAACTCTACCAAAAACACAAATACCTGACAGCATCACTGTAATGTCTTCGATGTCGAAAGACACTTTTGGCAAAATGTCTTTCTTTGTATGCACCGCGGTAGATCTTTTCGTTTACGGGAAAAATCGTGGTTATTCGTAATCTAGCGGCTGAAAAATAACTAAACGTTCTTTGGATTTGTTTATCATATTAATATGACATGTCAATGATTCTTATGGTGTATAGTAATTACAGCTGCATGTATAAGAACGCCATGTACATTAGGGCTGTTCAAAAAAACATAATTTCTTTATAAACGGTTGCTCCTGAAATGCTGTATTGATTATCACAAAAAAAAATGTTTCGCGAAAGCTGGGAGTTGTGCGATGATATTAAGTACTGCCGCATCAAGGCCAACATTCATTAAAAACGGCGATTTTTAGAATTTTTTTTTACTTGGTGAAGCGCTCATGGAGATTGTGGTTGCTTTCGATAAACCATGAAATTGTGTAAAAGCAGAAACATGTTCGATAATGTTTAGTACTGCCGCATCGACATTGAAGTTAACAAAATAAAAAATGAAATCCTTTAAAACATTGAAATATTCATCTGCTCATCGACTACTTCGCGCGTTTTCAAATGACAAAATGGCTCGTGAAACGGGAGTCCTGTATGACCAAATTAGGTACTGCCGCATTGATATCGCAGTTCTCGAAAATTCGAAAATCGCTTATCATCATCATGATTATGATCATACATGACTCCCGTTTCAAGAGCCATTTTTTCATTTGAAATCGCACGAAATAGTCGATGAGCAGACGAATATTTCAATGATTTAAAGGATTTATTTTTTTGATTTTGGTAACTTCAATGTCGATGCGGCAGTACTAAACATTATCGAACATGTTTCTGCCTTTACACAATTTCATAGTCTATCGAAAGCAACCACAATCTCCATGAGGGCTTCACCACGTAAAAAAAAAAATTATAAAAATCGCCGCTTTTCATGAATTTTGGAGTTGATGTAGCAGTATTTAATATCGTCGCACAACTGCCAGCTTTCGCGAAAACATTTTTATTGTGATAATCAATACAGCATTTCAGGAGCAACCGATTATAAGAAAATTATGTTTTTTTGAACAGCCCTAATGTACATACGAGTAATCTCAGCATTTCTTATATACTCTAGATTCACAGTTCTACTTATTTGGGCTGTCGCTAGATGGCAAAGTCGTGTACCGATTCTCGTAAATGGAAGTGACTACGGAGGTGCATACAAGCGGGCAGGTTGTTCATGTTGATTCGTCCTGTGGCATTACACCACAAGGCAATATATCGATTTTTTGACGCTCTCTTCGGGTCGTTATGAAATAGTAACGACCCAACGCTTTTAAATAAAAGAAAGACTTTTGAAAAACCTCAAACAACCAGCGTATACTGTCAGGAAAATTTTACATGCGTAGTGGATGAATTAATTCGCGACAACATCATTAACCATGTTCTTATGTGCGAATCTCAAAAATCCCTACATATTGATAATCCCAAAGCAGTATACACTGAAAGAAATGATTAGTTGCCATAACCAAAAAATTAGTTGATACAACGAATCATTATTCTATTTCCCTTACAACTCAAATGGTAGTGCCAACGATTCGAATAGTAATACCGACGATTCGAATGGTAATCCCAACTATTCGACTGGTAGTCCCAACGATTGGGTTGGTTAACCTCACTAATCTCACGAGAACTAATCGTGAATAGTTGAGGTTACTATTGGATATGGTTGAGGTAACTAATTTTTTAAACATTGTACAGCAAATGGAAAACGTAGTTGTCACAACCAAACATTTCTTTCCGTGTAGGAAATTAATACTGATCAATGGTAATAAATCCCATGTAAATGAAGATTACTCCAATGTTTTCACCTTTCAAACAGATACAGATACAATGGATTACTATACTATTAAAGAATAAGTTTTTGCTGTAATCACGCGAATTTAGGACGATTACTATACGCATCATAAGCTGTAAGTTATTCATATGAGTTTTTACAATAAAGCCCGTGTGTCACCACTGTACCATATTTTCTGCGAGTGGCGCCTATATTCGCGGATCCATTTCTCTCCGTGTAGAGTAATTTCAATAATTTACTTTAATTGTACTGTAAAATGATATTAATTTTATATCACAATTGTACATAAAAATCAATGTGCGAGTTTCCACTGTATCCCTGATTGGTGCCCTTGTAATAAGTTGGTAGTCCGAGAGATACCTCTTGTAAAAAGATGGTGAACATGAAGAGAATTTTTTATCATAAACAATATGCGTAATGGACAGAAATTGGGCCATGGTCAGTAATTGGGTCATTCAACATCACTGTAAAAAAATCTACCTCAAATGTAATGTACAAGTACTGGAAGTTTTTATGCATAAACTGGTATAAATTTAATATACAAGGACGATGTAACATTAATATATGTTAGAGTAATTTCAATAATTTACTTCAATTTTACTGTAAAAGTACATTAATTTCATATCATAATAGGATATTGAATTTAATTACCGAGTTTATGCATAAAAACTTGCGATCTTTTCTAACAGTATTATTCTCCCTTTACAAAGTTGGTGCCTCGTGATATCTCACAAATATCGAAATAATCGCTGTTTCTCGCTGTGATTTTGTCGTCGGCAGAGACTGGGATCGGGTCCAATTTCGTGTTTGGCTCGATTATTTGCAAGGATGCCCCAGCAGTTCGGACCACGGTCGAATCACGGTGAAAATCACGCGTGAGTTTTGATACCGAAATTCACGGTCGTATCACGGCGGAAATCACGGACCTTTTTATACCGTTTAAGCTTTTGAGCTTGCGGACCCTGATTTTACAATAAATAACCGTTGAAATCACGGCCCGAATCACGAACTTTCAGTGCCGTGATAATTTGCAAAATCACGGCAGATTTCACGTTTCCGGGTTTTACTTATCATGATTTTTCTTTTAATCATGGCCGATATCACGGCTCAATTCACGGCACTAAAATCCGTCGTGCCATGATTTTCTTTAGTAATCTCGGTCAGAATCACGGCAGATGTCACGTTACCGTGATGCCAATGAAATCTCGAATGAAATTCTGTTACCGTCGGTATTTAATTTTTAATTATATAAAATGTGTAACATTTGAAACTCTGAAGAGAAGACAACGTAGTCTTTTCTTGGTCCTCTTATCTAAATGGCTAGGCCATCTATGTCAAATGGTTAGGACATCTCCAAAACGTGGTCCTTCGGGATATGAGAGTACAGCAACTTGCAATAAGCTGCGTGTTTATATGCAGGAAAAGGTGAACAATCACTTGCGAGAAACGTTTCGGGTCGTTGGCCATCTAGCGGAGCTAAGCCGGGTCTCCGAGTGGGAAAAGAGAGGCGCCAGTACTTAGCCCGTTAGATGGCGAATGAGCAGAAACCATTCTCGCAAGTGATTGTTCGTCGTTCCATGCATAAGTACGGGCTATCGTTAGTTACCGTCCCCCCATGTACTGAAGTGGGTCATTTTTACTGTCTTTTATGAGTGGTACAATATATGCTAGGGTACAGAAAAATTCCCAACAGTAATTTCAGCTGTGATTCCGACCATGATTACTGGAAAAAATTCCAGCATGACGAATTTCAGTACTATGAATTCAGCCGTCATATAGGCCATGATTAAAAGAAAAATCACGACAAGATACATCCCAGATACGTTAAGACTGCCGTGATTTAAGACGTGATTTTGACAATTACCATGGCACTGAAATTTCAACCGTTATTTATTGTAAAATCACGGTCCGCAAGCTCAAAAGTTGGTATAAGAGGTCCGTGATTTCCGCCGTGATTTTCGGTGTCGAAACTCACGCGTGATTTTCACCGTGATTCGACCGTGAACAGCGTCAATTCCAGACATGGTTCAACCTGCTAGGGTGTTAGTCGAGTAGCGGAAAAAACGTAAGATTTTTTTGATCACTGCAGAAATCATTGAGAAACCATAGCTCGACAACAATGATAAAGTCCAACAGTCGATAACTTAAAAAAATAAAGACCGAAACTAAAGATTAATGAATCTTAAATAATCACACGGAAAGAAAAAAGTAGTTCTGGCTACCAATTCCAGCATATGTCGTGCCGCGTGTTAGTTACTGAAACTAAATCGGAATCGTAGTCTCAACTTTTTTCGATTGGTAGTAAAAATAGTACGTATGACCAACAACTTGGTTCCTGCAACTATCACGGCTGCTATCCAATCCAAATGATTCGTTACGCCAACCAACCGGTGAGTTGAGGTTATTATCTCAGCTGGTCATTGTTAGTATCGATACTCTGCCAACGAGGTTATAGTTTCTTGAACTAAGTAGTTGGCGCTATTCTAACTATTTCGATTGGTTGTTGGGACCGATAAATCAGTTTTTACAACTACTTTTTTCTTTCCGTGCACTGTAATTTTGAACCAAATGAATTGTACGCCTTAAAAACGATAATGAAGGCCAAAAGCAATTAAAATCACTTTGAGCAAACTGAATTCAGTTGGCATATGACAAATTGGACGATACATTCTGTCGAGCTTTCCCTTGATATGTCAATTTTATACCAGAACAATTTTAACATCCACCAAATTTTATTAATATTTACGCCCGACAACAACATACATACATTACAATAATTGTCCACAAAATCTGCGTTCCACTAAAAAAAAAATGTAACCCCAGGTAACTAGTTCGTAAAAACGGTATGTACATTTTTCCATGCTCTCATTTAATCGCATGCCAATTATTACCATTCATTAATATACGGTTCGATGGATTTAATGGGACTCGCGAATTTATTCAGTAACAGACGCCGATGTGGGTATTCTGTTATATTCATGGGATCATCCGTACGTAACCATATGTGACCCGTTAATAACGTATGACTATGGGGCTTCGGTTGTACTGCTGAATATCGAATATATCTACGCTACACCTAATGAGACCCCTCAGGACTTACACGTGCGAAGATGTTGGCCGTGCAGTGTTTCACCAATACCTATCTATCTATGTATTATTATATACGTATATATTGTTGCAGTAGGCAATACAAGAGAGGAGGAATCGCTTCCTTTTCAGGTTATGGCAACACCCACCAAACCCTCCAAAGCTCACCCACCGGTGAAGGCCCTCGGGCTGCAGCTTGCACTTCCCATCGCTCCTACTTCATAGTACACTACAGTAGTAAACCTACTGTATGTGCATCACCTTCCGATCGATGGATAAGATTTCCAGCGCGATTGCCAAGAGGTCGCGGAACCGAGAGAGCGAGTATAGAACGCTACTCTTCGTGCAGAGATGCTTCGTATATATATGTACCTCTGGGGCAAAGGCGCGACGAACAACTCGCAGAAATTTCGTGTACACACCGTGAACTGCATTCCCGATTTTTCTCTACCGTTGAACGGGCCGCATGAGGCAGAAAGAAATATACCGATCAAAAGAAAGCGGGAGAGCAACACGAGAGAAACAGAGAGAGAGAGAGAGAGAGAAGAAAAAAGATACACAGACGGCACAGCAAACGGTACAACACGCCACAATCGATTGGTTTATTCAGCTTTTTATTCTTTCGATTCCTTAAATCCCATCGAGTCAGGAGCCAGAGAAGGAGAGAAGGAATAGAGGGGGAGCTTTAACGCTGTGTTCACTGTTTACGGTTGGCAAAGAGTAAGATTTTATTTTATATTCATCTTCATGGAAATAAAAGCGATTTTTTGCTTGTTTATCGTATCTACAGCCGCGGCACCATCAGTAAATACGTACATATTTTATTCGCATACGCTAGAGGGAGCGCAGTGGCAATTCTGACTCATTACAAGGATTAATGGGAGCCTCTCGTTATTGTAATGAGTGCTATTTTCATTGCGATGCATGGCGTTCTCTACATGTGAATTCTGAACAATTGCGCGCGCAATATACATGGAAAAATATATAGTGAAACAGAGAGTTTCGAGGTTGAAATTAATGATGCAAACGAGTGACCACTAATCTGTGATCGCGCGTAGTTAACCGGGATTTTTGTGGTCTGGGATGGCCAGGTAATTGTGGAGCATAAATTTTCGTCGTTCTACTCGGGAAATCGGGCTATTTCGAGGTATGTGTCGACGAGAACTATACGCGCATAGATACTAATGCATTTTGTTGCGGAAGAGGGACGGAGGATATACACGTTGCGTCGCGGCCCCGTTTGGCACGATCTGGAAATGAACAGCATGCCGGCCAACGAAAACGCTAACGGTGCTCCTGATGCTGCTGCTGCTACTGCTGCTACGGCTACTGCTGCTGGTCCGCCGCTTCTATACTCTGTTGCCATTCAATGTGTTAGCGCATGTGTGGACTTTCCATCGAGTATGTATACGGCGGCGGGGGAGGAAGTGGCCGCGAGAGGCCTGTGGCCAGCAGGGATGCAGCTCCCTCGCTTGCCCGCTCGGACATCATCCCTGAAGCTGGTTAAAACGAGGTCGTTGAACGCCCGCGGCTCCTCCTACGAAATTGTTCCACCGTTGTCATCTCGCCTCTGTATATTAGGCATTCTCTGTCAGTTTAGAAAGTTTTTTTCAAATAAAAAATCTCAAATATTTGTCATAATTAGCCAGACTTCACTAAGTGAAGATGAAAGTACTTTTGGTGAATTTTTTCCGATTTTTTTGCACACTGAGTTTGGGAGTTTCATTTCTTTAAGGAGGCTTCTGCGCTTCAGACTACACGGTATGCTTGGATGAAGCTCAACCCAAAAGAGCTTGCACCTCCCGGTTTTTTTTTCGTCACGGCCTTCTGGAAAAAAGTACTGTTTTTTGCTTCCTCATAGAGGAAACTTTGTTTCCGTGAAATTTTTTTTTTTCGAGATTTTCATGTCAGGACACTTAGAATGGTCCAAAACGTCGAGAAAAGTGGTTTAGAAAAAATGACCGCGTGTATGTATGTGTGCATGTGTGTGTGTGGCAGGCTTGCAAAAATCAAACCGCTGCATCTCGAAAACGGCTTTAACAATCAAGCTGAAATGTGGCATGCTGGTAGAGGAGCAGCGCCCCTTCCTATGTATACATTTTCGAACAAATTGAAAAAAAAATCAGATGTTATAAGCTTTTCAATTTTTCGAAAAATGTCTGTATGTTCTCTAGCTTCCGCAATTTTTCAGCTAATGAGCTAAATAGTTCTGGACAAATAGAGAAACGAAAAATGAAGGTCGGTATTGAATTGTAGCGAAATCCATAATACGGTTTAGATTTTATAAAATTTTGAATTTTTGAAAAAAATTTGTTTTCGTTCTTATTCAAGTTAAATTCGACAAAACCTGCTCAAATCTTTTGCAAGGTAAAATTAACATCCAGTTGTAGTAGATATTGAATTTAGTGAAGATTTGTAAAGTGGTTCAGATTTTATAAAACATTTTCAAAAAATATCTGTATGTTCTCTAGCTGCCACAATTTTTTAGATAATGAGCTTAACGATGTTTGTCAACGATTAATATGTACCAACATGTAGACAAAGATGTAATAAGTAATTAAAAATGGAGAAAAACTCGATTGAACACGTATAAAGAAATATTTTTTAATTAAATTTCTTTGCTATATCAACATACTAAATTTAAAGAAAAATGCATGTTAAAAATAGTATACCGTATATGAGGAAAACTATTCACACGTATATGACTTTTAATATACTCTGGTTACAATAATAGAAACGAGTGTTGCATAAATAAAGCATTCTGGTTCATTACTGTTAGGAGGTGTACATCCCTTGTTAGTCTACTACCATACTAAATTTTACAGTAGAATGCACATTGAAATTAGTATACAGAACGTGAAAAAAACTATTCACCCGTTTGTGAATTTTAATATACGTTACTTATAATAATTGGTGAAAATGTTGTAAACCTCGAACACATTTTTCCATTAATATCGAAGGTTTCTATTTAATTATCGTATACCGATTCTTTAAATATTACAGATTTATATGAAAATTAATATGCGGTATATGTATCCGAGCTTCCAATACCGGTATAGTAATTTCCATACAAAAATTATTTTCAGTGTAGGTACCTGGCACATTTCCGAATTTTTTTATCGTACTCTCTCTATGAATTTAAAAAAATATACGTTATCATATTTAATTTCGGAAACGCTCTAATAATAACGAAACAACGGAATAACGAAATAGAAAAAGCAAATTCACAACATGTTTATTTATTTAATAAAAACAAGGATGCAAATCTTGCACATTGCTTCCTCATTATTTTTCGCTTTTTACAAAGCTTCCTGTACGAGGAAGCAAAAATTGAATAACATACTTCCTCATAGAGGTAGCCTTGTAAAAAGCGAAAAATTATGAGGAAGCTATGTACAAGGTTTTTTAAATTGTTATTATTATTATCTGCTATTTTTTTCTCTTCCCATTGATTTATCAAGATAAAAAAAAACAATACTTTTGTTTATACACGGCTGTGAAGAAAAAACAAACTGCTCTAGTTCTAATACATCCGAATTTGAAATTATTGGAGCTAGAACATTGTTTTTTTTAGATTCATAGGAAATTTAGTCTACTTTCATTTGGTCATTAGCAACATTCTTTTGGGATGCATAGAGAACGAAACATAAATTCGAGAAAAAAATCTACACAGCCGTGTTCCGGAGGCCATATCTCTTAAGGTATTATGGTTAGGAGATTTCCTTTTTTTAGGTTTATGCAGAATTGTATATCCTTTCACTCTATACCAATTATTTTATACATGTACACCTAGAACGTATAATTTTTGAAAAACTGGGTTTCTCACGTTTTGAAGCACTTTAACCAAGATTAAAAGTAGGGACGGACCACGCAGGATTTTGAAAGCCCAAGAGGCATAATAATTTAAAGAGGAGTCCAGGCTTATGGTCAGCGCGGGGAATCTGAAAGAAAAGAAGCCGCTTAAGCAGCAACCTCGGATTAGTATATTTACTTACGAGCAGTAAATAGGACAAAAATTGGGAATGGTACGTAGGCAGCACAACTCCCGGATCGTTACCTTCGTGCAGTCGTTCTACTTGGATAAACGGGCAGGAAAGTTTCGGACAAAAAAGCTTCGAATTTTCGCTGCTTATATGCACGGCCGGGTCCCCATTCTCTTGCGAGAAAGACCGCATCGTCGTGGCCATCTGTCGGCCGAGCGGGAACGACGGGAGCTTTCGCGGGCTCAGGCGCGAATCGCCAACTCGGGGGGCCCGGGCCGTTAGGGAAATTTTATTCCAGTTTAGGACGGGAATTTATTTTACAGGAAGAAAAAAACTGTAAGACAGGAGGTGCAAGCTCTTTTGGGTTGAGTTTACTCCAAGCCCACCGTGACTAGTCAAATCAGTGCTGATCATTTATAACCGTTTTTACAATTTCTGGCGGCTTAATTGACAGTACCGAGAGGGTATTTACGTAACAGAATCAGTTGTTAATATTTAAGTACATTCATATGCGTGTTTCAAATATGCCCAATGTCATGTTTTTTCGTGCAGTTTTTCAAAAGGATGAACCTTAGTAATAGTCGAATTATAACGAGCGGTGGCTCATTTGGATTATCGGGAAGTCCTTAATCGATTGACCGTCCAGATTTTCTATGGCATCCCTAGTAAGTTTACGCACCGAAAAAACACTGAAAGATCAAAGGGCAGCCACCGAAAAGCACTGAATGATTTCGAATATTAAAAACACCGGAATATTGATCGAAAGTTTGATATACAACAATTAAAATAATCGATTTCGGTGAAAATTGATTAAACGTGTTTTTATTTTTAAAACTTCAGATGGGATCATGTAAATGCCTAAGATTATTTCACGTTTAGACTTTTGTTATACTTTAAATAGGCAATAAAAATATATACTTACAAAAATGTTAATCACCTTGTGATCTAAGACTCAGACTCATATACGCAGGGTTCCATGTTCGAATCCCACCGATGAATTAAAAAATGTAAATCTTTTGCTGCAATTAAATAGTACCAAACTAACTAATAAGTAAAAATATGCGAAAATAAAAAATCCAAAATAAAGCCGTTTAGTTAAATGTAACAAAGCCAACAATTTTTGGGTTTTTACCTAAGAAGCAGCGATTGCACAACTTAAAAGGGTGTTGGTGCTTTTTCGGCGATTCTGAGCAAAATCCGGATGTTTATAATGTTCGAAAACCATTCAGTGTTTTCGTCATTCCATACCAAAGGCCATTCATTTGCCATCACGCCAATTTTTCTGTAGTTTGTAAGTATAGTAATGGAAATTCTATGAAATTTTGAGAAAAATTGGAATGGCCTTACTATTAGTCAGCATAACGTTCGATACAAATTTTTTATTACTATATAGCACTTAAAGTCCTTAGTACTTTAAGTACTTTATGCTCAGCTCTGGTATGAAATGACCCATAGCTATGAGGAAGTAAAAAGCCTGCAAAATAAAACTTTGCAAATTGCTTCTTTATTATTTTTCGCATTTTACAAAGCCACCTCTATGAGGAAGTATGTTAATCGATTTTGGCTTCCTCATAGAGGAAGCTTTGTAAAAAGCGAAAAATAATGAGGAAGCAATTTGCAAAGTTCTACTTTGCAGGCTTGTTTATGCTTTAGACATTTTTCTAAAAACAATTTGCAAAGTTCTAATTTGCAGGCTTGTTTATGCTCTAGAAATTTTTCTAAAAATTCAAAGTGTCGAAGAATTTTAACCGTATAACCGATGTTTCTCAAATTTGTACTAAAACCATGTACCATAGTAGTCCATATTTAGACCAAATTAGAACCCGGTATCTCGTAATTTTTACGAGCCAGCGCGAGAATGAGATTTTTCGAAAAATTCAGACAGATCTGCGTCAAATTTGTACTCAAATTTTTTTTCGATGATAGTCCATATGTGAACAAAATTTAAGATAAATCTGCGAAAAATTTCAAAAAATTTTATTTTCGTGACGGCATTTTTTTTTCTTATTCACCAAAATCGAAATTTACCGACATATCCATAGTTGCTTTGACTAAATTCATAATTAACAATCAATAATCGTGAAATCATGTCGAAAATTGCAGACAGATATCTCAGAATTTACAGGAGATGAAGTCTTTGAAGACATTTAGAAAAAAACTGAAATTGCAATAAAATTATAACCACCCTATAGATTCACCCCAAATTTGGTACACATAATGTTTTAATGGTAGTCCTTTTGTGTACAAAATTTCAGCCCGATATCTCTTAAATTGCAAAAGTTATAGCGTAAAAACGATATTTTCAAAATTTTCAAAATGCTGTAAAATTTTTATTTTCCAACCGATTCGCGTCAACTACAATCCCAAGCGTCGTTGTATGACAGCCCACTCGCGTGCCAAATTTGACGAAGATGCATCTAAAATTACGACAGTTATCGTGCTTCCAAAGAATCTGCACATACACACACACACACCCGATTAAAAATTCTATCACGGGTGCCTGAAGACTGATCAGGTCGTGATCGGGATATCTTAAGGCTTGCCTTTCTGTGGAATGCCTTAAAGGAACCTGATTTTGTGCGGAGAAAGGTGCCTGATAATACCCAAGCGCCATCTGGTGTGCATACTTTGGTCAGGAAGCCGTACGCGGCCCTGATTAGATATACATTATCATGCCGTATTAAGGTAGTTCTGTCGTGAAGGCAATTCAAACTCATATGCATGAATTTTTGACATCTTGTAATTTAGCTATTCAATTTTACTTGCACAAAATCTTGAAGGCTTTTACCGAGTATTTGAATGAACAATTAAAACTTGAAAATCGATCTTTTTACACGGCGCTCACGGGAGGGCTGGAAAAATTGATCTTTAAATCGAAAATTAACATACTTAGATCAAAGATAGAGAAAAAATAAAAAGTACTACGGATTCGCAAATAATTCAGGAATTGATGCATCATGAAAAAAGGTGAAGTCTCCGGAATAATGTTTAATTGAACCAAGGTCAAAGTGCACGATACCGGGCCAAATGACGTTTCCTAACCTAATTATCGTAAAAATGAAATCAAATTCGCTCTAAACATATCAACTATTTACAAATAATCGTTTTAATTTGATTACGATAATTTCGAAGGATTCTCGATTATTTTTTATATTATTATTGAGGCAGTCAAAGTGATGCGTATGATTATTTTTCAATGTCATATAGACTCTGAGATTAATGACTCCAGCGTACCGACAGAACTACCTTAATCCCAGCGCCATCTCGCGGGCCAACTTTGGTCCGGAATCCGTATAAGGTCCTGATCAGATACGTATTATCATTCCGTATTAAACCCAGCGCCATTTTGTGCACCAATTTTTATCAGGAAACCGTACTCGACCTTTACTAGATGTATGTTCCGATTCTTTATTATTCATTTCGCGAGTTTTTTTTAAAGGTAACATAACAATCGAGAAGTCCGAGCAATTTTGGCTCACTTTAACACGGTTTTCTGTGTTTCTCGCAAAATAATATTCAGTGAATATGAAAGTTTTTTTTAAGTTGAAAAGCCTAAAGTAATAAAAAAAACAAAAATATAAGACGAGTTTTAATTCATTTATGAATTTCCTGCCTGGACAGTTCCAGATCGGAGCCTTACTCGATTCTGGTCACGGCTCGAACAGGTATCTTGATCATGATAAGCAATTTCCCCGATTATGGCCTGAACAGTTCTCGTATCATGGCCTTAACAGTCTCCCTGATCATGGCCGTATCAACCCCAACGTTACGTTTTGGCAGCGGGCCCGGTCCGGTTGCCTTGACACTGCCTGATAAGGAACTACGGCCTACCTGATAATGCCCTTGTTGCGCCAGTATCAGAATTTCTACTCGGGCATATAGACATTTTTTTTCTAAACCACTTTTCTTGACGTTTTGGACCATTCTGAGTGTGCTGATATGCAAATCTTCAAAACAAAAATTTTCACGAAAACAATGTTTCCTCTATGAGGAAGCAAAAGGGGTTTAACTGACAGAGAATACCTGGTACGTCCTTAACATTGGCGCGTGCACACCAACGCCGAATGTATCCAGCCATAGAGGTACGTGCATGTGCTTTTGTACATGAAAACGTCCAAACATTATCCTCGGATCCGTGTCCTGTACGACAGTAAACGTAAATTTACACGTATATTTCAGGGGTCGAGAAAATATGTATACGAAATTTGCTTAACGATTTTCCATCGCGCGAACCAACATCCGAAATACTCTTTAATCAATGTTTATCCACGGGTTGGAATATGGATTGGAGGATTGGTTGTTTGCTGTAATTAATAACGATTTGCACGAGTGTCGGTGGAGGGCTGAAAGGGCATAGCGGCTACACGTCATCCATTGTCATCGGTCACGGATGTTAATCTCGCGGATTAGTGCCCCGAGCAATTAATCACTCGACACCTCATAGTATTACCGCGGTGCGGGCGGTATGACCGAGTGATTCAGATGGAACATTCGAGGAACAATATTCCTCGAATTATCGGCCGGTACAAGGCGATTAGATGGAACGGTATGGTTTGGATGCATCGGTTAGGAAGTCAACGAGTTGGGGATACGCGATCTGATTGTTTCGAGATAAAGAGAGAGCGAAAAAAAAACGAGCGCCACTATCGCGTATTTTTTATCCTGTATAACTGATGCGACGTTCTCTTTTTTTTTTTTTTTTTGTTCTCTCGCCATTTGCTATGTAATCGGTGAACGCTTCGGTGTGGTTATCGAGACGTTATCCGATATTCCGTTGCCGCGATAAGAGTTGCTGTGAAGGATTCTCGAGTTGCTTTGCGAGAGAAGAATAACTCGGACGTAATAAGGAGATTACGAACGCTCAGTTGAGGTAAGCATATCCGTGTTTGGTTCCGCTTGCGCACTGAGAAAAAAGAGATTACTACAATCAATGAAACGTTTAATCCTCTTTTAGGTAAACGTTGTTTTTATTGGTTACAAGCGTGTATTTTATCAGTTTTTTTATTCATTTAACGAAATATATATTTTTTTAAATAATATAAATCAAACAAATACGGTATATTTAAAAATGGGCTTTAATTGTTTTTTTGGTTGTTTTTTTTACAACGCGTTGTCGAAAAGCTTAAAAATCGTAAACGATGCTTTGACTAGTGTGAAGCGCTTAAGCCTCCTTGACGTTCAAGAGGTATTGCGAATAATCCAAAATAAATATTACAGTTTTATACACAAAATTAGACATTGTAAGAAATTTATAATTCGATCGGAATATGTTTTATGGTTTCATACCTTTCGAGGGTATATGAATAAACAAAAACTTTTAGGATACGTCTTTCTCTTGCTGGCACAAAATTTATTTCTAAAGTTTAAACAAATTGTTGAAATGTTGATCGAATTGTAGAAATTTAGATAAATTGTGCAAAGTTAGAAATAAATGCGCATATGTAGACGAAGTATACAAGTTTGACAAATTGCAAGAATTTTGACAAAATCTACAAATTTAATATATATTTATTATATTTAAAAAACTGCTAAATCTAATAAACTTCAAACATGAATAATTATTTCTTCCAAACAAATATAATTGTTATTCAATCAAAAGCTAGATGTAAGTGAATAACTATTACGAATAACCACGGCACTACACATAACCCTAATGAAGCCGTGTATGACAGCTACTTTAGGGTTAGAATATCCATACAAATACTTACTATCAAGAAAAAGTTTTAAAAAATTCAGTGTAAAAACAATCTACTCGAAATTTAATGTACAAACTCTGGAAGTTTTTATGCATAGTACCTAGAAGTGCGATGTAAAATTAATGAAAGTAAAAATACTTGAATTTAAATAATTTCCATACATTGCACCGTAAAAGCACTTGAATTTTAATAATTCCCTTTGATTCGTTAAATTTTACCATAAAAGTACATTAATTTTTTATCACAATAAGTACATAAAATTTAATTGACGTATTTATTTATGCATAAAAACTTCCGGTCTTTTTTAAAAATGTTGAACTCTAAGCGAACTGCAACCCTATTTGAATACAGCGTTACTACTGTAGTCAAACACGATAAAAACTGGCGCGTAAAAATTCAATTCACGGAAGCAGTACCACGTGGAGTTTTTATGCATAAACTGATGTACTAAATTAAAAATACAAGTGCAATGTAAAATGAATGTATAGTACAGCAAATTCGATACTTTGTTTTAATTTTGTAGTAAAAGTACTCCAATTTAATAATTTTCATACATTTCACCATAAAAGCACTTGAATTTTAACAATTTGCTTTGATCAGAATTGTACATTAAATTTAATTGTTGCGTTTATGCATAAAAACTTCCGGTCTTTTTTAAAAATGTTGAACTCTAAGCGAACTGCAACCCTATTTGAATACAGCGTTACTACTGTAGTCAAACACGATAAAAACTGGCGCGTAAAAATTCAATTCACGGAAGCAGTACCACGTGGAGTTTTTATGCATAAACTGATGTACTAAATTAAAAATACAAGTGCAATGTAAAATGAATGTATAGTACAGCAAATTCGATACTTTGTTTTAATTTTGTAGTAAAAGTACTCCAATTTAATAATTTTCATACATTTCACCATAAAAGCACTTGAATTTTAACAATTTGCTTTGATCAGAATTGTACATTAAATTTAATTGTTGCGTTTATGCATAAAACTTCCAGTCTTTTCCAACAGTGTTTCACCCTAAATAAGCTACACCGTAAAAAATATTTGGAAAATTCATATACTGTATATGAATATGATATACTGTAGATTGAATCAACCCATGTAGGAAATTCAATTTAGTATACGAAAAAAAAAAATTCAATGTACGTGTTGTAAATTTAATTTGACTATACGAGTATAACGTAATAACTACACGAGTATAACGTAAAATTACATATATTTACAGGAAGCTTTTATGCAGAAACGGGTATATGAATTTATTGCACGAGTATAACCTAAAATTGATGTACATTTCTGCTAAATTCGTTACAAAAGTCGTGATTTTAATTTGCGTTAATTTCAATTTTACAACACGTACATTGAATTTTCATTTTTTGCGTATTTTAAACTGAATTTCCTACACAGATTCATTAAATCTACTGTAATAAAATTAATATATCTATTGGAAGCTCTTTTGCAGATACGGTATATTAAATTTCGTTTAATTTCATTTAATATACCGCATATTATATACTGTACATATTATTTAATATACTGCATATTATATACTGTACATATTATTTAATATACTGCATATTATATACTGTATATATTATTTAATATACCGCATATTATAGACTGTATATATTATATAGTATACCGCATATAATATATCTGTATATTAAATGAAAATTAATATATAGATATGTTGTAAAATTCCAATAATTATATTATAAACACAACTTTTATGAAGTGTTTAGCACATTAATTATACAAGAATTTTTTTGTTCATTAATTAATATTTTTATTATAAATGTAATTACGTGTACGCGTATCCGCAAAAAAATCTTCCAATACTTTAATCTTCATACAAAAATTTCTAACCGTGCAGTATGTATATGAATATTCCGAATATTTTTTACGGTGTATTTGAACACAGAGTCACTACTGTAGTCAAACACGATCAAAACTGGCGGGTAAAAAGTCAATTCGCGGAAGCAGTACCACGTGAACCATTGCGTCGGCCTATGGTGACCGCGGACTGAAGCGGAAATCTGCGCATGCGTTAATAGAGTCGAGATTCGCCTGTTGCGACGACACGTGCGCTGCTCACCGGAGCTCGTTAGAGCTACAGAGCTGCTTCGGCAAATACGGCAAACAGCAGTGTGGCGCGAGCACGTAGGACATCTTCAATTTTGATCCTTCCATCATCGAGAATCGTCAGTTGTCCGAGAGGTTGTTAGCAAAGCCACGCGTAGACAATTAAGTCTGATTAGGTGAGTTTAATCGTCGTTATATCCAATTTCAATTACATAGGGCGCGGCATCTAAAGATATAAAAATCGAGAAAAACGAAAACAAGAGAAACGAGACTCGCTTTAGAGAAAGATGGAAGTTCTTTAGCCGGCAGCCACGTGTGGTATTATTTTTCTTTTCTACGTACGCGCTCTCTCTCTCTCTCTTTTCCACGCGCGTCTTTCGCTCTTTTATTCTTATCAGAATTTCAGTCAACTGATAAATTACAGCGTCGTCTCATAAAACTGCTGATGTTTTGAATAATTCAATGCTATATATATATACATCTATATATCGCACATGTCTTTTTCATACTTTCCGACATACGGGACACACAGGCTACTATTCGGAAAAAAGCATTAGTAAGGTAATTACGCGTCACGCAGATGGTTAAAAAAAAAAAATCTTCGATATTTCGCTTTTACGTATTTTTGTGACCTCAATTTTGTATGAAAACGAGGTAGCGAAGAGCGGGCCGCGTGTTACGCGCATAATCAAATAACGGCATCGTCAAAGTTTTTATTTTTCTTCGTTATCTCTACGTCTGAGTGCGTCGTCGCTGAAACGCGTGTTAGTCAATGCCAAATGATTATTTTTCGTTCAATGCAAAATTTATAGAAATTCTTACAATGTAACATTTTATTAATTAATGTCTGGATATTTAGTGGAACAGAGAGTTATATCTTCATTTGTCCTCTGTTCTCGATATGTGTGTATTAAACGGAAAAATCTTGAATGCTTGTGTATTTTAATCTTAATAAGTATCAATTTATACGTGGACTGATTTAGAACCACTTATATTGCTACTATGTATGTCACAGAGTTTTGTGCCTTTATGCCCCATTCCCGTTGAATATATACAGTGGCACTGAGCTCAGCGGGAATGTAAACAGTCCCTCAAAGTCATTGTGTGTAGAAGCGTCTTGACCTTTCTGTTTTTATATGTTTGCTTGAACTAACCGAGTGCCGTACTACGGCGAATAAACTCGCTATTGTCTGTCCTTATACATCATATATATTCACTACATTACTTTGCGTATTAAATTTATTACTCCTTCATAATAACGTTAAGAAAATTAATTTCCCGTATTTTCCAACTACGTATCGTTCACGTATCGTGATAAATCTTTACGAGAGATGATGATAATGATAATAATTTGCGATAGAGGTCGCGATAGAGTTTTTTAAAATTATCTTTGAAGATAAGATAAACTATTTTCAAAATGTATATGTTATATTGTTGTCTGGCTGTCAAATAAGACACAAATTTAGGGCTTTTGACAGGACATAAAAATATAATTTATTTATAATAATACCAACAATGCCAAAAACATTAGTTTTTTAATTGTTCAAAATATTTTGCCAAGAAAATAAAGAATTCCTGGAAAATATTGTGAAGAATTTAGAGCTTTTTTAATTTTTATTGTAGAGAACAGCCATATTCTTTCATCATGGTATCTTCTACTGTACCTGAAGACACTGATGTCACTACAGCGATACAAGTGGATACTGCACTTGGTCTACCTTTGGGTGACTACAGGCTTGTAGGTTGGGATATGGATGCCACTGGCAAACGCCTTGTTGATGAAATATGCCAAATAGCTGCTTACACACCTGGCTCTGCTTACTCTCAGTATGTTATGCCCTTCAAAAATCTCAGTCCACCAGCAAAAAAAAGGCATCGCATCAAAGTCGTCACTATGGGAAGATACAGAGTTCTGAAAAATAGCATCACAAACAAGGTAATATTTTTATTTCTGAAGAATTTTTTAGAGTATCTAACAAGCATCAAATTTAACAATAATTGAGATAAATGTAACACAATAACTTAATTTCAATCACAACTTTTTTTTTCATTCAGCGATTGAATTTACAATTTTTATTTGTAATTTTTTACTAAAGAGACAATTTTTATTTGCAATTTTTTCTAAATTGACAATTTTTATTTGCAATATTTTACTAAATTGACAATTTTTATTTGTAGTTTTTATTAAATTGACAATTTTTATTTGCAGTTTTTATTGAATTCACAATTTTTATTTGCAATTTTTTCTAACTTGTCAATTTTTATTTGCAGATTTTGCTAAATTGACAATTTTTATTTGCAGTTTTTACTAAATTGACAATTTTTATTTGCATTTTTTACTAAAGTGACAATTTTTATTTGCAATTTTCACTGAATTGACAATTTTTATTTGCAATTTTTACTAAATTGACAACTTTTATTTGCAATATTTTATTAAATTGACAATTTTTATTTGCTGTTTTTACTAAATTGACAATTTTTATTTGCAATTTTTTCTAACTTGTCAATTTTTATTTGCAGATTTTGCTAAATTGACAATTTTTATTTGCAGTTTTTATTAAATTGTCAATTTTTATTTTCAATTTTTACTAAATTGACAATTTTTATTTGCAATTTTTTACTAAAGTGACAATTTTTATTTGCAATTTTTTTTAACTTGACAATTTTTATGTGTGACTTTTTCTAAATTCACAATTTTTATTTGCAATTTTTACTGAATTGACAATTTTTATTTGCAATTTTTTCTAACTTGACAATTTTTATTTGCAATTTTTACTAAATTGACAACTTTTATTTGGTATTTTTGCTAAATTGACAATTTTTATTTGCTGTTTTCACTAAATTGACAATTTTTATTTGCAATTTTTTCTGAATTGACAATTTTTATTTGCAATTTTTTCTAAATTGACAATTTTCATTTGCAATTTTTTCTAAATTGACAATTTTTATTTGCAATTTTTTCTAAATTGACAATTTGTATTTGTAGTTTTTATTAAATTGACAATTTTTATTTGCAGTTTTTATTGAATTCACAATTTTTATTTGCAATTTTTTCTAACTTGTCAATTTTTATTTGCAGATTTTGCTAAATTGACAATTTTTATTTGCAGTTTTTACTAAATTGACAATTTTTATTTGCATTTTTTACTAAAGTGACAATTTTTATTTGCAATTTTCACTGAATTGACAATTTTTATTTGCAATTTTTACTAAATTGACAACTTTTATTTGCAATATTTTATTAAATTGACAATTTTTATTTGCAATTTTTTCTAACTTGTCAATTTTTATTTGCAGATTTTGCTAAATTGACAATTTTTATTTGCAATTTTTTACTAAATTGACAATTTTTATTTGCAATTTTTTTTAACTTGACAATTTTTATCTGTGACTTTTTCTAAATTCACAATTTTTATTTGCAATTTTTACTGAATTGACAATTTTTATTTGCAATTTTTTCTAACTTGACAATTTTTATTTGCAATTTTTACTAAATTGACAACTTTTATTTGCTATTTTTGCTAAATTGACAATTTTTATTTGCTGTTTTTACTAAATTGACAATTTTTATTTGCAATTTTTTCTGAATTGACAATTTTTATTTGCAATTTTTTTCTAAATTGACAATTTTCATTTGCAATTTTTTCTAAATTGACAATTTTCATTTGCAATTTTTTCTAAATTAACAATTTTTATTTGCTATTTTTATTAAATTGATAATTTTTATTTGAAATTCTTACTAAAACGACAAATTTAATTTTAAACAAAATTGCAGATTTTACAACAACAAAAATGATCAATAGTTATTCTACGAAATCTTTTAATTATAATCCGAAAATTAATCGAAATAGTTTTAAAAACGTAGCACCAATTGTCAAATTGTTCTTGAGGAGGTTGGAGCATTTTACACACTAGACAATTTCTGGTAATTTAATAAACTATTCCAAGGTGTTACTTATGTAGCAGCATTAGTTTTTAATATACAAATACATTCAATATTATAATATGAAAAGAAAATTGATTGACATCTGGAAATCTCCAATGCCACGATTTTTTCATCCAGTTTTTTAAAACAGTAAACTGCAATATTAGTAATTTTATTTTTTAAACGATGCTTTATAGATTTGCCATTTGGATTTTTTACATAAATGGCTGTAACTTTTGCAAAACTGATAAAATACAAAATCTGGACGATCAATCTGTTAAGGACTTACCAATAATCAAAATGAGATATCGCTCGTCATAATTTCACTGTTATTAAATTTTTTACACTCAGGTGGTACCAACGAAGAGCGAAATATCCGCTCTCGCGGATTTCCTCAGCTGGCTGGAAAAGGTCAAAGGTGACGCTTCCGACGGGGTAATTCTCGTGCACCACGAGCCCCGCAAAGTCAACCCCTCCATGCTTATAGAGGCCTTGACGAAGTATAAACTGCTAGACAGGTTTAGAGAGACAGTCAAGGGTTTCGCAAACGGTTTTGACATTGCCAAAACTAAGTGTGCCAATTCCCTGAAAGGCTTTTCCTTGCGTACGCTTTCCCGCGTCTTTCTCGATCAAGTATAAAATCATTAATAACTAAATCGGACCACCATTATTTGCTTTATCTTCACATAAATTTTCACATTTTTTTGTCCCCTTTTGAAGGAGGAGGAGTTAAACAGCGCTGTGCATCGCGCCAGGCTCGCATTGCAAATCGTGCAGCATTTAAGCATTGGTGACGAAGACGCAAATACTGGCGAAAAGGACGGCAGCGGCGACAGTGACGCAACTGCCAAAGCTACTGTAGAATTTATCAGAGAATTCGTGCAGCCAATTTCCATCGAGGAAAAGGAGTATGCAGGTAAATCGAGCAAACGGCTAAAAGTAGAACCTCGTAAATTTTTGAAAATTCAATTAAAAGTTTCTATACAGAAAACGGAGAGACTAAACTTTCGAGTGCAATTGAAAATAATTTAACAACAGATGCAATAAAAATTGCGAAGTAAAACATTCCACGTTAATTACTTTTGGAATGAAAATGTATGGTAAAATGATATACGTAATCATTATTTTACAATAATCTGTAGAGCTTCTAACAGAATGTTTGAGCTTTTGAATAAAGCAAAAAAAAATATGGCGAAGTAAAAGAAAGGTACATTCCTTTATTTATTTTTCAACGCATTAAGATGTCTATTTAATTTTTTTTTAATCCTTTTTAATTTATTACAATTCGTTTTCATATTCTTGGTAAATTTTTTTTTTTATAAATTCAACCTGTTTTAGTTAAAGCTGGCAATTTAATTATGGAGGCTCGGTTAAGTTTTCTCGTGAAATGACTATTCATATCGTCATTCTTCTTTTTTTTTCCAGCGCTAAAAGTTGTACTGGTAATACAAAACAGCTTGAAACCTATCTTCGATCCTCTGCTCAGTATGGCTAGACGTGAGAGGCAACATGCCAGTCGATTGCGTAGACTTCTCGCCGAATCGGGCATCGATTTCAAGCAGCTACAGGTTAGCAGCTACATAATTCCAACTTGATTAATTATGGGGCATTCCACCCCGTTTCGACCTGGATTTGACCTCGACCTCTCCGATTTGGCTCATTATTTTTTACAGGCTTAGTTGGACCCTCAACTGCACAATTTTTTTTAAGTCCATTTTTTTTAAATATATTTTTAAAGTGACATAGAAAACCCCATAATTTAAAAATCTGATAAAATTCTGGAAAATACTTTGTTCAATAACAAAATTATTTAGCTTATAGTCAAAGTGGGGAAGATTTTTCTTCTTACAGTTTTTAAGCTTTTCTTATAAAAAAAAAATTATTAAAAAATAGAAAAATTGTTAATCTACTACAGGCGATTGGTCAAATGTTTATTTATGTAAAACCGAATTTTTAAGAATTTTTTCAGATTTTTAGGAAATTGTTCAGATTTTTCCGAACTATGCAAATTTTTTTTAAATATTTTTTTAAAGTGACAAAAAAACCCCATAATTTAAAAATCTGATAAAATTCTGAAAAATACTTTATTCAATAACAAATTATCTAGCTTATAGTCAAAGTGGGGAAGATTTTCCTTCTTACAGTTTTTAAGCTTTTTTTATTTAAAAAAATTATTAAAAAATAGAAAAAATAATTAATCTACTACAAGCGATTGGTCAAATGTTTATTTATGTAAAACCGAATTTTTAAGAATTTTTTCAGATTTTTAGGAAATTGTTCAGATTTTTCCGAACTATGCAAATTTTTTTTAAATATTTTTTTAAAGTGACAAAAAAACCCCATAATTAAAAAATCTGATAAAATTCTGAAAAATACTTTATTCAATAACAAATTATCTAGCTTATAGTCAAAGTGGGGAAGATTTTCCTTCTTACAGTTTTTAAGCTTATTTATTTAAAAAAATTATTAAAAAATAGAAAAAATAATTAATCTACTACAGGCGATTGGTCAAATGTTTATTTATGTAAAACCGAATTTTAGAGAATTTTTTCAGATTTTTAGGAAATTGTTCAGATTTTTCTGAACTATGCAAATTTTTTAAAAATATTTTTTTAAAGTGACAAAAAAAACCCCATAATTTAACAATCTGATAAAATTCTGAAAAATACTTTATTCAATAACTCAATTATTTAGCTTATAGTCAAAGTGGGGAAGATTTTTCTTCTTACAGTTTTTAAGCTTTTTTTATTTAAAAAAATTATTAAAAAATAGAAAAAATAATTAATCTACTACAGGCGATTGGTCAAATGTTTATTTATGTAAAACCAAATTTTTCAGAATTTTTTCCGATTTTTAGGAAATTGTTCAGATTTTTCCGAACTATGCAAATTTTTTTAAAATATATTTTTAAAGTGACAAAAAAACCCCATAATTTAAAAATCTGATAAAATTCTGAAAAATACTTTATTCAATAACTCAATTATTTAGCTTATAGTCAAAGTGGGGAAGATTTTTCTTCTTATAGTTTTTAAACTAGATAATTTTGTTATTGAATAAAGTATTTTTCAGAATTTTATCAGATTCTTAAATTATGGGGTTTTATATGTCACTTTAAAAATATATTTTTAAAAATTGTGCAGTTGAGGGTCCAACTAAGCCTGTAAAAAAATGAGCCAAATCGGAAAGGTCGAGGTCAAATCCAGGTCGAAACTGGGTGGAATTCCCCTTATACTTTCATTCTGGATACCTGAAGTTCAGCGAATTCTGTTTATGCCGTAAAAACATTTCAGGAAGCGTGGAACAACGGTAAGCGAGAATCTTTGGAGAAATTGGTGAAGGATAAGGTAACGGCGGAGCAAAAGGACATCGACGATCTAATCGAGGTTCTCGACTGCCACTTTGATCCGGAAAAGAAACCTCCGGTACCGACGGACGAGGAAAAGAAGAAGTTGAAGAAGGTCAAGTCCGAGGAGACGAAAAGGGAAAAACCGGAAGCAAAGGAAAACGGTAAGAGTGATGTTAGCCCGAGGGTTAGCCCGGACACGACGACGTGCGAATCGCCAGTAAAAGAGAAACAAAACGATTCCGCGGAGATCACGTCCACCGAGGGTAACGAGGCTAATTAAGAATCTTAAAAGATCTTAAAAACTCAGTGCCTTGTTGAATTAAAAAGTCAAACGATACCAGATACGTTCCGCTAACGCATTTCCTATATTAGATATATTATACTATCAGCATTATTCTGTTGAAAGATTTGTTCAACTTTTGATTCGCAATCGGACAGATGATCCTGGTGATTTGATCCGTCCGATAAATGATTCGAAAAAAAAAAAAGAGAAAAATGTATTAATATTGAGATATTTACTTTAGTTTATTACCCAAATGATATAATTTTGTTTCCTTTTTTGCTTTTAAATTTACAAAGTTTACGTTTATTGATTTTGTATTAATTAGTTTTCTACATACCCGTAGGATTATATTGAATAAGATCCAAACGATCTTGTTTGGGAACTGATTAATGAACATTAGATAGTCAAAATAATGTTTAGTAACTTTAATCTGCTCGCGTCGATCTCACGGTTGTACCAATGTACGTTTTTACGCGATATCGCCGGGATTCAGATAATTCCGATTTTTTTATATTTTTTATAGTATTATAATGGATAAAGTGATCAGCTATTTACTACTATAATAGTATATTACAATACTCGTTGGAAAAGCTTTCGACTCGTGCTGCAAACTTACGCTAGTTTGATAAAGCTTTTCCAACGAGTATTGTATGAAAGTTTACTTCACAACGTGTGATAATGGGAGTTTCATGCACGCAGCGTGCGTAAAACTACCATTATCGCACTAAGTGAAGAAAATTATATAAGTACATCGACGCAATGGTGAGGTGCGGCAAAGAAAAAGGAGAAAAAAACTTTTTCCCCTTTAATTAAAGAAACAATCGCATGA
Source organism: Ephialtes manifestator (assembly GCA_963970395.1). NCBI lineage: Eukaryota > Metazoa > Arthropoda > Insecta > Hymenoptera > Ichneumonidae > Ephialtes > Ephialtes manifestator. The sequence goes on from OZ019969.1 coordinate 30,816,225, forward strand.
TTTATCGTATGTTAATGAATACCCAAGTGCTAATAAGTTATGTTAAGATCTCATTGTATTATTAAAAATATAATAAAAGATGTTGAATATTACATTTGTCGTTGTTATGTGTCTCTTTAAAAGCGTGCAACGTAATCAACCACTAGATGTGGTAATGTACGAGATGAAAAGACCATCGAGGTACCGTGGTTCACGGTAACTCGTAACTTTTTCTCCAGAAACGAATAAAATAAACGGCGCTCGACGAGCAACACAGCCTTGTTTATTTTAACGCGACGAAAGAATATTTCGTTGCGTGAATAGAAGTAATGCACGCGTTTAAAAAAAACCCTTGAGAAAGGAGAAAACTGTTTCTTCGTTACATTTTTACGGTTTCAGTTTCATACATCATTATTTTTTACAGCCTCATTTTTTTTCTTCCAGACTTCGCGAGTAATGAGTCGTGGCACGGTGCACTTAAAGAGGTTAGAGTACTTTACACTAGGCGAATAACTGCTAAGATTTTCTAATCGATTCTGTGAAGTTTCGTGCATTAAGGTAGTCGTCAAGGTGGAGTTAGGCATGAATTATGTGCATGATGAAGTTTTCAACGTATTCGGTAATTTAAAAATTATTTTACTTCATTGTTTGTATCAAATGCGCAACGTTCGCGTTCAGATTATAAAAACTATAAAAATTCAATGTTTTGTTGCTGATTTTTGTCAATTTGAGGGGAGGGAGTCAGACCCAAATTGCTGATATTGTTTTAGATATCTCACTGGTTTATCTGCTGATGTTTCTCATCTCAAAAAAAAACATTTTTTTAACCTTGAAGCAAAGATTTTTTATATTGCTCTATGGCAAAAGCATCTAGTTATTGCACATTAGCTTTAAGAAATTTGTGGGTTTATAAACTTCTTCAAACTTTATGGCATGGAAGTGTGCAACGTTGCTGCAACGAAATCGTTGTTAATTTTTTTTTCTGCATGTTAGAAGGATCTCTGTTAGATCAACCATGGTTTTTCTATTCGCTACGACATTAAAGAAGATATGTACTGAAATTATTTGGGTCTAATCGAACGTGCGTAAAACTTTCCATGCACCAAAAACTGTATTAATCGCCGGTTTCGATTTTCTCCTGACTTTGCAGACCATCTCTGTTAGCTAAAATATTTTTTTGTTTCTCCTATATTATCAAGGACGGTACTCAAATTATTTCGCGCGAATCGATGGTGCGGAAAACTTTTGATAGCCGAAAATCGACCTGAATTAGGAGTTACGATTTGTTTCAGACTCCGTGGAGCATCTCTGTTAGGTGAAACATTTGTTTTTTGTCATCTACATTATCGTGGACAACGCAGTAATTATTTCGCACTAATTGATGGCGCGGAAAACTTTTGACGGCCCAAAATTGGTCCGGATGGGCAATTACGATATTTTTTGACTCCGTGATTGCTCCGAAACGAACAAAATAATTTCAGTACCCACATTGGTATTGTAGAAGGCATACAATAAATATTTCAGCTAACAGAGATCCTCTTAAAGTCAGGAACAAATCGTAATTTATGGTTAGCACGGTATTTGGGCCACCAAAAGTTTTTCGCACAATCGATTAGAGTCAAATAATTTCAGTATCTTCTTTAATGTCATAGCGAATAGGGAAACCACGTTTGACCTAACAGAGATCCTCGTAAAATTTAGAACAAATAATAACAAATCGATTTCGTTTCAGCAACGAAAATTCAAGAACGAAATCGTTGTTAATTTTTTTTTCTGCACCTTAGGTCAACCACGGTTTTCCTATTTGCTACGACATTAAAGAAGATACTGAAATTATTTGACTCTAATCGATCGTGCGGAAAACTTTCCATGCACCAAAAACTGTATTAATCGCCGGTTTCGATTTTCTGGTGACTTTGTGGACCATCTCTGTTAGCTGAAATATTTTTTTTATTTTTGCTACATTATCAGAGAAGTTGCTCAAATTATTTCATGCTAATCGATGGTGCGGGAGACTTTTGATAGTCGAAAATCGGTCTGAATTAGCACTTACGTTTTTTTCAGACTCCGAGGAGGATCTCTATTAGCTGAAATATTTATTGTATGCGTTCTACAATACCAATGTGGGTACTGAAATTATTGTGATCGTTTCGGAGCGATAACGGTTTCGGAGCACTCACGGAGTCAAAAAAAAAATCGTAATTGCGCGTACGGACCAATTTTAGGCCGTCAAAAGTTTTCCGCGCCATCAATTAGTGTGAAATAATTACTGCATTGTCCACGATAATGTAGATGACGAAAAACAAATGTTTCACCTAACAGAGATGCTCCACAGAGTCGGAAAAAAATCGTAACTCCTAATTCAGACCGATTTTCGGTTATCACAAGATTTCCGCACGATCGATTCGCGCGAAATAATTTGAGTAACTTCCCTGATAATGTAGGAGAAACAAAACAAATATTTTAGCTAACAGGGATGGTCCACAAACTCAGGAAAAAATCGAAACCGGCGATCAATACAGTTTTTGGTGCATGGAAAGTTTTCCGCACGATCGATTAGAGTCAAATATTTTCAGTATCTTCTTTAATGTCGTAGCAAATAGAAAAACCATGGTTGACCTAACAGAGATCCTTCTAACATGCAGAAAAAAAAATTAACAACGATTTCGTTGCAATACCGTTGCTAACTTCCATGTCATCAGACTTTCTTGAGATAACCGGTAATCCAAAAATTTCTTAAAAATGCTCAATTGTACATAAGAAGAATTGTTCCGGTAAAATTAATAAAATGATACTGACTCGTGGGTTAATTTTTTTTAAATTTTATACACAAGCTATATTTTCACTAATTTTAAGGAAAAAAAAGTATAATTCTTCTATACAATTGATATATTTGTTGTTAAATGTAGTTTACCGGTTATTTCAGAAAAGAGAAAATAAATTTAAATGCCCATAAATTTCATGTAGCTCAATTGCAATAATTAGATACTTTTGCCATAGAGCATAAAAATCTTCGTTTCAAGATACGGAAGAAAATCTGTCAATATTTAATAGTGTTGATTGTTTAACAATCGTAACTTTTATGCCGAGCGAAAAACTTTTTTCAGAACCTAACGTCTATATTTATTGGACAGTTGGAACTGTAAAATAACAACAAAAAATGCCGATCACAATTTAACACAGCATATTATAGACGTTTATTCAATATAAATGATATCAAGATCACGAACAGGAAAACATTAAACATTTATCAAAAGCAATAAGTATTCGATCCACAATATCAAATTACGCAACATTAGGCGACAATACATAGAACATATGCCTCGTCTAACAAATTTGGCCCATCACTATCTTTGAGTACCGGTTTTGACATTAAATGTCGTATATCTGATATTACTAAAAGCTTACGGCATTCATTTCGGTCGCAACCGCAATATTTTGCGGTTAGATAAGTAAGTATAGTTTTAAAAAAAAGTATGCAAGCAGAGTTGTAAATCCCCATTAATTCATGAGATATAGTTTACAGTACAATTTGCTTTGTAATAATGATTTCATAATAATATGTAGTGGTTGTAAAATAAAGTGTAAACATTTGAATAACTGAAAAAATACTAACTTTCTCTTTAATATTGCAAGAAATAGTGGAAAAAATGGAAGAAATAAGTAATGCATTACTTTCTTAATGTATTACTTATTTTTTTCCATTTTTTCAAAAGGATTACCGTGAATTTTTATTGACAAATAATAATTTTTGCAGCCATTCCAAAATTTAATAATCGTATTACAATCGCTACATGTTATTATTATAAAACCATAATTATAGAGCTGATCGTATCATCATAATTATTTCTATAAATATTAGGCATTTACAACTCTGGATGCAAGGTAGAAGTTTGCACATTGCTTCCTCATTCTTTTTCACTTTTTACAAGTTGCCTCTATGAGGAAGTTTCTTTATTGTATTTTTGGTTTCCTCATAGAGGAAGCTTTGTGAAAAATGAAAATTATTGACGAAGTTTATGATTTCTGACGTTTTTAGAATTCCACAGCGACACCAATAAATTTTTTTTTTAATTCAGAATCACCTAAAATCCATACCGCTTTACCGCCCATCACCAAATTTGGTACATAGCAGGGCTGAATTTTTTTTTTCGTGTAGAAAATTTCAGTCGATTAGCTAAAATTTTACCTGAATTAGAGCAAAACAAAAATTTTTCGAAAAATTCTAAATCTCATAAAAACCGAACAGCTTTACCGATTTGGCCCAAATTCAATACCAAAGGTCGTATCACTTTGTTCAATTTTAATACGAAGTTTCAGCCTGATAGCTAAAAATTCGTTCGAGCTAGAGCATTTACGTACTTTTCTCAAAATTTCCAAATTCTTATAAAAATGAAAATGCGTTAAGCGATTTTTGTAAAATTTATACCAATAGAAGATTAGCCAGTACTGTACATGTTGTTTAAATTTTAACTGATTCGGTCGAATATTTTAAGTTACAGTTATATAAATTTTTTACCTTTCATCACACACATACATACATCCGAACAATTTTTCTCAACGTTTCAGACCATTTTAAACGTTTTGACATGAAAATCTCGAAAAAGCATTTTTTCATGAAAACAAAGCTTCCTCTATGAGGAAGCAAAAAATAGGTATATGAACTTGTTTCGAGACGCTACCGCAGCTCTTGATAGGTAATTAATTTGTATCTTCTTTTAAAATGCTTTAGAATTGTTTAGGATTTTTCTGGTGAACAAGACATCACAATAATCTGCTCGTTTAAAAATTGTCATCATCAGTTTATATTTTTGCTTCCTTATAGAGGAAGCATTGTTTTCATGAAAAAAACATTTCCGAGATTTTCATGCCAGTATGCTTAGAAATGTCCAAAACGTCGAGAAAAGTGGTTTAGAAAAAATGTCCGTATGTATGTGTGTGTGTGTATGTGTCCTGGGCTCCGAAAATTCGATGAACTATTACTCAGTAACCGTTCGAGCGATATGGCTCAAATTTGGCACGCAAGTAGAGTAGTTCCCCCGCTTTGGATGTTGAGATTTTTGAAAAAAAAATCAGCCATTTTGATTTTATGGTACTTTTAATTTTTTGAAAAAAAGGGCGTGGTCGCTCTAACTTTCGTAAAAATTAGACGATTTTTCTAAATAGTTGTTTATAAATAAATATACGTTCAATGTTGTTTGGCATTGCATTTGGGCGAAATCGGTAAAGCGGTTCAGATTTTATAGATGTTTGAATTTTTCGAAAAAAATAATTTTTTTTTTATAAATCACGTCGAATTTTACCAATTTAACTGAAATGTTTTACATACGAAAAGGAACATGCAGCTATGCCACGTACCAAATTTGACGATGATCAGTAAAATGGTTCAGATTTTACGACATTTTGAAATTTACAAAAAAAAAACGATTTTCGCTCTAGCATCAGCAAAAGTTGATAATGCGAGACAAAAGTTTGTACTCAATGGAAATAAGAATGCAAAGTAGAACTTTACACATTGCTTCATATATAATTTTTATTTTTTTAAATTTATAATGACCGCTTGTCCCAAAATAGAATCGCTCATAACTCTCGAACGGCGTGACGAATCGAGATGAAAATTTACACAACAAGGATGCGAAGTAGAACCTTGCACATTGCTTCCTCATTATTATTCGCTTTTTACAAAGCTTCCTCTGTGAGGAAGCCAAAATTGAATTACGTACTTCCTCATAGAGGTAGCTTTGTAAAAAGCGAAAAATAATGAGGAAGCAATGTGCAAGGTTCTACTTTGCATCCTTGTTTTAAATCGTTCGTTGTGAACATGGCTTATGAAAAAATGTTGTAATCCTTATTACCTTGTTACCGCCCTTAATTGATCTGTGGTTCTATCCAAAAGCTATAAAACATTAATTTGCCGAATCTTCCACAAATCCGATGGGCACGGGAGAATTTTATGGGTTGTAAGAATCCGCGTCTTTAGAATAAAGAATCTTTATCTTTATTAAAGATAAGAATCTCCATGACAACAGACAAAAAAAAAGTATGTAAATTTTCAATCCTTATGCAAAAAGTGACCACAAAAATATTACAGAATTACGTGCTCGAGAATTAAACGTGTATTTTAGATAAGACAATATATAGTTGACAATAATATAAGTTTTAATAACTTCCACTTGGAATTAAATAATATTTTGATACTGTAAGTCGTTAAAACTTGGTGTCGTGTATTATATAAGGGACTATCACCTTTATTCTAGAACTGTTCAATCTGAGTTTCTATAACGTCTTTATCCGTGTCAATAAGGGTACTATAGGAAGCTTCGACAAAATCTCTCTAATAAAGTTTATCGGCGAATTATAATTTTATCTCAGATGACTAGTATAAAACGTTTAGAAAATTGCTCAAAAAACCGTCGGCCGTCAAGAATGAACCAAGCTGCTTTTGCGTCTCACTTATCGGCTTTATATCCATTACACTGTAAAAAAAATCTACTTGAAATTTAGCATACTTTTACTGGAAGGTTTTATTCATAAACCAGTATATTAAATTTAGAATACAAGTGTAATGTAAAATTAATGTATGGTACAGCACATTCAATAATTTACTTTAATTTTACAGCAAAAGTACTTGAATTTTAATAATTTGCTTTAATTTTACTGGAAATTTACATGAATTTTATAGCACAATTGTATATTAAATTTCGATGACCACTTTATGAATAAAAACTTCCAATCTTTTCTAACAGTGTACATTTGAGGTATTTCTGGCCAACTCAGTAAGCGTTCAGCTCTGACCCCTTCTAATTCGCTCCATAATTTTTTATACTATTCTATATGCTCGAAAAAAATACTTTTTAATTATTTAAAGATTTTTTTATCTTTATTTATTTTTACTGAATTTAAAAAATGAAAATACTGCGCCTCAAATAAACAATTTGAAATTATTCTCAAAAATCCTGTATTATATATCAAAATTGTTTTTTTATTTTAAACCGTTTTATAAAAAAAATCCTTTAAAAATGGCAAAATTTATTTAAAAAATTCATGAAAAAAGTGTAAGTAAAAAGAATCTAAAAAAGTTAAAAGTCCTTTTTCGAGCATGTAGAATAGGGAGCGTCCATTAATCACGTGATGCGTTTTTATCAAATTTTTTACCCCCTCCCCCCCGTTCGTGATCTGCCATGATATTTCGACGGACCCCTCCTCCCCTGGCTCATTATCACGTGCTTTCTTCGTTACCGGACAGATGTAAAAAGGATAAAATATGAAATAAATATCTTATACAATTTAATTACATTTTAATTATATTTTAGTTGCATACAATTCATAATCCGCTTATATAATATCTGCTTATTACTAACTTTGTTATCGTCAGGCAGATCTCGTATTAAAAGCAAATAAGTGACTAGCATCCGAAGCAATCACTAGTTTGCCACTTTTCGACTGCAAATGCGCATTTCTTGGAACTGCGAAACTATTTCGAATCATAATAGAATCTACTCGGTAATATTTAAAAAAAAATGTATCGAAAAATGTACGTGGATTTGACCCAAGACCCCTCCCCTCCCCCATGTGATCATTCATGATGATTTTCAGTACCCCCCCTCCCTTCCCAATTCTCACGTGATTACTGGACGCCCCCATAGTATCAAAATTATGGAGCAAATCGGAAAAGGTCAGGGTTGAACGCTACTGAGTTGGCCAGGAATACATTTATTTCCTAACGTTTTTATTTTTTTTTTTTCAGTTCTTAGTACACTTGGATCATATTACCTACAGAAGGAAAACAATAATACAAGTCTTATTACAGTGCATCAAAATCAAACCGCAAAAACGTGTTCCAATCAATCCAGCCTTCATCGGAATATCACGGTGCACATCAAGACGTATCGTTGTTTAAAAGAAGGCAATGAAGTGATGAAAAGTACTATCATATGGGTACTTCGGCGCTACGATATTAGCAAGCTTATTAATCCGCCGAGTCATCCCAGTAAGTCTGTGTCATTATGTCGTAATAGTTCTATTAATCGTGGAATTTCATTACAGAATAAGACGGTCTAGCGTGCAGCAAAGTTGCGTTGTACGAAACAGATTTTACCCTTCCAGAGTAGTTGCACGGTGGGAGGAACGCTGTGCAAGTGTATAAAGGATGGTAGAGTGGAAGGATCGAAACGATATTTAGTTACGAGTTTTCGCGCTGGTCTGACGGGCACATTTGCCAAACTTTCATATTCGGCAGTGTTCCATTGTTATTATTGTCGGACTTACCGGTTTTGCTTTATGTTCTACAAGCAGTGGGATTGTTGATATACGATTGAGTTCAGTGTCCAGACGCCTGAAGAATTCGCTCAAGGATTTGCCTTCAGTGTTTAGTGATTAAACAGTATCTTCTTTCCTTCTGGAGTCTAAGCGAAATTTGTGAATCAATACTGAAATGGGACAAGGAAAAATCGGGGGAGAGTAAGTAAATAAGGTTGCAATGGATATGTTTTTATTTACTGCTTGCATATAATTCCAGCAGTAAATTAAAGAGGGTGACTCGACGACAGTGCATCGCAAGCAATTATAGCATCGTAGATTGTAGTTCTATCGGAGACGATAGCAGCCTTAGACAACGTAGCAGACGCTGGGCGCAATTTCTGAAGAGTATCGCAATTATTGTCGTTAATAATGACGCGCTTTTCCATTCATCCTGAATATCTCACTAAGCAAGAATATGGAAGTTACAAACTTGTGTTAAGTAGAATTTTGCACAATGCTTCTTCATTAATTATCAGATTTCAAAAATCTACGGATTTGAGAAACAATGTTCATCAGTTGTGGTTTCCTCATAGAGGAATATAATTCTATAGCTTTTGCCTACCATTATTAGATCCAAACTAACTTAACACCAACCAACTTTAATTGTAACTTCATTTATGTACAAATGTTCCTTTCGAAATTTTTTAATTTACACGGTAGATGATTACATCGAAGGAGCAAAAAAATCATAACTTTTTAACCGCATTGTCGATTCTGTCGAAATGCAATACAAATCAACCTTGATGGCGAGTGCAAGAGTGGCTAAATTTCCAAATCGTTCAATCGATATTTAATCGATTTAGCGTGTCCACTTCGTTTTTCAATAAAACGAAAAATTGGAATGTGATAAAATCTGAACAACGTAACGAATTTCAATTAAATTTACAACGATGAAGGGGTAAAATATGCTTCACTTGCGCACCAAGTTTCAGCCGTTCTCTAGTTACACTTCATCAAGTATAAACCTACAATTCAATTGAAATTTTAATGGAATATTGAATATTCAGAGAGTATTCGATTAGATATTAGTATTCGGCTCTACATGAGAGTATCAAGACGCAAAAAGAGCGTCATTAGACAACGTCGTAATCACTTAATGGAAATTCTGAAGAGTTCCACAATTACTATCGTCGAGACTGCTGTGTTTTTCTTGTCTTCCTGGATGTGTATGTGTGACTAAATTTTTTTATGGAACTTACGATTATCGCGCTATGACTTATCTACTTCGATCTTAGCATCAAACGGCTCAGTGATGCGAATGCATTTGACGAAACATGTTGGTTAGCAACGGGTAAGCCGGGAAAGCAATAGTGAAAGCGTCTATTTGCACTGCAGTGATATAATTTTTTTTCTGTAGTACAGATTGCATAAAATGTTACGTTCACTCTCATTCAATTTGTTGAAAATGTAGTTCTTGTAATAATGTGCAATTGTAATAAATACTTCACGAAGCGTTTCGTTTTTAACTTGACGAGTTGTAATCAATTTTGTGTTGTCTCTCGGAGAGTTTTCATCACCATTTTTTTTTTTTGGTTAATGAAAACGAGAATTAAATGTAGGGAGGGAAGGACGGTAGATAAATTTGTCAAAGTGATAATATTATGCTATATAATCCATAGTAATAGCCTCGACATTAACCCTTTACTGCTCGGCGTGGTACATTCTCCGAGGACAATTTTTCTCACTTTATTCTTACCTTAAATGACTTTACGTTAAGGTGAATGAACCAATAAAAAACACATTACCGGACGACAACGTTACTACCACAATAGATAAACAAAAATAAATAGTGAATTGTTATTGCAAAGAAAAACACATCTCTTTGTCATTTTTTTAAATTTATCAATACTACATTACAGGTGGAGAAAGTTTTTTTTATGAGGCACAATATTGACCCGTCTTAAGGATTTAAAAATAATTGATTAATTAAGATGTTTTGTCACATGGAACGTTAAATAAAATGAAATGTCAGTTCGAAAACTATTCAGAAATTGAATTGGTTCCCATTTTTTAAATTACCATTATCAAGGCCAATATGAAATGAGTGGTAAAAATTTAAAAGCAGCTGATTACACTATATGAAAGTAGCGTTATCAAGGTTAAGAGATAGCCTTGTTTACACATGCACTCAATATGGTTGATTCTTAAAAAAATCGACACACTCGTGGAACTTGTGATTTCAGATCTAATTGTAACTTCAGGATATGTTGGTAAATAGTATTCAAGGACTACTCCATTTTTATTACATTTTTAAAGGCATTTTACTTCCTCATAGAGGAAGCTTTGTTTTCGTGAAAAAATTTTTTTTCGAGATTTTCATGTCAGTGCACTCAGAAAGTCATAAAACGTCGAGAAAAGTGGTTTTTACGAAATGTGTGTGTGTGTGTGTGTGTGTGTGTGTGTGTGTGTGTGTGTGTGTGTGTGTGTGTGTGTGTGTGTGTGTGTGTGTGTGTGTGTGTGTGTGTGTGTGTGTGTGTGTGTGTGTGTGTGTGTGTGTGTGTGTGTGTGTGTGTGTGTGTGTGTGTGTGTGTGTGTGTGTGTGTGTGTGTGTGTGTGTGTGTGTGTGTGTGTGTGTGTGTGTGTGTGTGTGTGTGTGTGTGTGTGTGTGTGTGTGTGTGTGTGTGTGTGTGTGTGTGTGTGTGTGTGTGTGTGTGTGTGTGTGTGTGTGTGTGTGTGTGTGTGTGTGTGTGTGTGTGTGTGTGTGTGTGTGTGTGTGTGTGTGTGTGTGTGTGTGTGTGTGTGTGTGTGTGTGTGTGTGTGTGTGTGTGTGTGTGTGTGTGTGTGTGTGTGTGTGTGTGTGTGTGTGTGTGTGTGTGTGTGTGTGTGTGTGTGTGTGTGTGTGTGTGTGTGTGTGTGTGTGTGTGTGTGTGTGTGTGTGTGTGTGTGTGTGTGTGTGTGTGTGTGTGTGTGTGTGTGTGTGTGTGTGTGTGTGTGTGTGTGTGTGTGTGTGTGTGTGTGTGTGTGTGTGTGTGTGTGTGTGTGTGTGTGTGTGTGTGTGTGTGTGTGTGTGTGTGTGTGTGTGTGTGTGTGTGTGTGTGTGTGTGTGTGTGTGTGTGTGTGTGTGTGTGTGTGTGTGTGTGTGTGTGTGTGTGTGTGTGTGTGTGTGTGTGTGTGTGTGTGTGTGTGTGTGTGTGTGTGTGTGTGTGTGTGTGTGTGTGTGTGTGTGTGTGTGTGTGTGTGTGTGTGTGTGTGTGTGTGTGTGTGTGTGTGTGTGTGTGTGTGTGTGTGTGTGTGTGTGTGTGTGTGTGTGTGTGTGTGTGTGTGTGTGTGTGTGTGTGTGTGTGTGTGTGTGTGTGTGTGTGTGTGTGTGTGTGTGTGTGTGTGTGTGTGTGTGTGTGTGTGTGTGTGTGTGTGTGTGTGTGTGTGTGTGTGTGTGTGTGTGTGTGTGTGTGTGTGTGTGTGTGTGTGTGTGTGTGTGTGTGTGTGTGTGTGTGTGTGTGTGTGTGTGTGTGTGTGTGTGTGTGTGTGTGTGTGTGTGTGTGTGTGTGTGTGTGTGTGTGTGTGTGTGTGTGTGTGTGTGTGTGTGTGTGTGTGTGTGTGTGTGTGTGTGTGTGTGTGTGTGTGTGTGTGTGTGTGTGTGTGTGTGTGTGTGTGTGTGTGTGTGTGTGTGTGTGTGTGTGTGTGTGTGTGTGTGTGTGTGTGTGTGTGTGTGTATGTGTGTGTGTGTGTGTGTGTGCAGATTTCATTGGTCGCGCGATAACTGTCGTAATTTTCATTGGATGTTCTTCAAATTTGGCACGCGAGTGGGCTATCATAGAATACTGTTTGGGATTGTAGTTGACGCAAATCGGTTCGAAAATTTAGATTTTACAGCATTTTGAAAATTTTGAAAAAATCGTTTTCACGCTATAACTTACATAAATTGAGAGATATCGGGCTGAAATTTTGTACGTAAATAGACTACCATCAAATCATGATCGGTACCAAATTTGGAGAAAATCGGTAAATCGGTTCCAATGTTATTGCAATTTCAATTTTTTAAAAAATGTCTTCAAAGACTTCATCTCTGTAAAATCTGAGATATTCGGCTGCAATTTTCGACATAATTTCACGATTATTGATTGTTAATAATGAATTTAGTCAAAGGAACTATCGATATGTCGGTAAACTTCGATTTTGGTGAATATGAAAAATAAAATGCCGACACGAAAAAATAATTTTTTTTAAATTTTGCACAGATTTCTCTTAAATTTTGTTCATTTATGGACTATTATCGAAAAATATTTAAGTACAAATTTGACGCAGATCTGTCCAGCCATTCAAATTTTATGGCATTTTGAATTTTTCGAAAAATCTCATTCTCGCACTGGCTCGTGCAAATTCCGAGATACCGGGTTCTAATTTGGCCCACATATGGACTACTATGGTACAAGGTTTTAGTACAAATTTGAAAAAAATCGGTTGCTCGGTTAAAATTCTGCGACACTTTGAATTTTTAGAAAAAAGTCTAGAGCATAAACAAGCCTGCAAAGTAGAACCTTGCAAATTGCCTCCTCATTATTTCTCGCTTTTTACAAAGCTTCCTCTATGAGGAAGCCAAAATTGATCAACATACTTACTCATAGAGGTAGCTTTGTCAAAAGTGTAAAATACTGAGGAAGCAATTTGCAAGGTTCTACTTTACAGACTTTTTTTATTTCTCAATTTAGGACTTAGCGAAACTTTAAATTATTGTTAACGTGTGATTGTTAGTTAAAACGCTCTTGACTGGGACCAAAATGTTTTTATACATAAAAATGTCTCAGGCTTCCAAAAAACTTAGTGCCGAAATAATTTGAATTAAGGAAATAAAATTATTTCGACAATCTCAAAAACGTAAACAAAAATTATTAAAGAAACTTTTTCTTATGGTCTCATGAGGGAAAATTTAAAAAATATCTTTATGCGTTTTTAAAAAATAATTTTGCATCTACTATGGTTATTTTTAGAGTGGAATCTCCTACGTTTCCGACTCTCGGTCCGTTTCAGCAAAGTAAAAGTAATGAAATGTACCTTTCACTTCACTATCATGTTACCCAAGGAAATTGGAGTCTTCAAAAAACCATGGGCGTCGTAAAAATGTTCAATAAAACGAATAAAGTTATTTTTTTTAAATTTAATTTATGAGGAAAAAAATTCTAACGAATTTTTATTAACTTTTTCATTGTCGACATATTTTCATTTCCTGCAATTAAATTATTTCGACACTCCGCTTTTTAAAACCTGAGACATTATATTACGTAAAAAACCATGTCTTCCGTTTTTTTCTCCCAAGGTTTTCTTCCATTGGCTAACCACCAATTGATGTAGTGCCTGAGTTGTTTACAAGTTATTATGAGTCATTTAATGAGAAAAAGTCATTTAACGTCGTAGGTAACAGAACGGCGCTAATTAGCATCATTAAATCCGATGACGAAGAATGAAGTTCTGTTTAACATAGAGCGTATATTTTTGGTTCATAGATTTTGGTTTACACAAGAGAATTTTCGTGTAACCGAGACAAAAGGCTTAACAATTTTAAGAGATTTGTTATTATTCCAAAATATATTTTTATTTATTAATTATTATTAATTAACAGCGACTAATTTTCCAAAATATTGTTTCAATAAATATTTTTAATACAAAAATGCAAAATAAATACTCTTGCACATTGATTAATTATTTCCTATTTTTCTCATAGCTTCCACTATAAGAAATTTATGGGCAAACTTCTACTTTGCGTTTCTGTTGAGAAAATATTTTAAAAAAAATATATATTTTCGGAACATAATTTCGTAACATTGATTCTACTTTTTCCTTTGCAGGGACTTGATACAAACATCAGTGCAACTATGGATCAATGGCAGCCCTTACACAGGTTGGTACATCAATTGGATTTCGTCTTTTCGAAACTTTGACGACACTTTGAATAAACTCCATTACGCTGAGACTGAGAGCTCGATTGTTCGTTGCAGTATATATTACGTGTGCAGCACGAAGCAAATATGTACCATTATTACATTATTAGACACACGCAAATCTCGCTGGCAAAGTATTAAAGAACTCATCCGCGATACTTTTGCCTTGCTAAATACACGATTTAATTTTTTTCTTCTCATTTCCAAACTCAACGATGCATGAACTTACCGGTAGAGTGGATAGACGGTGTAGAATATAACGAACTCGCGAAAGTATCATTTGTCGGAAATTGTGCGTTCATTCCTAGTTATGGCCAATGAATATATCTCTACCGCTTCGGGGCATGATGCGTCAAATCGGTTAGACCTTCTCCCGTTTAATTTTACTGAATGATGGAGCGGATTATACCGGACGATTGAATTAACAAGACGCTCGGTATGAAAATGGTTAGTATGTCATTGCATTTCAGCAGTTTTACCACGATTTTTTAAAGCGACGTAAACGTTATCTTCAATCTTATTTTCTCTTATCGCACACCTAGAAAAATATATGGTCTATTCTACAATACTCATATTTCTCTGAAAGGACAACAATGTTTTTATGGATGCTGTAACAATAAAACAAAAGTTGTAAAGTAGAACCTTGCTCATTGCTTCCCGTGTGGAAATCTGTTGGTGATAAACTGGTTTGAACCTAGCGTCTAGCTAGTTTTTTCTATCGAGTTTTTCTGTAGTGGGACTAGACATAATCTAGCCAGAATGCACTGATAGATAGCATATCTATCTAGGATCTGTCTAGCTTTCATGGCACAGCTTACCTGACTGGAGGTTAGACATAATATATGGGGCATTCCACCCCGTTTCGACCTGGATTTGACCTCGACCTTTCCAATTTGGCTCATTATTTTTTACAGGCTTAGTTGGACCCTCAACTGCACAAATTATCTTTTTTTTTAGTCCATTTTTTTTAAATATATTTTTAAAGCGACATAGAAAACTCCATAATTTAAAAATCTGATAAAATTCTGAAAAATACTTTGTTCAATAACAAAATTATCTAGCTTATAGTCAAAGTGGGGAAGATTTTCCTTCTTACAGTTTTTGAGCTGTTTTGTAAAAAAAAAAATTATTAAAAAATAGAAAAAATAATTAATGTACTACAGGCAATTGGTCAAATGTTTATTTATGTAAAACCGATTTTTTCAGATTTTTAGGAAATTGTTCAGATTTTTCCGAACTATGCAAATTATTTTTAAATATTTTTTTTAAATGACATATAAAACTTCATAATTTAAAAATCTGAATTTACTGAAAAATACTTTATTCAGTAACAAAATTATCTAGCTTATAGTCAAAGTGGGGAAGATTTTTTTTCTTATAGTTTAAAAACTATAAGAAGAAAAATCTTACCCACTTTTCTTCTTATAGTTTTTAAACTATAAGAAGAAAAATCTTCCCGACTTTGACTATAAGCTAGATAATTTTGTTATTGAACAAAGTATTTTTCAGAATTTTATCAGATTTTTAAATTATGGGATTTTCTATGTCACTTTAAAAATATATTTTAAAAAAATTTGCATAGTTCGGAAAAATCTGAACAATTTCCTAAAAATCTGAAGAAATTCTGAAAAGTTCGGTTTTACATAAATAAACATTTGACCATTCGCCTGTAGTAGATTAATTTTTTTTTCTATTTTTAAATAATTTTTTATATTAAAAAAGCTTAAAAACTGTTAGAAGGAAATCTTCCCCACTTTGACTATAAGCTAGATAATTTTGTTATTGAACAAAGTATTTTTCAGAATTTTATCACATTTTTGAATTATGGGGTTTTCTATGTCACTTTAAAAATATATTTTTAAAAAATTTGCATAGTTCGGAAAAATCTGAACAATTTCCTAAAAATCTGAAAAAATTCTGAAAAATTCGGTTTTACATAAATAAACATTTGACCATTCGCCAGTAGTAGATTAATTATTTTTTCTATTTTTAAATAATTTTTTATATTAAAAAAGCTTAAAAACTGTAAGAAGGAAAATCTTCCCCACTTTGACTATAAGCTAGATAATTTTGTTATTGAACAAAGTATTTTTCAGAATTTTATCAGATTTTTAAATTATGGGGTTTTCTATGTCACTTAAAAAATATATTTAAAAAAAATGGACTTAAAAAAAGTAAATATAAATATTTGTGCAGTTGAGGGTCCAACTAAGCCTGTAAAAAATAATGAGCCAAATCGGAGAGGTCGAGGTCAAATCCAGGTCGAAACGGGGTGGAATGCCCCATATACGTTAACGAAGTTAACGCCGCAATGGGCGTCGTTTACGCGGCACCGTGCGTTTTTTCGGCGGAAACGAGGGCGTTTTTCGATACAGGGAGATTTCGATACAGGGTCTAGTCATGACACGCTGCGCAGCGAGTTATTATTATGTAGAGTGGCACGTGCACGTTCGTGAAAGGTACCAAATACGTTCTAGAGGACTACGATTTTTTTTTGTTTTATACGACGCGAAAAAATTTATATTTTTTTGTTTTTTGCGATAGGCCTTATCGAGATATTTGATTATTATTCAAAAAGTTATTACGTACGTTATTAAATACGTTCTAGAGGACTACGATTTTTTGTTTGTTTTGTTCGACGCGAAAGAATTTATATTTTTTTTTATTTTTGCGATAGGCCTTATCGAGATATTTGATTATTAATGAAAAAGTTATTACGTACGTTATTAAATAGTGTTCCCTGTTTAATTAGTGTTAAACAGCTTCCCTGTTACGTGCTGATCCAATAAATGACGATTTATATTAATTCTGTTTTTTTTTTAATCCTAGGCTATTTAATCGGTATCTGGGTTCAATAGAGAAATCCAGTCTAGCACCTAGTCAATTTTATGCTATAGGGTTAACCGATTTCCGTACTGGCTAATTACTAGCTAAGTTTACTGGCCGAATTAATAGAATCTTAGCCAGATTTTAGACAGTTTTTCTGTACAACGACTAGACAGCGAGAAAATTACATATAGCGCTCGGATCTAGCTAGTTTTCCGACCTAGATCTTGTATAGAAAATAAGAAAACTAGTCGATTTCTAGGTGATGGCGACTTGGAATTTCCACACGTGTTCCTCATTATTTTTCGCTTTTTTACAGAACTATCTCTATGAGGATATATTTTAATTGATTTTGGCTTCCTCATAAAGGAAAAAGGGAAAAATAAAGATAAAGCAATATGCAAGATTCTACTTTGCAAGGTTTTTTTAGTGCTTTAATAATGGAATTGTTAATAGGTTTAAAGAAACCCAAACATCTTTATAATCGGAAAAAGTAACATTTTCGGAAATTATTAACTACAATAAATTTAAGATATATATGAGGGATTCCACGGGACTTTCGCCACCCCAAAAAAAAAAAAATCTCAAATATTATCTAAAAATCAGGTTCAGCGATGTCTATTGATGGACCAAATTTCAAAATTCTAAAAAAATAGTTGACCGGAATATGCAAATTTTGTCGTTTTTTATCGTTTTTCATTTAATCTGTAATATCTATTGGGCCATCCCATGAAAAAAAAAATACTCAAAATTCGGCGATCACTCAAAGATTCCGAGACAATTTGTCCGATGAAAAAATCTGAAGTCCAACCATAAAAAAAAAAATAATTTTGTTGTTTTTTCCATAAAATGTGACCTGAAATTAAGCAAGTTCCGTGGAATCCCTCATATACCACTGAACATTATTTTTCTTACGTAGAAATTTTGTGCTCGCTAGATCAAATTTTGCAAAAATTTATGCAATAATGTCAAGTTTTGAAAAATGTCATAACTTCGTAAAATCCAAATCGTTTTACCGATTTTGCCCAAACTCAATACTAAAGATCTTATCACTTTGTTCAATTTCCATATGAAGCTTCAGTCCGACAGCTAAAAATTTGTTCGAGTTTGAGTGTTATCGGACATTGTACAAAATCTAAAAAATATCATTTCAGGAAATAAAATTATTTCGGCAATCTCAAAAAAGTGATAAAAATGTATTCAAGGATCTTTTTCTTATGTTCTCATGAGGGAGAATTTAAAAAATATCTTTATTAATTTTTAAACATAATTTTACATCTATTATGGTTATTTTCAGACTGGGATCTCCTAGGTTTCAGACTATTAGTCAGTTTCGGCAACGTAAAAGTTATGGAAAAATAATAAAATATATCTTTCACTTCACTGTCATGTTAACCAAGGAAATGCCGGTCTGAAAATAACCATCGTCGACGTAAAAATGTCCAATAAAACGAATAAAGATATTTTTGAAATTTTTCCGAAACATAAATAAAAACTCTTCAATGAATTTTTATTATTTTCTTGAGATTGTCGACATAATTTCATCTCCTGCGATGAAGTTATTTCGACACGGCATTTTTTTAAACCTAAGACATTTTTACATAAGAAACCATCTTTTTCCTTTTTTTTTCTGTAAAGCGCATATTTTCTCAAAATCACAGGTAAATAATAATTTTGCGTTTCGTAAGGTTCTAAATGAAAAAAAAAGAGTCGTTTGGAGCGTATATATGGGGCATTATACATCGATCGGACCACGTTTTGCCACGTAAACCACCACTCCGAGATTTAAACGAATCTGGGAGTGGTGGTTTACGTGGTGATTTCAACAAAATTCTCAGTGAACTTTTTGTACAAAACCACCATGGTGATTTCGACGGTGGTTTGTTCGGTGACTGGATCTGCTAGGGTTTGCTTTAATTTTACTGGAAAAGTACATGAATTTTATACCACAGTTGTATAATAAGTTTCGATGGCGAGTTTATGCATAAAAACTTCCAGTCTTTTCTTACAGTGATTATTTCTCTCCGTGTGGCACGAGTCATTATATTTTTGGTAGAACCTACTATAATTAGCAATCTATCACATTAATTTTTTTTAATGCACTCGTTTTGTACTTGGTAAAAGCATGGAAGAAATCTAAATTGAAAATAATGTTTATATACATGTACTATGATTTTATTAAGGCTCGCGCGCTGCGCCCGCTCGCAATCTCCCCCCAATCCGGGCTTGTGAAAATTTTTGAAATTTGAATGTGAAACCCCGTCAGAAACCTCTCGGACCCCCCCCCCGTCAGAAACCCCGTCACTCGACCCCTCCAGAAGCCCCCTTCAACCCGTCGGAAACCCACCACTCAGCCCTTCAGAATCACCCTCACCCCGGCAGAACCCACCCCCCCCCCCCCCCCCCCTCTCCGCCAGAAACCCCGTCACTCAAGACCTCAGAACCCCCCCCCCCCTATTCCGTCAGAAATCGCGTCACTCAACCCCTCACAAACCCCCACCACTCCGTCAGAAACTCCGTCACTCAACCCCTCAGAAACCTCCCTACCCTGTCAGAAACACCCGTCACTCAACCCCTCAGAAACCCCCCCCACTCCGTCAGAAACTCCGTCACTCAACCGCTCCGAAACCCCCCCACTCCGTCAGAAACTCTGTCACTCAACCGCTCAGAAACCCCCCCTACTCCGTCAGAAATTCTGTCACTCAACCCGTCAGAACCCCCCCCCCTCGTCAGAAACCCCGTCACTCAACCTGTCAGAAACCCCCCCACCCTCCTTACGCTGATTTGATGGGAATTTTTCTAAGTCCCTCGATTCTTGACACGGCGGGCGACGGCAGCGGCGGCAGCGAGATCTTTTTATAATATAGAGAGATATGTATATATTTTTTTTACTTTTCTAGTTACCGAAGACATACGCCCGGAAACGTCGCTCAATGTTTTTATCCGAGATCACGCGAGACTAAAGGGCACGAAGGCGATGTGCCTTGAAGGAGGATGCGGCGCTTGTATCGTAAGCGTCGAGATTCACGACCAAACTTTGGCCGTGAATTCGTGCCTTGTGCCGATACTTATCTGCAACGGGTGAGAGTCTCGTTTGGCATGACTTTTAATCAAAGAATCTGTTAATCGAAGTGGATGCTACGATTTGCCTGTTTAGTTTTTTTATGTCTCTTTTTTCATTTATTTCATTGAAGAATTATATTTTCCTCTGTATTCGGATTGAAAACCTTTTATTGTTATTTTGTACAATTGAAAGAATTGGTATTTATTATATTTCTATTTTTAAATTAATGCGAATCGGAATGTGTGCTTTTTTTCGACATATTCTGCTGATGATTTTATAAAATTCGGTTTCCAAAAATTATAGAAACACAGAATTCAAAACAAATTCAAGATATTTAAAAAAATCGATATTTATCACAAATTTTACATCGAAATTAACATTTCAATGAGTATGCGGTTAATTATGAATAATTTAGAATCGTATTAATATTTCGAATTCATAATAATCCATAATTATTTAATAATAAAAATTTTGAAAACACTTTTTAATTCGGATGATGTCTATATTTTTCGTTTCAACCCACCGTTTTCGACTCTGTCGGAAAATAAGTAAAAAGCATTAACAACAGATGATGAAATGGGCAAACATTTTTACGCGAATTAAATAATTCACCGGTATGTAAATGCTAATAGGAATTGATATGCAATTTAAGGTGAATTCTGTAATCTAAAAAGTATTTTTTACCTCAAGAAGTGCTGCTCTTTTATAAGAATATATAAAGTAATAAAAAGTCGAACAAGATGTAAAATATCTTGCGTTGAAATTGCAGATGGAAGGTAAAAACCATAGAGGGAATTGGAAACAAAAAGAAGGGTTACCACAAAATTCAAGCAGCTCTAGCCGACATGAACGGCTCGCAGTGTGGTTATTGTTCACCGGGCATGGTAATGAATATGTACAGGTGAGTGCTGCATATATTTCACTAACTTTACTGCTCAACTACCGCCGTGCAAGGGTCAGCCCTTAACACAACACAAACTAAGAGGTTTCGAAGTACTTTAATTAAAACTAACTATTAAATTCACTGTTTTTCTTTACGCTAGTTGTAATAAAGTTGTATTCGAGAATGCGTGGTTTTCATCCATATTACGCCTATAATTTTAACGTACAATAAAGAGATTTTGTTTGGCTACAAAATTTAGCTGTTTTGCTTTCAATATACGATGTTCCGGTTCGAAGCTTTAAATATAAAATTATACACATTCTGGGCGCACAAATGCGACATATACTAATTAATAAGATAATAAAAAGATGTAATCTAATTAGATGATCTAATAAGAAGATTTACCTCCAATATGACAAAAAAAGGGCGTTCTCATAATCCGTGGGGAATTAGTTTATGAGGTAAAACACGTCAAGGCGGCCATACGAATTTTTCATTTCAATAAAAAGTTTTCAAATTTCTTGAGGATGTTGATCTGCCTGAAAACAAAAATTGCAAGTTTTCAGATTTTTTTTTATTGCATATTTCCGCCGTTACAAATGACTGAAAATAATAATCGTTAATTTTTTAACGCCAAAACTACGGCTCTCGCAAAAAAATCATGTTAACAAAAAATTTAAGGTATCTCACGTTCTTTTCAAAAAATTTTTTTGCGAATTTTCCTACTCCGTTTTATGCTATTTTTCAATAAAATAATATTTCAATATTTTTTTTCTCCGAAACTGCGTTCTCGATTCAGATGAGATTTTTAAGGTAAACGTACCAATGGCGGGACGTTTAAGGCGGTGTCTGTTTTGTATGCCAATTTGCGCATGCATATATTAATTATTTTGCAAATGGTGGTAACGAATTGCAAGAGTAGAGTTTCTAGTTTCCAAAAACTAAACAATAAAAATATTTCTGATTGTTTGATAAATAGTTATTGATTAAAACGCTGAAAAATGCAGATGTACCAGTGCCGGGACGGGTATTTTTGTGCATGTCCCGCTGCCGGGACACCAAATGTGCGTATCGGTGGACATCGACAAATTTTAATGCATCTGCTTGAAAAGAAATGCCAAAAAATGTGTGGTTCACATATTTACACCTATGATGCAATAAATAAAACATATATGTTTATAAAATACATATATATATTTTAGTAAATTATGAATGAAGTTTTTGCTACCGCATAACCCAACATTCGCGTCAAAATGTCAATCGTGCGATTGTGTCCCGGCTCTGGGTCGCAGCGAGATTGCTTACTACTTGCCCCAGTCGCGGAACATACGTTGGACAATGGTGCCAACGTATATTCGGTCAGCTCCAATAACGGGACACAAAAATTAAGAGTTTTAAGATATTGTACGTAACATTTGACAGTGTAATCTTAAACTTTAAGAATTTCTGAATTTGAAATACCTATGGAAAGTCTCGAACGAACTATAATCTCCGGGGTATCATATTAATGATTATTCGGCTCTCCTTAGCTAATTGGTTTAGGGATTTGCTGAAAAAGCTCGAACACCATAGGTCCGCTAATATACTTATTATTTACATTTTCAATTTACGATGAAAAACATGAAATCTTTTCACGTATGTTAATTATATATAACAGATACAATTGGAAGAGTTATTTTTTAATATTTTATCCATTAAACTCTTAGTTTCTACAAATATCCCTTTAGTGTCCCTCAATTGGGACCTGTCCCACCATTGGTACGTTTACCTTACATTTTGTTTCTTAATATGTTGAGAATCTGAAAAAAATTGGCGTGATGGGCGGCGACTTCGTTCCATAGTTACAGCTCTTCGAATGATCGAACATAACGGTAATCTAATGTGTAATTGCTCTCTGCGTTCAACAGGTTTGGGACTGTCAATAGAAAAAATCTAAAGCCCGCATCACTTGTTTATTTTTTTGTTATTTTTAATTAAATTTTTTTTTAATTAGGTTAATTGGCAAATTTCCCCGTACCTGTCATCCACACTTTGTGTTCACAACGCAGAACGATGGTCGTGTAACATTGAGCACGTGAATATTGAACTCAAGAAACATTCATTCACCACGTTTTGCCAATTTTCGATTGATCAGAAAAGAGCACGATGATGAATTACGTGTCATCAGGAAGAAAGTTTCAATTCCATCAGTCGATAAAATAAATGTATTAAACAACCCAAAAATTGAAG
Source organism: Ephialtes manifestator (assembly GCA_963970395.1). NCBI lineage: Eukaryota > Metazoa > Arthropoda > Insecta > Hymenoptera > Ichneumonidae > Ephialtes > Ephialtes manifestator. Next base: position 30,839,383 of record OZ019969.1, read on the forward strand.
GGGGAAAAATATCCGACGCAAAAAATGCAGTGCGGGCTTTAGAATTATTATGTAGACAGTCTGTTGAACGTGCAGAGCAATTACACATTAGATTGCCCTGGTATTCGATCGTTTGAAGAGCTGTAACAGTGGAACGAAATCGCCGCCTATCTCGCCAATTTTTTCTCAGATTCTAGACATATTAAGGAACAAAATGTAAAATTTTCAGCCGAATCGGGAACGCAGCTTTGGAGAAAAAAAATATTATAATTTTATTCCATTGAAAAATAGCATAAAACAGAGTAGAAAGATTTTGCAAAAAATTTATTGAAAAGAACGTTAAATACCTTAAATTTTTTGTTCACGTGATTTTTTTGCGAGAGCTGTAGTTTTGGCGTTAAAAAATTAAGGATTATTATTTTCAGTTTTTTGTAACGGCTGAAATATGCGATGAAAAAATCTGAAAAAATTTAGTAATTTAGTAATTTTTGTTTTCAGCCAAACCAACATCCTCAACAAATTTGAAAACTTTTTATTGAAATGAAAAATTCGTGTGGCTGACTTGACGTGTTTTACCCCATAAACTAATTACCCCACGGATTATTAGAACGCCCTTTTTTTGTCATATTCGAGGTAAATCTTTTTTAACCGGACAAAGTTTTTTCTGAGGCTACAAAGAAGAGATTAATAAATCATTTTTTTTCGTTTTGATATATTCAGGGCAGGGAAAAGTACTTTTGAAAATTTTGAAACATCCGAAGAATCCCGAATGCTAGTTTTTCAATGAAAATTTGGATTTTTTATTGGGTGACATGTTACGTTTTAGGGTTAATGAGATTTTTATTAATTTTTTTTATCCTTTATACTAAATCCTCACATGCGACTTACAGTTTGATTCAAGATAAAGCGCTGACTATGAAGGAAATTGAAAATTCGTTTGGAAGCAATATCTGTCGATGCACGGGATATCGGCCTATACTAGATACATTTAAGGGTTTCGCCAGCGACGCAGATCCTGCTTTGGCGAAAAAGATTCAGGATATCGAGGTATCATTTTTTTTATCACATGCTGGAAAATGTTCTGTTTCAAAATAGTGGCAAATTAGCACTTTTCAAAAGCTCATTTTTTAATTTCTATGTGCAAGTGGATTTTTCTTCATTTAAATTAAAATGTAGGATATATTTCTAACGGAATTTTACTGTTTATTCAATTTTGACTTTCTCGTAGAGGATACTTTATAAAAAGTGAAAAATAATGAAAAGGTGCAACGTGCAAGATTCTTCTTGGAATATTTTTAAAAAATAAATTTAAAAACCGGAAGAGCTGCGAGATTTTAGTCATCAAGAAATAATAAAGAAAAATTAAAGTTCCTGTAAATGCATCTGGCATTACATGACGTTTCAGTTAAGTAGAAAATTTGGGTTCGCTCTTTCAAGTTTAGCAAAATAATTAGTGACATTACTGAAATGACGTCAGTTTTTCGAAAATTCAAAACATCATAAATTTGAAGCCCTTCACCAATTTCGCTCAAATTTGATACCAAATAGTATCGAATGTGTGTGCAATTTTGAAGATTTATTTGGCATAATAATTGTAATTTTATTAAAATTGGAGGGCTCTTTTTTTGAAAAATTTAAAAAGCTATAAAATTGAAATTTCTGCTGAAATTTAATTATAAATCACAGCAATCAAAGCGGAATAATTGCTTCACTCATGTACCAAATTCTAACTTAATCGATTGAATGGTTTTTGAAAATTTTTTTCTAAACCATTTTGTCGACGTTTTGGTCCATTCTGAGTATTCTAAAATAAAAATCTCGAATAAAAACGTTGTGAAAACTAAGCGTTTTCTATGAGGAAGCAAGAAAATGTTTTTAAAAAATAGCTGCTCCTCTGATGTAGCAATTCTTTGTCAGCTATTAAAGGGCTTATTAATTAAAATACATAAAGAAATTATTCACAACCGGCGTAGGAACTCTACAAGCTGAAAACGTGTCCCAAGTCGGGGCAGCCATGTAAAGGCGACTGCTCGGACGAGAAAATCGTCACCAAACCGGATGTGGTGTTCATGAATATGGGAGACATACAATTTCACAAAGTTGTGACTCTGGAGCGTTTATTTTCCGTGTTCGCTGATAATCCTAATGCTTCCTACGTTCTAAATGGTGGAAACACAGCACACGGTGAGCTTAAAGCGTTTTATTAATTTCTACTGCACAGTAGAGATGAACACACATTAAAATAAAAAAGCAGATTCAACATTTTCGAATCTATCTCTTACCAATTCTGCCAAAATATTTCTCCATTTGTAATATCAAATCAACGTTTTCACATAGGAAACAATAATTTTCCTATTAATTTTCCTTTTAATTTTTTGCGATCTTTGCCGAAACGTTTGAAACGAGTAGAACACAGCGGTCAAAATCATCACTAATAACAATAATTTTGTACAATGCGAGTGTCACTTTTCGCCAATAACAAATGGCAAATCCGACAAAAAATTAATATTGTACCGGTTATTTGGTTAAATTTGAAAAATCACAAAAAGATTTTGTAGATTTGACGAACACACAACTTTTTTTTTTTTTTTTAGGATAATGATATTTGCACATTTGTCGAATTCACAAAAAAATATATATGTTGCCGAAAAAGGACGTTTTAAAAAATTGTTTTAAGGTAGTTCTGTCGTGAAGGCAATCCAAACTCATATGCATGAATTTTTGACATGTTGTAATTTAGCTATTCAATTTTACTTGCACAAAATCTTGAAGTCTTTTACCGAGTAATTGAATGAATAATTAAAACTTGAAAATCGATCTTTTTACACGGCGCTCACGGGAGGATTGGAAAAATTGATCTTTAAATCGAAAATTAACATACTTAGATTAAAGATAGAGAAAAAATAAGAAGTACTACGGATTCGTAAATCATTCAGGAATTGATGCATCATGAAAAAAGGTGAAGTCTCCGGAATAATGTTTAAATGAACCAAGATAAAAGTGCACGATACCGGGCCAAATGACGTTTCCTAACCTAATTATCGTAAAAATGAAGTCAAATCCGGCCTAAACATATCAACTGTTTACAAATAATCGTTTTAATCTGATTACAAAAATTTCGAAGGATTCTCGATTATTTTTTATATTATTATTGAGGCAGTCAAAGTGATGCGTATGATTATTTTTTAATGTCATATAGACTCTGAGATTTATGACTCCGGCGTACCGACAAAACTACCTTAATACTATTCGTAGAAATCAAAATAAATTTTGTTTATTCTTTCCAATATTTACGAAAAGTTTCTGTGGGCATTTGTGAGAATTTTTTATTGTTGCCGAAGAACACAAATTTGAATTACTTTTCTACTGCACAATTCTCTTTAATTCGAGGCATTTCCATGCTCCAGACTTTCTTGATTTCTATAGGAGAGCCTACAACTATTATTCTAAATGTCCTGCTTTTTCCACAACTGAGAGTAATGATTGTCGTACAAAAAAAACAACTATTCTAACAGTATTGCATAATATAATTCGCAATAATGTGTAGGCTAAATAATCTCTATAATTATTTATTCAGGAAAGTATGTAAAATCTTAAAGCCATTTATGGAAAATGTTGTTGTGGTCAAAGAACACAAATTTTAATTTCTTTTCTACTGCAATCATATTAGCGAATGCTCACAATCGCGAATGGCTAAAATAGCGAATTCCATAATAATGACCATTCTGACAAAGTGAACATGTGGGAACTTCGTCAAAATTATTCCTCAACTAACCTGTCCCACCAATTTTATTAAACAAAAATAGTAAAATTATCACTGAAAATGAGTCAGGACAGAAGTAAGAAAGTCATCGTTGTATTGCGTACACTACACTTATTATTTACTTTCCATAAATGCAATCTATCCGATAAGTATTACAAAGTGTCAAGTTTTCAAACGCATTTATATAAGTTTGGTGTAGTGCGGACTTGTAGATATCATATTAAATAGAGATAAACGAGTTCATATATTTCTTCATCCTGCACGACTGGGATGGTCGTCGTCCAACACAGAAACAGTGATCTTTTGTTGAAGCCGTTCTTATTGCAGATTTTATTACAGTTTTTGTTATTATTGGAATTTAGAATAAAGTTACAGATTCTTATGTAATTTATGCATTCATTTATTTAAATTAATTCTAACCAGCCCCATGCAGAAATTTCGACAGGGATCCAGCTGAAATCAGCTTGGTATTCCCATCTTTCGACAAGAATCGAGGTGGATCCAGCCTAGTATGCCCATCCAACGGCTGGAATCCAGTCAGCCATCGGATCGGATCCCAGTTCGAGATCCCGATCGGAATCCAGTTTCCGCGCGTCACATCCCATGTCTGGAATCCGATCCGATGACCGACTGGAATCCGACCAGAAGATGGGAATACCAGGCAGGATCCAGCTGGATCCCGGCTGAAATTTCTGTATGGGTATGTACAATAGAATTATTGTCTGCTTAAAGAAGTGAGATAGTTCAGAAGGAAAGAGATTGATTCCATGGCTCTGAAAGCTGCATACCGAGACGCTGTTATAGTCTTTAGAATTTACACTTTAACGAAGCTTTTACCGGTGTCAGGCGTTTATCGTTTGGAGAAGCCAGAAATTTACGTGGACGTAAATGACATTCCTGACCTACATCGCGTCGTAAAGGACAGCAACACCTTAACCCTTGGTGGAAACGTCTCTCTCACCGTAGCCATGAATACCTTCGAGAAATTCTCCAAGGAGCCAGGATTTGGTTACTTGAGCCACATGGCCAATCACATAGACCTCATTGCCAGTGTACCAGTTCGCAACGTGAGTATGACTCGCGGCAGCCCACCACTTACATAATTTATCGTGCAACGCGATGAGAAAACTTGTTTAAATATCCGGCAACAGGGCGAAATGCAATATTCGCTCTTGCGCAACGGCAATGTTCAGTCACGTCGTCTATTCTATGGTAAACGTGCCTCTACATTAAATTGTTTCATTACAGATAGGAACACTCGCTGGAAATTTGATGATAAAGCACAAACACCGCGAATTTCCGTCGGACCTGTTTCTCATTCTCGAGACCGCCGGAGCTGAGATGCATATTCGTGAGTATCACCGTCAACAATGCAACAAAAATTTTCAACGTCATTTTTTTTTTTTTTTTTCAAGTGAAACGGAGCTTTCGTTATAAGACCTTCGTTATAAGTTTTCCTTCCTTCCAGCCTCAGTGGCAAGAGATGGATTCGTTACTTGATATCGAAATATCAAGATTTTATTTAATGAATAGAATTTTATGAATTATTGAGAAACAGCATAGATATAAATTATTTGGAAAAATGATGCCAATTAACATTAACTCACGTCTACCTTGTATGTTTGAGTTCTTTAAAGAGCAAGGCAAATAATAAGAAAATGAAAAGGCTTATTGTAGGTTTTATTATTTTCAATAGTTTAATAATTTCAAATAATCAGAAATACTTTACGATGCATATCGATTATTTTCACCTGCTTTAATAAAAATCGTTATCACTACTATCAAAACAGAAATGACGTTTTAGTAGAAAGCCCTGCTGGGAAGAACATCATGCATTTGCCGAATTTTTTTAATAATAGAAAAAACTATCAATATCATTTTTCAAGTTAAAATGAATCTTTGCTGAAAGATCTTTTCTCAGTGACAAGAGATTAACTTTTCCGTCTCTCATTCACGCCAAAATATCGAGTATTTTTAAAAAATGGACAGGTTCTTACTGTTTATTGAAAAAGGCTGCTAATAAAATGAGCATGCTGCTTCCTTATTTATTGTAAGTCTTTGGAGAGAATAGAAAACAATAGGCAAACTTTAGTTACATTCTTTATAATTGCTAATGGAAATATTCCAAATCAAGTATTTACGGTTTTTACCTAATAAAAATCGTTATAATTACTGTGATTATTAACCCTTCGTAATGATAATCCCATAGAATTTCATGGTAGTCACACAAAACGATTCCGCGAAAACTATTTATCCGACGGCGAAAAAAAATTACGAAACATGTTTTGAATATTCCACATGTCGTACGAAAAGTCGATTTGTAAGACATCAAATGACAACATATTTTTTAAAAATCATCAAGAGCATAAAGGCGAGGGGCCATTCACTAGGGAAATCACTGAAGCACGTCGTATGAAATCAAGAACCAAATCGTAAGAAAACGCCCGGAAATCATTGATTTAGGTTTTCCTCGAAATCACATTGAAATCATATGAATGCACGAAATTGGAATCAAATTATAATCGTATGAATTCGCGAAATCGAAATCACAATGAAATCATATGAATGCGCGAAATTGGAATCACATTACAATCATATGAATTCGCGAAATCGCAATCACATTGAAATCATATAAATTCTGGAAATTAAATAAATTCCAGTTTTTAACCAATACCCAGTATAGAGTAGTGGTTGATGATAATTTAGTTGAACGATGAAGGCCGCAAAGAGCGGTCATCATCAGTGACGGTTATTCGATTCCAATACCATATTTTATTCCTCCTCTGGACATAACGATAAAACGTTTAGCTATAAATGATGTTAACTTTAAGAAAATAAAAAGCCGTTTATAAGCTTCAAGTGTTTTTTTTAAGACGCCATATTGAGTTCTCTGCAATAGTAATTTTCTATTGTTTTTTCCGAAAATGGAAGCGATTTCTTACTGATTTCCACTGGTATGAAATCAGAATTCGAAAAAAATAAGATCTTGTGAAATGACCCGAAAATATATTAATTTTGTGAAATCACGAAGTTTTTGAAATCCCTGAAATCATACAGGAAATCACATGAAATCAGATACTCATTGAAATCTTGTGTGCATCTAAATGGGAAGTAAATGGCCCCATGCATAAAGAACTACTTTCACTCGAAAAATTGGCGGATCGATTCTACACTGTTAAAAATATTAATAAATTTACATTACCGGAAATTTTTATTCACCAGCTGATATATTAAATTTAACACACGAGTCTAGTAAAATTACAAACTTTTATATTAAATTTTCGTATTTTCATACGATTTAGTATGAAAATATTGTAACTTTACATATCACTTGCATATCAAATTTAGCACACCATTTTCTGTTATGGAAATTAACACTAAATATTTTTAACAGTGTATTCAGTGTAACTACGAAGAGTTTGGATTACAAAAATTAAATTAATAACGTTTCAGTGGAAAGTCCTTCTCAGAAAAAAATCACGAATTTCCTCGAGTTCCTTGACACGGATATGAAGCACAAAATAATTTACAGCATAGTCCTAAAGGCTTTAAGTAACGAGCACGAGTATCGTTCTTATAAGGTAAGAAGTTTGTGGACTACTCGATATCACTTAGCGCCTGCACTGAGAGAAATTGAGATGGTCCTGATAACTATTCAGTGATAATTATATTTTACTAGTCCAGGTGACTATTTTCGTAGTTACATTAATAGTAACGTAGTTAATGTAACTACGAAAATAGTCACATTAACAATTACGTAGTTAAGGGGAGGGAGTCAGGTAAAAAAATTGATTTTGGAAATTCAATATCATCCAAATTCTATTGCATATAAAAATGCCCAAGGCACTATATTGTTGGTGCTCGATGAAAGGATTTTTTACTGTCGTCTAACTTGCGTATGCTTTTAAATATTATCTTAAGCAAAGATCTTAGGTTTTCCATTCTCCGCATGATTCAGATCAAACTACTAAGCAGATTGGAATGGTTGATGTCTCATTTTCTTCTTCATGAAAAGATACACCGCCTAAATGGAGCAAACTATTTTTTTTCATTCTGAAAGCAAAGTTAATCATCGATTTAGAAAATAGCATAAAATTTATTTATTAATAATTGTGTCATTAAAAAAATATTACCTTTTATTAACATTTGCTTCATTTAGCCGGTGTATCTTTTCATGAAGAAGAAAATGAGACGTCAACCATTCCAATCTGCCTAGTAGTTTGATCTGAATCATGCGCAGAATGGAAAACCTAAGAACTTTGCTTAAGATAATATTAAAAAGCATACGCAAGTCAAACGACAGTAAAAAATCCTTTCATCGAGTACCAACAATATAGTGCATTGGGCATTTTTATATGCAATAGGATTTGGGTGATATTGAATTTCCAAATTCATTTTTTTTACCTGACTCCCTCCCCTTAATGTAACTACAAAAATAGTCACCTGGACTTATAAAATATAATTATCACTGATTAGTTACCAGTACCATCTTAATATCTCTCAGTGTGAGATTTCTTCTTGTTACATAGTGTATTGTTTCACGTGCAGATAATGCCGAGAGCGCAAAACGCTCACGCTCACGTGAATGCCGGCTTTCTCTTCAAGCTGGATGGAGCTGGTAAGGTCTTAGAAAAGCCCAATATAATTATCGGAGGAATTAGAGACGATTTCGTAAGCACACAACAATGCTACATTCTTTTATTGCAACATTTTTCTCAGCTAAAAGATTGTTTCTCACGATTACTTGTATTTTTATCTTGTCACAGCTACACGCAACCGCCACGGAAAATTTTCTCGAGGGAAAAATGCTTCTCGATAAAAATGTCTTCAGTGAAGCTATCAAAGTTTTAGATTCTGAGCTTAAACCCGATCAAAGACTGCCGGATTATTCACCGGAATTCCGTAAAACTCTTGCAACTGGCCTATTCTACAAGGTACGAGCATAAAAAGCAAGTTTATCTAAATTATATGGGATATATACGACATACTGAATTTTTAGCTGACAAGTATAGTTATTATAATACTTCTGCAGAGGGGTTTAATGACCTGAAAAGTCATGAAAATTCTTATAAATAACGACGTTTTAGCCGACTTAGAAAAAGTCGTGAAATTTCATGTTCAAGTAAAAAAGATGTTGATTTTTTTAACAATAAGCTGTTTTTTATATCTAATAATAGCAAATAATTAAAATTGTTTCTTTAAGCGAAAAAACAAAATTTTTTTCTATTATTATTAATATTATAATCTTTGATCTGTCCGAATTTGAAGTGGATCAGATGAAACGATTTTTTAGCGGTACTTTGTTTAAGTAATAATAACTTCATTATTTATGAATATTTTTCAACGAAAAAAAAACTCAAACCAGGTAACACTATGTATTAATTATCGTTAAATTCTCGACTTCGTCATTCCAAAATTCTAAACAGAAAAAAAAATTGAGAACTGCCCGATTTTTTGTCCCCAAGCTTATGCAAATTCCTTAAGAGTAGAATTATGATAGAAATTGGATAAATTGAAAAACCGCAAGTTTATACTCTCTGGAATAACCTTACTACTAATAATACTCCTCTATTTTCATAGGGGTATATTATGAAAAAAAAGAGTAGGTCTTGTTTCCCAACAGCTACAAATTCGATGGAATGCGAACACTCGTAATTATTCAAGATAATTGTTGCAGTGCGTTTTGAGCATAAAACCGGACAGCGTGGATGGAAAATTGCGCAGCGGTGGAACAATTCTGGAGCGAGGATTGTCGTCGGGGAAACACGACTATGATACCGACAAAAATATGTGGCCAGTTAACAAGCCAGTACCAAAAATGGAATCCATATACCAGACAGCAGGAGAGGGACAATACGTGAACGACATACCGACTGACAGCACCGAGGTGCATTGCGCGTATGTCCACACGGAATTTCCAAACGGAAAAGTGGCGAGCGTCGATGCCAAGGATGCTCTGGTCAGTAGCAAACTCTAGGAAGTTATCGAGCTCTACGATCAGATCGTAAAATGAAATGCCTTGTTTTTTTACTGCTTTAACGTCCTCTCGTAAAGTAGCCCGGGCGATCGACAGTAGATTGTACACGTTATTCTCTTCGAAGCTGCACTAGAACTTCCGGTATAGACAATACGCGGTAGCCCCCGGGTCTTCTTCGTGATAGAGCAGTTTGATTCGATATCTGAAGTAAGATAAACGGTATTTTACAGGAAATGAAAGGGGTGATCGCATTCTTCACTGCAAAAGATGTACCCGGTAAAAATGTTTGCATCGATTCAACCAACAAGCAGATGCTACTCGACGAGGACGAGCCGGTAAGATGACAATAATTTTCAAGTACCTCCTGAAGCAGCCAAAAATATATCACGACTTATCAATTAAGGAGATCAGATCAAAATAAGTGATATTCATTCTTGCATATTTGACTTGTTTAATTCCTAGAATTATATGCATTAATTATGTTGCACCTTAAACAAAGAATTTTTTCTCTGGTGGCAAAAGCATCTTTTTTTTCTAAGACACACAATTATTTTTATCTTGATTTTAATCTCTGCACTTTTTTATGGGATAATGGGAAGGTGTAAAGTTTTTAAATATTTAACAATTTTGCGAGATATGAATTCTCTAGATACGATTTCATGGATTTAAAAAAAGTATCTAGCTTTTCTGAGACATTCACAATTATTCCTTTCATAATTTTTATCTCTGCAAAAATTCTCAAATATTTGTCGATTGTGCCAAATATAAATTCTTCAGATACGACTTTATAGATTTAGGATAAAGCTAAAGTTGACAAAATGCCATGAATAATGATTTTTTAATATTTAAAATAAATTATGATGTCTATTTAAAAAAAAACAGTCTTGTTATAATTGTCAAGAGTTTGGAAAAAAAAGACTTTAATTAAGGACAAAAAATATTTATTTAAGGATTCAATAGCACATTATTTTAAATACAAAAATAACAACTAAAGTGAGATATTCTGTAACGAATATCGCTGATCTTGAGCTGATGGTTTTTTCTCGAATTAAAAAAAAACACACAGTAAACCGGAATGATTGGCATTGCAGCTTTTCGTGGACAATGATATTAAGTATGCCGGTCAACCGATTGGCGTGATAGTTGCAGAGACTCACGCTCTTGCGAATGAGGCTGCGAAGAAGGTGAAAGTCACGTATTCGGACACCCTGAAGGAAAAAGCGATCGTAACAATTCACGACGTTATTGCCTCGGGCGATAAAACTCGGCTCTTGCAAACTGCAAACATGCCAGCGAAGCGAAAAGGTTGACACAGCTCCATTCGATCGCTTATCTTATTGTTCTTATTCTTCTTATTTACGTTTATTGCTGTAACTCTGCGGAAGTCGTGACAATTTTATTACGTAGCTTCCTGAACGAATTACACGGCACGAGGCTCGACGACAATTATTTATTATCTCATGATGATTGATGATCTTAGGAAACAATACTACGCACGTTATCAAGGGAGAATTCAATTGCGGATCGCAGTATCATTTTACCATGGAAACGCAGAGCTGCATTTGTATTCCTACTGAGGATGGGATGGACGTCTATCCAGCTTCACAGTGGATGGATCTCACGCAGGTTTCCATAGCTTCCTGCCTCGGAGTGCCCAACAATAGGTGATCTGTTCTCTCTCAAACACAGCTATTGAGGAAATGTCTAATTAAGGATGCTCGTTACAATCTGGTGAAATTAGCAATAATTAATATTTGAGATACTGCGTCAAAACAAGCTTTATTTATAAAATCCCCAGCAGATCGAACAACCGTGAAAAAGACCGTGAAAACACAAAAAAAAACCGTATTTCCAGCCTAGTCGGAATGAGCCACAAAACCAACCGATAATTCTTGTCAATCCAACCGAAAAACCAACCGAGCTTTCAAAAGCTCACGAATAGGTTGGTCCACGGGTAATTGAGACATAAGTCCAACCGGAATTCTAATCGTCGCAAGAAGTATCGCTCGGTTGGTCTCAGGGTTGTGCAGGATTTTTCCAACCAGAATACCAATCGGCCCAAAAAGCAGCGACCGGTTGGTCCCTGGGTTGTGTAAACCCAGGTCCAACCGGAATTCCAACCGTCGCAACCATCACCAACCACCGAATTCCAATTGTCGCAAGAAGCACCGACTGATTGATCTCTGGGTTGTGCAAACCCAGGTCCAACCTGGTATTATAGCAGTTCAAGCCACACTTAGAATTCACGGTCCTGAAATTCGTCGTGCCGTGATTTCTTTTAGTTGTCATTGTCGAAATCACGGTCCTGCTGGGATTTCTCCATACCCTAACGTATGTTGTAGGCTAGGGTATAAACTACATTAAAAACGACCCACATCGGTATATGGGCGTAAGACATCTTACGACAGCCTGCACTTATACATGGAACGGTAAACAATCACTTGCGAGAAACTTTTTGGCTCATTCGCCATCTAGCGGGCTAACTTCGGGTGCACGCGCGATGGCGATAGTGAAGAGGTTGACCCCTTTTGTCACGCGGAAATCCGGCTTAGCTCCGCTAGATGGCGAATAAACCCGAAACATTTCTCGCAAGTGATTGTTCGCCGTTTCAGGTATAAGTACAGGCTATCGTAAGTCGTTTTTACTATCGTTTATACCGTAGCGTACAACATACGCTAGAATACAAAGTGTGGCTTAAACTGCTAGCAAATCCGGTTGGACCTGGGTTTGCACAACTCAGGGACTAACCGGTCGGCGCTTCTTGCGACAGTCGAAATTTTCTGGTTGGATCTGGCGTTTCACAACCCAGGAACCAACCGGTCGCTGCTTTTTGTGCCGGTTGGCAAAACCCTGCACAACCCTGGGACCAACCGAGAGATGCTTCTTGCGACGGTTGGAATTCCGGTTGGACTTGTGTCTCAATAACCCATGGACCGACCTATTCGCAGGCTGCGAGCTTTTAAAAGCTCGGTTGGTTTTTCGGTTGGATTGACAAGAATTATCGGTTGGATTTGTGGCTCAATCCGATCGGGTTGGAAATACGGTTTTTTTGGGTTGTTCGATCTGCTAGGGATAGGAACATATACAATATTTCCAGCGTGCTACCCGAGCAGACCCGGTCACCGCGCAAACCATCATAGAATCACGGTCGTTTCCACTATAGCGGTTTTGTGCAAAAAGTTCACTTAGAATTTTGACAAAACCACCACGTAAACCACCATTCCGAGATTTAAACGAATCTCGGAGTGGTGGTTTACCTGGTGGTTTCGAAAAAATTCTAAGTGAACTTTTTGTACAAAACTGGTGGTTTTGTACAAAAAGATGATTTCGACGGTGGTTTGTTCGCTGACGGGATCTACTAGGGTACTATTATTAGAATCTTACGTCAGTTAATTACTGCATTTCCATGAAAATCTATTCATAGCGAGGACGCAAGCTTTCTTGAATTTTTACATTATGTCATTAGCGACATGCCTCGCTCATATACACAGAGAGAAAAGATTTCATTGACGCCAAAGAAATGGGTGGATTGATTTTTTTTTCATTGATTTCAACGAAATATTTCTTTGATTTCAATGAAATAGTGCATTTGAATTTCAAAGAGAACATTTCATTGCCTGTAAATAAAGATTTAGTTAGTGAGCATATAATAAAGAAACAGTTTTATTGTTTTAAAGAGACGTTTTCATTGGTTCAAAGAAACGCTTTCATTGATCTCTCTCTCGCACCTAACCTCACTTTTTTTCCGGTTCTCCCGAACGAACGGCTTCGAGTTTCGAGGAGCCAGAAGCTTAGCCTATTTCTGCCGTACTTCCTTACATACTCACAAAATTTGAGCTGTATCTGCCGCTTACTTCAGGACAAAATAGGTTTCGAAATTTTGAGCTGGTAAGAAAAAGGTTTCATTGAATCAGAAACGATATCTTTGAAATCAATGAAAAAAAGGTTTATCGGTTTAAAGAAATGTTTCTTCGAATCAATGTCACTACTTTTCATTGAGTCGGAGATCATTCAAAGAAAAAATAGTATTGAAATTCAAGTATTTCATTTCATTGGCAAAGATTTCCGTGAATCAATGAAACTTTTTCTCTCGGTGTCCTTTTTTTTTCAGTGCTTGAAACGAAACATGTCGTTCCGGTATTGTTTTTTTCCTCAAACAAATGCAAAAATGATTTGTTACAAGTTCAGTATGAAAAATTATAAATATCATGATTTCGTTTATTTGTCTTTAAAACCGATCGATTGTTTCGGTGAAACCCGGCACATATTCAACCGAATATTTAATCGGTTTTCGGTTTCGTTTCAAGTCGGTTTCGTTTAAACTCCCCTAAATATTCATGCTACTACCAAACAAATCTTTCGAAAATCTTGTGCTTAAAGTGGAACATAAATTACGATGCGGATAAATGTAATTTCATACTTGTCTGCAGTATCAATATCAATGTGAGACGACTCGGAGGTGGATACGGTGCGAAGATTTCACGCTCGACTTCAGTTTCGTGTGCGTGCGCTTTGGTCTGTCACCTGTTGAATCGACCCACCCGTTTCGTGATGACCATCGAGAGTAATATGGCAACGCTTGGTAAACGATACTCGATGCGACAGGTGTACGAGGTGGGTGTTAACGACGAGGGACTCATCCAATACCTCAATTCGAACCATTGGGGTAACGCGGGTTCGTCGTTCAACGAGTTACACGCACCGTTCCTCGTTCATCACTTTTATACATGCTACGATCCGGAAACTTGGAGCTGCGATGGTTTCGAGGCAAAAACCAATATACCGTCCAATACATTCTGCCGAGCTCCGGGTATGTTAAATGGCACCATGTTATATCCTGTAGGGATCATAGCTTCGATGTGAAACACCAATTTTTTACTCAATCTCCCAATGCTTTTAGCATCAACGGAGGGAATAGGTATGGCTGAAAGCATAATGGAACATATTGCAAAAACGTTGGGAAAGGATCCGGTGGAAGTGCGTTTGTTAAATATGAATGCAGTTGACAAAGAGGCGCTGATACCGATGATAGAGGATATTAAAAAAACGTCCGATTACGAAACCCGTAAACGAGCTGTCGGTGTTTTCAATAGCGTAAGAATGGAATTAATTACTTTTGATACTCACGTAAAGAATTTTATTTCACTCAGTGTGTAAAAACGTGGTTTTACGCACGCTTCCCGTATGTCAAACCTCATTTACACACCTTGTGAAATAAAATTTTGTACGATACTCATGCGAAAAACGTTTTTTCTCACCTCCGGGCCGAAACCGATAACTTTCGTTCCGCTACGCGGAACGAAGTTCCCGGTTTTCGGGTCCGTCGATGAGAAAAATCGTATACACTCCTCGGGCAGTAAATAAGAAAGCCTCAGATCACATGTAATTGTCGGCCGAGGCGAACAATTACATGTGATCTGAGACATTTCTTACTTTACTGCCCTAGGTGTGTAATATACTATTTCGCTCTCGTATCGTAATGTACTATGATGTCTCTTGATGTCCTAATTTCTGGTCACCGTAGCCCAAATGCTGATTATTTTAATGGAAAAATAGGAACCATTAGAAGAATTAATTTTGATATGATTTCACTCGGTGCGATAACGGACGTTTTAACCTTCGCCTGCACATATCGTCATTTTTACACCGTGTGAAGTAAAATTTTATACAATACTCGTTGGAATAGTACATTACGATACGAGAGCGAAAAAACTTTTTCTGACGAGTGTGAGTTTGCAGCACGAGCCGAAGGCGAGTGTTACAATCACACGAGTTCAGAAAACGTTTTTCGCATGAGTATCATACAAAATTTTATTTCACAAGGTGTGTAAATGAGGTTCGACGCACGCGAAGCGTGCGTAAAACCACGTTTTTACACACTGAGTGAAATAAAAACTTTTTCTTTACTCGTGCATGCAAAATCCTCGTTTGCGACCGTTCACAGACATGCAAAATGGCCAGTTGACGCACTAGTGCGCAAAAAATTTTTTATGCCATACCCGTGCGCGAAGAACGATTTCGCGCACGCTCCGCTTCGCGTCGTGTGTGCGAAATCGCACTTCGCACACTGGTAGCATAAAATTCTGTTCGGAACTTGTGCGAGAAACTTTTTCAAAAATGTTTCATCGCACTCGTATCGAAAACTACTATTGTAACACGTGCATGAACAGCGGTGCTTTTCATGGCAGTTTTGCGGGCCGAAAGTGGCTAGATTCATAGCAGTGTTGAAACGATAGGTTGGCGCATGCGCAGTTTGCCCTTCACTTTCGACCCTGCTGTTTCACTTTCGACCCTAGGGTGGAAAGTTGGTAACCTCACTTTTCACTGTTCGTCCCGCAAAACTACCATTCAAAGCACCACTATTCATGCACTTGTTACAAAAAATATGGTGTGCAACACTGGCCAAAATTGGCGTTTACGACTCGTGTGATTGCAGCTCTCCTTTTGCTCGGGCGGCAAACCTCACACTCGTCACAATCGCCAACTTTCGGCCCTTGTTGCACAATATACTATTGCGCACTGCCTCCATCATTTTGCACATTGTTCCCTGGATTTTGCTCACTGCTTCAAGTTGCAGCTCATTTTGCATGTCTGTAAACGTTGGACAAACTCGGATTTTACATTGCACTCGTAAAGAAAAATATGGTTCGATACTCGAGGCCAAAGGATCGTTCTGCGTACTGCTCGTGTGAAAACAGCATGAAGCCTCGGCGAAGCCTCCACGCGAGCAGTGCGCAAAACGCTCCTTTGGCCTCTGGTATCGAAATATACTATTTCCGCACTTGAATCGTGACATACTATTTCAGAACATTCTTTGTTATACCAATAAAAATAATTACGGATACAATTTTCACCCTGGTGCTTATGTGAAAAATAAGAGAAATGCGGTGCTAAGGATAATTAAAAAATGGCCTTATGTGAAGAAATTTATAACCACGACAAATTCAGTGCTGCAGCAAACAATTATTTTTATATTTATTTTTCCCCGAGATTATTTTAAGAGTGAAGATAATCTCTGCTTAAAATAAGCCAAGTTAGGTGAAAGTTTTGTTAAGGTTTGGAGCAGAATTTGAATAATAAATGACAGTAACTTTACCATAATTTAAACCATAATTTAGTTGTGAAGAATCAGGATTCGGGCCTTGGGAAAAGTAATTTTACTTAAAACTTTGTCGTCATAAAAACACATTTTTTTAGATTTTTCATTACAAGACACTGAAAGTAATAACATCGAGAAAAGGGATTAGAAATTAATGTCCGTACGGATGGATGTGTGTGGTAGAAAGTAATCCAAGGTAGAAAATGAGAAAGCAATCTGTAAAATCCGACTTTACAACCTATTATACCAAATATCACATAATCACATAATTTGCTAAAAAAACGAGAGTATTGCGTTTTTAATAGCCTAGTAAGAAGATTTGTTAGACTAATTAATTTATTAACTGGAAAACAATGTAATACTATCATAATTTTTTCCCGGCCTGGCAAAAATTTGACGTTAGAAAAATGAACAAGAAAAATGCTGTTCACCGAATATGAACCGAAATTTGATATCAACGTATAATAAGGCCTTATTCACAAGCTCGTGAATAACAAATTTAATGAAAATAACATTCGGAAATATTTATCTGGAAACGACAAGCAACGTTCAGAAATATCTGTAACGATCCCAGAAATAAAAGCTTTAGACTTTGATCGGTGTTTGAGGCATGATCAGAAACTGGAACATCTATTTTGGTGCTGGAGCTTTAACGGATGAAATGTCTGTGCAGGAAAATCGCTGGAAGAAGAAGGGAATGTCACTGGTGACGATGAAGTATCCGCTGATGTATTGGGGACAGTTTCAAGCAATGGTATCGATCTTCGCCCGTGACGGCACGGTTTCTGTCGTTCATGGTGGTATCGAGTGTGGACAGGGAATCCATACAAAGGTGTTTATCACTATGACTAAATACTGGTTATCTATAGGGAATTCAGCCGAATTTTTCATGCTTCACCCCCGTCAATAATTATGATTATTTTTCCCATCGGAATTTCGGCCAATAGAAACGACGCATTTGGCCTCATGTGGGGGAACCTAGGCGATTTTATTTCGGATATTTTTCGGATATTTCCTAACAAGTTGCTAAGCAATAAAAACAATTTCTGAACAACTTTTAACCTGAGAATTCTTTACATCTGTCAAACTTCTAACGAGAACTAGAACGTGATCTGAAGAATGAGCCGAAATTCCGATGGAAAAAATAATCCGACAAATACCCCTCGAGCTTCAAAATTAATCGTGTATTTCCCTCAAACTTCCCTGCATACAACCAATCGTGTCAAGTTTTGCAGAAAATTCCCTCGGGATTTTTTAAACTGCAGAACTTGACACTCTTGTTTGTAAGCAACGAAGTTATCGGGAAATACCCGATAATTTTGAAGCTCTTGGGCTATTACTACTGACCATTTTTTATCAAAAAGTATTTGGAAAAAAAAAAGACACAGATATTTTTGTTTAACATCACACTACTGACCATTTTTTATCAAAAAGTATTTTGAAAAAAAAAGACACATATATTTTTGTTTAACGTCACAGTCACTATTTGCGACAGACAAATTTTTGTAAATATTTGGATTTTTTGGTATCTATATTTTTTTAAACGTTAATGTCTTGGAACTGAACAGTTCTATCAAAAAATGTCCACGATGAAATTTATTCACTTCTCAATGAGCTACATAACATACACAAAAAATGTTGTTTTAGTTTTTCTGAAAGTTTGTTATATGACGTTAATCAACAAAATATCTGTTTGCAACAAAAAAGAAGAAACGCCATTTATAATTATTGTTATATATTTATAGAAAAATTCTGTTTAAAACTACGACATTTTAGACCCTGTGCAGGATGGCAACATTTTTTTCTAGAAGTACTAAGTAATTTTTTTTATATCCTGAATTATTACGTAAATTAATACGTAAAATTTCAATTCCATAGAAGATTTCGAAAAAAATATCTGCTAGCCTCCCTGGGGTATTGAAAATTTCATCATTATGGATGGAATTTTTATGTAAGTATAGAAAAGACAGAAAAAATTGAATTTTTTTATAAAACGTTATTTTGTTGCTTAACGTCATATAACAAAATTTGCGAAGAACTAAAATAACATTTTTTATATACATTATGTAGCCCCCCAGATAGAAAAACGTGCCGCACGGCGTGTCGACAAAAATGCGCCATGTACTGCAGCATTAAGCTGCATTATTAACGACACGGCGTGCTTAACGGCACGAATACCGCCACCTTGCCTGCAAAATTCCGCCACGCTGTGCACCGCCAAATGACGCCAACGCGTGTCGGAACTTTGCAGGCACATTACCGGCATCAGGACGCCGTGCCGTTAATAATGCAGCTTAATGCTGCAGTACATGGCGCATTTTTGTCGACACGCGTGTCGCTTTATGCCGCCATCGTGTCGTCAATCTGCCGTAACATTTCTATCTGGGCCATTGCAAACTGAACAAATTATATCCTGAACATTTTTCGATAGAATTGTTCACTTCCAAGATATTAACGTTCATCAAAATATGGATACTGAAAGATTTCAATTTTTATAAAAATTGGAATGTCGAAAATATTGATCGTAGCACCAAATACAAATATATATGTGTGTTTTCTTTTTGAAATACTTTTTGATGCAAAAAATGTCAAATTATTGAGCGGGTCAGTATTCAATAGACAAATCTATATGATAATATTGAAATTGTAATTTGAAGGTTGCTCAAGTCGCGGCTCACACGTTGGGCATCGATTTGAACATGGTGTCTGTTAAGCCGAGCAACAGCATGATTACCCCGAATAATTCAGTTACTGGAGGCAGTCTCACCAGCGAATCTTCCGCTTACGTAAATATTTACCTTTTGTTGCCAGTAACGAGTGTATTTCAGGAATGGGATGGACTGGAATGAAAAACTACTCCCTTTGTGTTATACCGACAAATTATTCGTCGTTATTAAAATCAATTTGTGGCCAAGTCTGCAAATGACATGAACACATTTTTTTAGACCGTCCGATTTAATTTTTTTTAACCTAAAGTTTTGCTCTAGTTTAAAAATGATAAGAATTCGGTTAATGAATATCTCAACGTTTAATCGTTAAAATAGTTTTATTTTGCTTTGACACTATATTTTCTGTTATTTTTCTACAAAAAATGTATCATCACATGTAAATTCTACAATCTATGTCTCTTCCAATTTAACACATTAAAATATGTTAATTATACAAGTTTCTCCTATCTGTTCTGATTGTAAACAAAAAATATTTTTAACTTAGCTAAAATTATAATAACTCACTTTCCGAATTTAACATAATATCCGTAAAATACAGAACATTTTTGTCAACTTAACACAACAGGTCGGTGATTTACGAAAATTTTCACACCATTTTTCGTCCTTCGGTTTTCAAAGGTTTGACGTTATCTAAAATCTCTTTATGTCGCTCGGTGCGAGAAACCCGGTTTTACGCACTCTTGTGATTGCAAAACTCGCCTTTGGCTCGTGTAGCCAAAGGCGAGTGTTGCAATCACATGAGTTCAGACAAAGTTTCTCGCACGAGTTTCGTATACAGCTTTATGCCACTCCGTGCGAGAAATGCGTACTTCTCACACGCTTCGCGTGCGAGAAATCGCACTTCTCGCACTAGTAGCATAAAGTCCTATTACGCCACTAGTGCGAGAAGTGCGATTTCACACAAGCGTCAACACGTTTCGCTTCGCGTGCGAGAAGTATGCATTTCTCGCACGGAGTGGCAGAAATTACTATTCAATGTTTAAACTCCAGCAATATTCGCGCGAATGTACCAATAATGTATACATATACAAATTATCTAACTTAAATTTTTTTATGCACCAAATTTGCTGAAAATTGTTGACGGCATTTAGGATATGAAATTTAGAATTTTGCCAATATTAAACAAAATAACATTTAACATTTAATGAGTTGGCCAGGCCGCACGATTTTTCAAATATCGATAAATAATTTAGTATAGTATGTGCTTAAGATGTTTGTTATCTATTTAGAAAAAAAACCGCAATCTTTTTAGATGCATAAGAACTTGTAATTTTTTTTGTCACACTGTTTCCCATTCTTGATGCATTTAATCTATCAATAAAAAAATGCAGAATAATTAAGGATTTCTTATTTCAGGCAACAATGATGGCGTGCAAAGAGTTAATAAAGCGAATGGAACCTGTAAAAGCAAAACTAACCAATCCCACTTGGAAGGAATTGGTCATGGCTGCTCATGCTGAAGACGTCGAATTGTGCGCTCGATACATGTAAGTGGCAATGCAACACACTATGAATAGCTTGCGCACTTTTTAAGGGGTTACGTACAAAATAATAAAAAAGTTGAATATTTAATTCTTATTATATGTTTTTTTTTTTAATTTAAATGTTCTCATATTAATTATCAATGTACCGAATATTATATTTAAATTTCATAAAACAACCCACGTAAAGGGAATATTTCTCCGATATGGGCTAGAGATTTGGGTGTCATGGGAAAATTATATAAATTTTCCGTAAGTCGATATATTAAAAATCTCAGAGACTTTAAACGGTACGATTGTCTCAAAACTCACTAACGACTGTCTAACCATATAAGTATATTTTTATAGAATAATTTAGCTAGCGGGGTTGCGTAAAAATTTGCTAACGTCATAAAATCGCAACGATTGCTAGAAACTTAAATATTTCAGCAGCTTTGAATCATTCTGAATATACTACATGAAAATCTCAACAGAAAAAAAAAATTGAATGAAGAAAACCTTCCTCTATGGCGAGACGAAATGAAATATTTTCATGTCAATAAATATTATAGCTACAATATAACGTAGTGATGTTTTTCTCGTGAAAATAATGAGTAAAAATAAATATGTATTTTCATTTCCCTCGACAAACAGTTGAAAATGAATTCGTTAGTAAAACAAAATTGTACTCTACATTTCAGCTTCGACATCTATTTACAATACATTTTCTTTTCCTATTCAATTTATCGACAACTCAGCATGGTACATTTTTTTTATGGAGTTACAATTATATTTTGCATATTTATAGTTAACATTTATGATATTTTCATGTACAATACGTCATACCGCTACTTCTCAATATTAATAATAATGTAATTCTCGTTTTATTTAACAGGCTGGCAAAAGATCCAAGTCTCCAGCCTTACCCGATTTATGGTGTTACTGTAGCAGAGGTCGAGATTGACCTGTTGACGGGCCAGCATATTATTCAGAGAGTCGACCTAATGGAGGATGCAGGCATTAGTTTGAATCCCGAAATTGATTTGGGTCAGGTCGAGGGTGCTTTCGTGATGGGTGTTGGTTACTGGACCTCTGAGGAATTGATCTACGACCCGAAAACTGGCGTTCTCGCGAATACCAGAACTTGGGTATGATGGGAACATAATTATTTCCAATTAAATTAAAAAATAATACTATTTCTAAATATTGGGAAAGGGGCCGTTCATAAATGACGTCACCATATAAGGAGGGGGGGAGGGGTCCCGAAAAAAGTGACGTTTTCTGATGATAGAGGAGGGGGGCGGGAGTCACAATTGTGACGTCACGCATTTCCATTTTTTTAAAATCATGATAGCCGTTTTTTTTTGGAATAAATTCCCTGATTTTTCCCTGACTAATTTATCAATTTTCCCTGACAGAAATTTTAAGGACATCTATTAAAAAATTTATAACGCGAATAAAAAAAATGTATTAGAAACAGATATGTGTTTTTGATAAGTTATTTATTTCTCGATCAACAACGAATAGTACTTTTGAAGATATATTTTCTCTTTCAAAACATAAACGTTCTTTGGAATTATAATGCTTTAAATCCGATTAAATACTGATGTGAAGTGTAATACTTATGTTAGTAATATATAACACTTTTTAAACTTTTTTGTTGAGTGCTTCGATTTCTTCGAATAGATTTATGTTGTAATGTTTATATCAATTTTTATTTGTTTTTTTTTTCTTTTCAAATATTTTTCGGTTGTTTTTTTTCCAAGTCTTTCTTTTATGGATTTTTATTCAGTTATTGAAACTTTGGCAATAATCTACTTTTTCCCTGACTAATTTCGATATTCCCTGACTTTTCCCTGATTCCCTGATGAATTTTTTATTTCCCTGACTTTTCCCGGTTTTCCCTGACCGCGGCCACCATGTAAAACCTCACGCAAAATTTCGCAATCCCTTGGGGAAATTTTTTTTATTTCCATTTCACTATAACGAAATGATCTCTTCCGATTATTTCATTTGTAATCTTCGTTTTTACTAGTCTTGGAGCATTTTTAGTCAACGAACAGAGTATTTACGTTTTTGTTAACCGGCGTATAAAAAGTTACATTATTGTTCCTACTATTCATAAATAATATAAAAATATTTATTATCGTTCGACTATGTATGATATATATATATATAAAACGTTTTTTGATAATACAAAAATTGAAATTATTTTTACTTTATGGAGGGGGGGTCAGGCGAGATCGCGTGATGTCGCGTTTGGGGGAAGGGCTTTGCAATTGCGACGATACGTGACCAGGGGGAGGGGGGGGGGTCCAAAAACATCAAATCGGTGGTGACGTCATTTATGGACGGCCCCCAAATACAATTACCGCGAGACCACCAGACACATATGAAAATGTGTCCATTCCAGCCAGGTATTAACTGCAGCCACTCGAGGCTGGCAGAAACAAATTGCTGAGTAATTCGACAATTTTTTTTATTTTGGTATTTTTTTTATTGGGTATTGCAGTTGATAACTGCAATACCCAAAAGCAACATTCATTCGAATATCAAGTTGACCGGTTGGTTTTGGGCAGAGTTGTAAATGCCTAATACTTGTAGAAATAAAGATGATAATACAATGAGCTCGATAATTATAATTTCATAATAATAACATGTAGTGATTATAATACGATGACTAAACTTTTGAATAGCTGCAAGAATTATTATTTTTCAATAAAATGTCATGATCTTTTTGAAAAAATTAAGAAACATAATTACTGCGTTAAGAAAGTAATGCATTAATTATCTCTTCCATTTTTTCCACTATTTTTTCAATATTTAAGTGAAAATTAGTATTTTTTACAGCTATTTAAATATTTACACTATATTATAATCACTACTCTAATCACTACAATATTATTATTATGAAATCATAATTGCAAAACAAACTGTATTGTAAACTATATTTCATGAATTAATGGAAATAAGGTATATGCAAGATACATAAAAGATCTATCCTAGATATACAAGATATATCTTTCCATCTATATGTCGGATGAGGCATTCCATATGAAGCGGGCCACCCTGATTTTCAATGTTCGTAGAGTGGGTTCATATTTTTTTTCCAGAGTATTTAGAGTTCCCCGAATACATACGAGTTATTTCAGATTTTTGATCACCATAGTTTTTCCACAATAAAATACGCTTTTTTTATTTTCATTTTTTTTCCTTTCGCTGCCGATTTAAAATTATCTATGCCACAACAAAATTGATCCGGAATAAAATATAGGGTTTCGCGTATACTTTTTGATAAAAATGTTTCCAAATTAACAGAGATACATTTTCAGGCATTTGTTGGCAAAATAATGACATATCATTTTTTTTCGTTGAGAGGGACCATTTTTATTTTACTAAAAATTTGACAGAATTTCCGTCATAATGTTAAAAAACGATGAAAAAATCAACACGATGGCAAATTGATATCTTCACAATGTACGGCTCGGTTATTTGCTGAATCATACACAATTCACAAGTTCACATTACGAAGGTATGAATTGATCATCGCGCAAATTTTGGTGTAGTTAGTGGACATAGTAACGGAAATTTTGTCAAATTTTGAGCAAAATCAAAATGGGCCCTCCGAACGAAAAAAATGGTATAACTTTGTATTGCCAAAAAGTAATTGAAAATGTATTTAAGCTAATTTGGAAACATTTTTATGAAAAAGTATATATATACATTTGGAATGCCTCGAATGCATTTTAGGATCTATGCGAAATATAAGTGAGTGAAAGATATATCTGAGATACATCCAAAATAAGTAAAAAATGTATTTCTGTTATGTTATCGTCCAGAAAGTTCAGCGCCCAGTCAAAATCAGACAGAAATCGTCATGTGAAGGCAACATTAATTTTCTTTTTTAATTTAGCGTCGACTCGCTATAAAAAAGGCAATTTTTTTTAATTCTGACAGTTTTTTAAAATTACTATGATAAACAACAACATTTTTTATCCACAAGCCAAACTGGAGAAATCATTTTTTCTATTTTTTTATTCTTGTGTACTTTATGATGATTTTTTTATAAATCCATCTACACAAAATCTTGGAAAATTATTTCGATAATTTCGATGAATAATCGGTCGTGATTTCACTTCGGGCTCTATGATCTATGTATCACGAATTTACGATACATAGGGCGCATTTCATGCCAACGCGACCAAAACTAAACCTCACCTAACTAAATATGGCCGGCCATTATCCGAAAAATAAAATCAATACCAAAAAAAATGCACAAGAAATTATTTTTTCACTTTCGCTTGTCGATCAAAATTTTGTTGTTTATCGTAGTATTTTTAAATAAATTTGTTTTTGCAAATTGGGGCGTCCTTTGTTTAGCTTTAAATCCTTATAATTAAAAAACTCCAATAAAAAAATGAAAAAAAATTGGAAGAAACGTGGGTTTTTTTATGTGGAAGAATAACATAGAAAATCGGGAACCATATTTGGTTAAGCCGTTAGTCGAGTTGGTATGGAATGCCCCATATGTTAATGAATCCACGGTCGAGTACGTGCAAAATTCATAAATTTTCATGCATGTGTATACCTCTCGACAGTTTAAGCCCGAAACGCGTATAAACGTTTTCCTGAAACCTGCGAGGCAATCACTGCCGTTTCGTAAATGCAACAGCGTTCAAATTCTACACGTAGAACGCGAAACTTGCCAGGAACGAGCAAAGTGACTTATTTCAAATTTTAGAAGAGTAGCTGAATCGAGCGAGTATGAAAATTTAATTGGAGCGTGTTTCCAGCCCAACTTTGCAGTTTCGACTAGCGGACTCGTTCTATTAACCATTCCTTGTTCAACTTATGGGCTTTTCTCCCAGGCTCATCGTACTTTCGCTCGATTCTGCAATTAATACTCAAATAACTTCTAGCACCCATTTGCCTCGCTTAAATTCAGTCAAGAATATGCTCCTGCGCAAATTACTTGAATCATCTTTGTCATACAGGCGTTCATCTGTACATATGCTTCGAGACTCTATTCATTCAATAGTTTTGCATTAATTACGAGTTTAATAGATTTAGCTTGTCGCCGTATTGCGAGATAAGTCGATCAAGGAATTAATAAAACTTGAATTATCAAGATTTCGATGCTATCGAGCCATTAATTTTTTAAGAAAGAAAACCAGAGAAGCGTTTTGACTTCTTCAAATTAAATATCTCGTATTTATTAAGAAATTAGCAGTCCCAGAAAACGTTAAAAAAAAAATTAGAAAAAGTAAATAAAATCTATGTTGCCATGGAAAATGCGAAAAAGAAGATAAATACGACCCGCGTAGAAAAAAAGAATCTTTTAAAGAATCTTACAAAAAGTTTTGAAAGAATCTTTAAAGGAATCTTGAAAAAGATCACGTATAGGATCCGGAGCAAGATTCTTTCCAGGATTCTTTTCAAGATTCTTTCTATCCGAAAGCGTTCTGAGAATCTTTCAAAGAATCTTGAAAAGCTTCTTTAAGAGAATCGTGAAAAGATTCCGTCCATTAAACAGAAAAATGGTTGAAAATATCTTAATGAAATTCTTCAGAGGAATCGAGCGAAAACTGTTGTTGCTGGTAGTCGGAAAAAATACCCCCGGAGAAAATAACCCTGTAGAAAAAAGACCTCTGGAAAAAATACCCCCGGAGAAAATACCCCCTAGAAAAAATACCCCTGGACAAAATACCCCCGGGTAAAATACCCCTTGGTAAAAAAACCCCCGGATAAAATACCCCTTGGTAAAAATACCCGTAGATAAAATACCCCTTGGTAAAAATACCCCCGGATAAAATACCCCTTGGTAAAAACGACAAAATATCACAATAAGAAACAGTCACAATGACAAATTATCACGTGAATCATCCACTTATACTGACTTCTTTAGGTTCTTCAAGGCGTTAGTTAGGTTGGCATTCGTTTCTTTAGGGAGTTAATTAGTTTAGTATTTTCCTTACATTTATTCTTTAGGTTCTTTAGGGCGTTAGTTAGGTTGGCGTTCCTTTCTTTAGGGATTTAATTAGTTTGGTTTTTTTTTTATATTTGTTCTTTAGGTTCTTTAGGGCGTTAGTTAGGTTGGCGTTTGTTTCTTTAGGTTCTTTAGGTTCTTTAAAATACCCCCGGTATTTTATCCGGGGGTATTTTTACCAAGGGGTATTTTATCCGGGGGTATTTTTACCAAGGGTTATTTTATCCGGGGGTATGTTTACCAAGGGGTATTTTATCCGGGGATATTTTATCCGGGGGTATTTTATCTGGGGTATTTTTTCCGTGATTCGTTGTTGCTTTCCCTTGGTGTCGAGACAGTACATTTCGGTACGTCAACGAAGGGTAAACCCCTCGTGTATAGTCGAACTCAGGACAGCTTTGCAGTCTTGTATACGTTCAGGCTTCAAGTCACTTGCGAGAAACGTTTCGACCGCTCGCCATCTAGCGGAGTATTGAATATCAGTGTTTCGTATGATGCCCTTCGTTGACGTACCGAAATGTACTGTCTCGACACCAAGGGAAAGCTACAACAGGTTTCGCTCGATTCCTCTGAAGAATTTCATTAAGATTCTTTCAACGATTTTTCTGTTTAATGGACGGAATCTTTTCACGATTCTCTTAAAGACGCTTTTCAAGATTTTTTCGAAGATTCTTTGAAAGATTCTCAGAACGCTTTCGAATAGAAAGAATCTTGAAAAGAATCCTGGAAAGAATCTTGCTCCAGATCCTATACGTGATTCTTTTCAAGATTCCTTTAAAAATTCTTTCAAAGATTCATTAAAGACTTTTTTTAAGATTCTTTAAAAGATTCTTCACAAGATTCTTTTTTTCTGCGCGGGGAGGCCGAAAACAAAATTATTCGCAGAAAAAAGAACACATTTATAAACCAAATGACCAAATGTTAAAACTAACTACATCTTTTCAGAACTACAAGCCACCAGGAGCGAAGGATATACCCGTCGATCTAAGAGTCAGTTTTCGTCGAAACGCACCAAATCCGACAGGAGTACTGCGATCAAAAGGTAATTTCTGCAAATAATGGTTCAAAACGGTTGCATGAGAATTAGCCAAAAGATAATTAAATTTGTATGTGTTGCAGCGACCGGTGAACCACCCCTTTGCATGAGCTGTTGCATTCCATTGGCCATTCGCAATGCGTTGAATTCGGCAAGAGCGGACGCCGGAAATAACGATACATGGTATCCGCTAGGTCCGTACACTTTTCTTTAAATTTACTTGAAATTTAATGAACCAGTACTGGAGTTTTTTGTGCATAAAGTGGTATATTAAATTTAATATATAAGTGCGATGTAAAATTAATGTATGGTACAGGAAATTCAATAATTCACTTCAATTTTAAGGTAACACCTAACGTTTCCAAAAACACCCAGAAATTTTTGAAGATCAATTACCAGTGAAACGAAAGCGATTCTTGAGTAATTTTGAAGTCATAAAGTGGTAGTCACTGAAAGATGACCGTTCTGAGTATTCTTTTTGTCGTAGACTCAAATATAACCCATCGTACGGTATTAAAAAAAGCTTACGGTATTAAAAAAAATTATTCGTGTGGAAGTTTCGAAAAACGGGGGAATTTTTTTTTTTATACCGGAAGTTCGATCCGTACCACTCTGATGATTTTTTTGCAATATCTACAGTCATGCAAGAATATTCTGTAATTTTATTAGCCAAAAAAAGTAACCTTTTGTTATCGAAAAAATAATAATGCCCCCGTTTTTCGGAACTTTCACACAAATGCATTTTTTAATACCAGAAGATCGATCGGTGCCACTCTGGCGATTTTTTTGTGATATCAACAGTCATGTAGCAATACTCTGTAATTTTTTCAGTAAAAAAAATCCTTTTTTTAATTAAAAAATAATTCCTCCATTTTTCGGAAAAAAATCATACTCACAGGAACGCGACAATTATTTGGAATATTCCGCTCGAAAGCTAACAATAAACGACAACTTTTATGTGCTGACATTTCTTTTCAGTAACGTCAAAATTCCGAGATATTTGCACTTGAATAAAAAAGCCATTTTCTGAAAAATTATTTTAAATAATCTGAAAAAATTCACGTAGAGTGTCTTTTAGTGGTACATTCATATAATCAATTACAGGCAAAATCGGTGAGGGTCGAAAAGAAAAGTGGCTGAATTGACAGAGAATGCTACATTTGTGGGTCCGATCTCAGTTACATGACCAAAGAAATACTCATAAAGTACCAAAAAATGAATACAAATTAGCTTATTTACGGATTTAAAAAATTAACATTATGATTTGTTATATTTAAATGACCCTAGAGTCGCTGTCCAGTCAATTGACCGCGCAATAATGCAATTGTTACTCCAAAATGACCGCGCTTGGTCATCGACTTGCGATTAACTTAAAAATGGCTGAGTAAAATTAATGTTAAATCACAATTGTACTAATTAAAAATTAAATAACATTAAATTTAATTGACGATTTTATACATCAAAACTTCCGGTCTGTTCTAAAATATTTCTATAAACACGGTAGCTTATAACACTTGCATCCGAGTTTTAAAAAATCGTTTTTTTCTTTTACAGATGGTCCAGTTACAACTGAGAGAATTCTCTTGAACAGCCTTACAAAGAAAGATCTAATGGTGCTTTAAACCGACGTTAAAATCATTAAAACAACCGTAAATTATGTCTCTGTACGATTTATGTTTAAACTAACAATGATAGTATTATTAACAAATAATCAATGATACAAAACTCACGTGATATTTAATGGTAATAGGGGTACAAAAATCGGCGAGATCCGATGTTTTAGAATCATTATAACGATATACCTTCTGCATTTCGTACACAATGTAGTACGTGATTTTACTCTATTTATACACGCTATATATAGAATTGTAGATAAGTTATTGATAAGGAGTAACATCAATATCTGTCAAGATTGAATACCGGTATTCAAAGGGCTGTATGTATGATATACTGATAAATGAATTTGAAAATAAATAAAGGATATAAAGGAAGTTTGCGTCACAGATATCGTATCACTCAACGACTTATAGGAAAATGGGAAGCACAATGAAGTACTTTTTATTTATGTATAAAGAAAAATTCACCATTCAGACGGAATATTATTTAATGATATACCGAAAACGATGTACCCTAATTTGTCTGAGGCCGAAATCATAATTTTTTTAAGTCGATAACGAGGCCCAAAATTCGTAGAAAGATTTCAGACTTAAACCACGTTGAATCACTGTTTTCTGAATTAACATAAGTTTACTGATTAATGACAATCAGTAATTTTAAAGTTTCAGACAATCAGTAATTTTCCCAATTTTCAGGCGTAAAGTAAGTAAGTTTTAAATAAATTAACGACGTCCCCCCATCGATCCAATGCTATGGTCTTATTAGGAAAAGAGGAATGACTGGTCTGGCTCGTTATAAATGCATAGCTGCGAAAAGGTGATATCTACTTTTAAATTTCAATCTTAAGTTCTATCTGAAGGTTAAACTTTTGCAACTTAAAATTCGTTCCTTCGTCTACATTGTACGGTATAGTCCGAGCAAAATGACCCACTAATTTCGTTTTGATGTGAAAATATCTTTAGCGAAGGTTTCCGGAAAAATGTCCTCAAAAAACCGTTATGGTCCTTCGAGAGAAAAAAAAAGTTAATTTGGACAAAATGACCCTGAAAAGCGTTTCGGCCCTTCGGCGAAATTTTTATAATTTTTCTAGCAGCGGATGCGCGCTTCGAGCGCTAACCTTCAGACCTCGGTATTAAAATTTTTATTATTTCACTTAGTGCGTAGAACGCGGTTTTACGCACGCTTCGCGTGCGTCAAACATAGTTTACACACCTCGTGAAATAAAATTTTGTACGATACTCATACGAAAAACGTTTTCTTAACTCGTGTGATTGCACCACTCGCCTTCGGCTCGTGTTGCAAACTCACGCTCGTCAGAAAAAGTTTTTTCGCACTCGTATCGTAATGTACTATTTGTGTACTGTGACTTTTACAGATTACCGTGGCTGAAATAACTTGCATTTTCTATATAAGAATTCGTGCCATTTTATTAGTTTCGTGAAGTCTGAAATGAGAAACGGAAAAAAGGCTCGATTTTTTAAGCCATGGTCAAAAGGCATGTAACTGATACTTTCTGAGGTACAATATGCGATTTGAGAACGATAATGAAGGCCGAAAATCGATATCTTGAAGAAAAAAAAATGTAGGTTCTTTAGGTTGGATTTTCCGACCAGAACAGGTTGATCGGAAGTCAAACATGTGAATTCTGAAATCAGGGTCGGAAAAAAGTCACGATTTTAAAAATAATTTACAACTGTCAAAATGAACAATATGCACTGAGAGAAAAAATTGTTGGGCACAACGAAATAGAGGTTGACTCAACCTCTCCGAGAGGTTCTATACGGCGAATGGAACGAGGAGGTTAGGTCAAACTCACCAAATGGTTGTCGGACTTTCTTCGATTCAAATGTTTCATGATGTGGTTGAGACAACCACAGTGCATTTATTGTCACTCTAACATTGTTTTCTCTCAGACTATACGCACTCTTGCATCAATCTCTAATCGATTGATTGGAAATATAAATGCAGTTGGTTCAACTACACTCATATTTCAATCAAATTATGTGTTTGCGTTAGTCTAAAATAATAAAGAAAAATTAATTGAAAATTATTAATCGTGCTTATTCAATCGAGTAATCCTGCATATTAATTTGGTATTACGTCTTTCTCTTCAGGATGGTACATATTAATCGCTGAAAAAACATATTTAATTTTTTATTACATTGACGAGAATCGAACCTGCGACCCTCCGGATAATGTTGTTGCGCTGCGCTTTAGCTCACACGACCATTCGGATCATATGATTCTAGTATTTTTATTGTCTATTTGAATATCGGTAACATGAAATATAAAATGGAATTAGTATAATACAGTCAGAACTTTATAGATTTATATGATTGCGTTTGGTGTAGTAAAAATAAAAGCACTTTCTGTTATTTTTCACGGCACTCGGTTATATCGAAAAGAGTACATTGTATCGTTGTTGCCATCTATAAACATATTCGACGAAGTTGCTTGTTTCATTGTTAGCCCGAATTAGTTTGTTAGTATTTGGGTGGATGACCGTATCACTGACCTGAGGGTCAGTACCAGGATGGGTGACTACCTGGCTGTCTCTGGCGGTCAGTAATTGGATAGGTGACCATCGGGATGACTCTAAAGTCAATACGCGTATCTTCAAAAACAGCTTTCACACAAACGGACGTGAGGTTGAGTCAACCTTATATTTCTTAGAAACCACTTGCACCGAGGTTCTTTCAAAAGCATAAAACAGTTCTCGGAACCATTCTGATACAGTTGCTTCGTAGAAATCATTTTCCTGATTGAAATGACACGCGTGATTGGCTCAACCACTCGTTACACGCGTTTTAAGTACCGAAAAATTGTTGCCTTAACCCCTCACGGGGTTAAGTCAACTACACTGTAAAAAAAATCTATTTGAAATTTAACGTACTTTTACTGGAAGTTTTTATGCATAAACTAGTATATTACATTTCATATACAAGTGTAATGGAAAATTAATGTATTGTACAGCACATTCAATAATTTACTTTAATTTTACAGTAGAAATACTTGAATTTTAATCATTTGCTTTAATTTTACTGGAAAAGTACCTGAATTTTATACCACAATTGTATAATAAAATTCGATGGCGAGTTTGTGCATAAAAACTTCCAGTCTTTTCTAACACACGAAAAAAAAGGCTTGATTGGAACTACCAAGTGCTATGGTTATATATGCGCCAGACAATTAATTGGTTAGACCAACCAAGTAATTTGTTATGCTACCAATTTCTTGGTTGGTCTAAGCAAGTCACTTGGTTAGCTTACCAAGTCACTTGGTTAGACTAACCAAGAAATTGGTAGCCTAACCAAGAAATTGGTCGGTCTAACCAATTAATTGTCTGGCACATATATAACCATAGCACTTGGTTGTTTCAACTAAGCCTTTCTTTCCGTGCAGTGTGCACTGCCATTCGCTCAACAGCATCAATGTTCAGCCAAAAACATTGTTATGTTGACGTTCAATTACATGAAGTAGTTGTCTCAAACAAATGCATTGTATTGCCTGGACGAATGGGTGTTTGTGTCAACGTCTATTTCTTTGAGCCAAAGTAATATTTGCCAACCACCGCGCGAGGTGTTGTCAGGATTTCAAGTTTTCTCTCAGTGTGCCTGAAATTGTTCACCGACGTGTATCAACTTCACGCTGGTACGACAGTCACTTATGGAACGAATAAAATGACAACAATACTTATATCGAAAATGCGAGATATTTCATCCACGGAATTTTTTTAGAGGGATAAAATATCCTCAAAAAGTGTTATGGACCTTCGTAAAAAAAAAAAAAATTAATTTTGACAAAATGTCTTCAAAAAGCGTTGTACCTCTCGCAAAAAAGTGAAATTCAACAAAATTTCCTCAAAAAGCGTTACGGTCCTTCGCAAAAAAAGCGAATTGAAACAAAATGTCTTTAAAAACCGTTATGGCCCTTCAAGAAAAATAAAGTGAATTTGGCCAAAATATACTCAAAACGCTTTATGATCCTTCGAGAAAAAGTGAATTTCTACCAAATGTCCTCAAAAAGAGTATACAGTCCTTTGGGAAACAAGTGAACGTGGACACAATGTCTTTAAAAAGCGTTACAACGCTTTTTATCCAGTTTATAGCCGTACATACGGCTCTTCCAGAAAATTGAACTGCAAAAGATGTTTCCAACATAATCATTTTTTGAACGCGGCTACGTGTCGGCCAACTCCGATCGATCTAGAGGAGTGAAGTGGAGGGAGATGATATAAAAATTCCCAAAAAAAAAAAAAAAAAACAGTTTTACGTTTCGGTCCTTGTTGCGGACCCTCTTCAGAATTGTATTTCGTCTATTTTATAATAAGTGTACATGAAACAAAACAAATAAGAGAAACTAAGTAAGAACGACAATTCAATTCGATATCATTAACAAAGATAGATGCAAATGTGATTATTAAAAAGAAATTAGAAAAATAAATAAATGTGTATAAAATGCTATTCATTAATTACTATCATATTATAAATTTTCTTAAAATGATCAGAAGTATCCCATTAATAAGATGGTGCAACTAACCTGTATAATTCACGTCTTTTAAGCGTCGAGAGGACATAATAATCAATCGACAAATACCTGAAGCTCTAAATCTCCGCATGTGTGTCAGGAGGTGATTGACAATATAGCGATGTATCTTTGACAACCCAATAACCATCATTGAATAGTGATAGTCAACTAATAAAACAAAATTTCAGAGTCAATTCAATAAAATAAATTGTCGGATGTAATAAAGTCTAATCGAGTTAAATAAAATGAGGTCCAATAGATTAAAAATAATAAATAAATTGTCAAGTAAATTTAAAAATTAAATATGGGTAAAAATTAACAATTAAGTTTTTTTTGGGAATTTTTATATCATCTCCCTCCACATCACTCCTCTAGATCGATCGGAGTTGGCCGACACGTAGCCGCGTTCAAAAAATGATTCTTTTATATACGGCCGCTTAACTTAAATTTATTGTTTCTCACATAATGTTTTTGTGAGTATACGGAGATGTACTCACTACTTTTTTTTCTTTAAGTCAATCATTCGACTCCTAAATACATACATTCTCTACAGTAACGTAGAATGAATGGCATTTCTTCGATGTGCCTCTACGAATAAAAGAAAAACACGTCGCTTTACTGTCTCCAAGTCTCGCAGCCTCGAAACTCGATTGAAGCCTCGAAGAATTCATTAGCCTCACGCACTGATCAAACGATAAAAATGACGAACGATCGATGATCTACGACATATATTCCACAGCGTCAACGCATCGTGCAATTCTTCCCCGACCTCCATTAGTAGCTGTGTTCTATCTCGCTTAATACTTCATATACATTATGGCGTTTCAAAACAATTTTTTTTAGTAACTGTCCAAAACTATATATATATATATATTGACGTCATAAACTCTATCTTGGAATCTTTTTATTTTGATCCTACTTTGCGTATTAATTTTAATCTTAAGATAGAACTTCTCCAGAGTTGTAAATTTCTAATTCTTCTAGAAATACAGTCGATGATATAATTGGCTTTATGATTACGTTTCCATAAAACTAACATGTGGAGATTATAATATGATGTTTAAACTTTTGAATAGCTGGAGAAAATATTAATTATCACTTCAATTTCATGGTAATCTTCTTGAAAAAATGGAGAAAAACAGTTAATACATTGCGAAAATAATGTAGGGTTGTGCTGATACATTTTTCCGTATTTTTTCCCAAAGCTTGACTGAAAATGAGATTTCTTTTCAGGTGTATAAAAGTTCACATATAATTTCATAAAAACTGCAGGTTATTATTAGGAAATCATTACTGCAAAATGTATTGTAATTGTAACTTTATTTCTTAAAGTAACAGGACTTTACAACACTGAACTTTTCTAATGCACTTCACAAATTATTGTAATACACTGAGAGAAAATTATGGTATTAGTACACTGAAAGAAAATGTTGTATGAAAATTACTATACCGGTATTGGAAGCTCGGATGCATATACCGCATATTAATTTTCATGTACATAAATCTGTAATATTTAAAGAATCGGTATACGATAATTAAATAGAAACCTTCGATATTAATGGAAAACTGTGTTCGATGTTTACAACATTTTCACCAATTATTATAAATAACGTACATTAAAATTCACAAACGGGTGAATAGTTTTTTTCACGTACTGTATTCTAATTTCAATGTGCATTCTACTGTAAAATTTAGTATGGTAGTAGACTAAAAAGGGATGTACACCTCTAACAGTAATGAACCAGAGTGCTTTATTTATGCAACACTCTTTTCTATTATTGTAACCAAAGGATATTAAAAGTCATATACGTGTGAATAGTTTTCCTCATATACGGTACACTATTTTTAACATGCATTTTTCTTTAAATTTAGTACGTTGGTGTAGCAAAGAAATTTAATTAAAAAATATTTATTTGTACATATTCAATCGAGTTTTTCTTCACTTTTAATTACATATTACATCTTTGTCTACATGTGGTTCATATTAATCGTTGAAAAACATGATTAATTTTTTTTACATTGTTCGGGAATCGAACCTTGGACCCTCTGGTTGGTGTTGTTGCGCTGCGCCTTAGCTCACTCGGCCATTCAGATCATATGATTGAACAATTTTTTTTTGTCTATTTGATTGTCGGTAATATGAAATCTAAAATGAAATTAGTGTAATATAATCATATATTTTTAGATTTATGTGATTACGCCTGATATGGTAATAATAAAAGCACGTTCAGTTATTTTTCACGGCAATCGGTTATATCGAATAGGGTACGTTGTTACTATCTATAAATATATTGAACGAAGTTGCTTGTTACGTTGTTTGCGCGAATTAGTTCATTAGTATTTGGGTAAATGACCGACTGACTGACCTCAGGGCCAGTACTAGGATGGGTGACCGCCTGGCTGACTCTGACTGTCAGTACTAAGTTCGTTAACCGCCTAGTTTACACTGACGGTTCATACTGGAAATCGTTAAACGCGGTTATTAATTTCCAATAACGGTATATGAATACCCAAACAAGTCTTTGGATAATCACATTGGATGTTAGTTTTAATATACTTGTGCCAACAAACTTAAAAAGATTCTGACACTTTACCAGTTTCGTTAAGTTATTGAAATTTAAAGAATAGGTGACTCTTCCTATTCATATAAAAAGGTATAATATTTTTATATTCAAATACAGAATTTTACAAAACTCTGCACTGATTTTGAAACACCGGTCTATAAATAGTTGCCTTGGCACACGCGTATTTAAAAATTAATATCTTTCTTAGAATTACAATGTATTAGCCCCGAAAATTCCAACGCGTATTTCTTAATTTCTAATGACCGTATAATAATGTTCAAATAGGTCTTCAGATATCTACAACGCATGCTAATTTTAAGAGATACTTGTGTACGAGATTTCGAGGTTTTTAATCTTTTCATTTTGAAATCGTGTTTTAGGAATTTAAACTATCACGAAGACCTACTTTTAATATGTAATTGTATATTCAATATTTAGTCAGCCTCTAAATTTGCGAACTTGTACACTAATTTTAATACACCGGTCTATGAATAGTCTTTCTAATAGACATGTATTGTAATTTTAAATATCAGTTATATGAAAATTCATTTACTTTTGCTAAATTTCGTATACCGTTGGTATATTTACTAGACAAAGTATATTAATTTCTATTTTATATACCAGGTTTTGAAATTTCATAGTTGTTTGTGTACGAAAATTCCTTTTTTTTACAGTGTATAAAAGTGACAACAATTCGTTTTTAATAGTTACTATAACTACCAAATAGTTACCATAATTTATTTCATACTTATCGTAACTATGAAAATTGTTGTATGGACTAAAAATTAATAGTTGTCGCTTTATAGTTGACTGTATACGACTACGATTTCTCTGAGTGTATAGTCCGAGCAAAGTGACGCACTTAATTCGTTTTTGCATTAATCAATCGAATCCTAAATACATATATTTGCTTCAGTAAATAAATTGCGTACAATGAATTACATTTCCTCGACGTACCTCCACGAATAATAAAAACGCACGTCGCTTTAAGTTCTCAAAGTCGCGCCACAGGCTCAAAGTTGTATACAACGTTAAATTTAATCCTTTTACAAATAAAATGTATGGTTCAATCGAATTTTTCATTATGTTTTCATAATAATAAC
The DNA here is from genome assembly GCA_963970395.1 of Ephialtes manifestator. NCBI lineage: Eukaryota > Metazoa > Arthropoda > Insecta > Hymenoptera > Ichneumonidae > Ephialtes > Ephialtes manifestator. The sequence goes on from OZ019969.1 coordinate 30,877,223, forward strand.
ATGTTTCACCATCTAAAATTATATATTTTGACGTCACAAAACATATTGTAGAATCTTGAGGATACCGTGAATAAAAATAACAGCGCGAGATAAATATAAAGTTAGTTTATTACGGGAGAAACAGTCATCATCGGATGACAGATTTACAACGAATGAATGAAGAACGTCCATCAAAACAAAACATCACAAAAGCTTGAAGCTCGTACAAAACACGCTCGATTTTAACATTAATTTCAACACGCTCCCTTCAAATAGAGCGTTGCATTTTTAACACACAGTTCTCATTCCTAGAGCATTGATGCAGCGATGATGTTTAACTCCAGGTAAAGCTTTTGTGAGAACGTCTGCTGGCATCATATCTGTTGAGAGATAGTTCAAACGAAGGTTTCCAGTTTTTACAGCATCACGGACAAAATGATGCCTGATGTCAATATGCTTAGTACGAGAATGAAAAGCTGAATTCTCAGCAAGATATTTAGCACCGCGGTTGTCACAACTAACGTCGATATCACAGAGATCGTGTAAACCGAGTTCCCTCATGAGATCGCGTAGGTGTATGGCTTCTTTTGCTGCCTCAGTCAGAGCCATATATTCTGCCTCCGTAGAAGAAAGGGCAACAGTTCGCTGCTTTTGTGACTTCCAACTGATTGCCGCTCCATTAAAAATAAAAGCATAGCCGGTATACGACCTTCTGTCAATAGAACAACTTCCCCAATCCGCATCTACGTATCCTTTTATTTTACTCTTCAAGTTCTTGTAAGACAATCCGTAGTTAACGGTTCCTTGTAGGTATCTTAAAACTCGTTTTGCAGCAGCCCAATGTTCCTTTTCGTGGCAATCACTGTATTGTCCTAAACTACTGACAGTAAATGCGATATCAGGACGAGTAGCTACAGCTAGATACATGAGAGATCCAATTAACTCTCGATATGGCCTATCTTCTTTGGTACTTGAGACATTTTTTATTCCTTTTTTCAATTTTGCGTTGACGTCTGAAGGTGTAGATACGGGATTTGACTCGTTCATCCCGAAACGTTTCAATATACTTTCAGTGTACGTCTTTTGTGATAGCGTTACCATTCCTTTCTCTTGTCGTATATCAATACCTAGACAATGTTGTGCTAAGCCGAGATCCTTTACATCGAAAACTTGAGCTAATCCCGATTTGATTTTTGTTATCATCATAGAATCTTGTGATATCATCAACATATCATCGACGTACACGAGAAGTAAGGTCAGTTTATCGTTACATTTGCCACGATATAGACATGGATCTCCATTGGTATTTACTAGGCCAAGACCGCGTAAAACTTCACTAAGTCTTGTATGCCACTGACGTCCCGCTTGTCGAAGACCGTATAAGGCCTTTCGCAACAGGCATACTTTATTTCCGGTAGATAAGGCAGTCAACATATTTTCGGCTTTGATGGCTAAAGGAGTATCGCTTTGTTTGATAATTTCTTGAAGAGCTTCCTCGAGTAATTCAGGTTTCTCCATATAAACCTCTTCATTTAAGTGTCCATTCAAATAAGCCGTCACAATGTCCAATTGATGTATTTCGAGATTTTCACTTGCAGCAATTGCCGCTAGTAATCTTACAGATTCAAGACGTGCTACTGGGGCAAATGTATCTGTAAAATCTATCCCTTCACGTTGGCTAAAACCACGAGCTACTAATCTAGCCTTTCTTCTATCGATCGTTCCATCAGATTTCAGCTTATTTGTCAGTATCATCCGACTTCCAACCAAAACTCTATTTGTTGGCCGATCAACAATATCCCAAGTATCGTTTTTTAGAAGACTCTTTACTTCTGATACTATGGCATCTAGCCACTCTTGAGACTGTGAACTGGTCATGGCCGTTTTAATAGATATTTCGGCGACCCCTGCGAATTCTTCAATTACATTTGCGTCAAAAAACTGATCATCATCATCACTTTCTATAGTATCCGATCTCGTAACATCGCTGTCGTGTTCCTCCTCGTTTTGATCGAGTATTGCAATCATTCTATATTCTTTTCTCGGACGTCCTCGATTCCCTGTGCGAATTATTTTTGGTCTGCCCGATCCTCTTCGTAATACCAAATGTTCGTATTGGTGTTCACCCTCTACAATGTTTTCGTCTTGCAAATCTTGAACTTGATCTGGAATAATTTCAGGTTCTCTATCTCCCTCGAAATATTGCTCGTCTGCAACGATCCCTGGATTAGCTTCAGATGTCGTCCTATTAGTTTCAATTTCTATTTCTCGTGGTACGCCGATCGGTATTTCTTCTGTGTCGTTTAGAATTACGAGTCTGTTTTCCATGTTACCATTTTCTCTCACCGAATCTTCCAAAAACCTGACATCTCTAGTGGTGACTACTTGTTGTTCAGCAATTAGCCACACTCGGTAGGCTTTGGCTTGTTCTGAATATCCTATAAAGATACCTTCATAGGAACGAGCCTCAAATTTTCCTTTACCAGGAACTTTGTCTAGTACGAATGCTCGTGAACCGAATATTCTTAGATAATGTAGATTTAGTGATTTTCCCTTCCATAATTCATACGGCGTTTTTCCATTCAAACTTCTCGTGATACATCGATTCCGAATATGGTTTGATGTGGCGATAGCTTCAGCCCAAAAAGAATCATTTAAACCTGATTTGAGTAATAAACATCTAGCCATTTCAATGAGAGTCCTATTCTTACGTTCTGCCACACCATTTTGTTGGGGAGTATAAGCAACCGTGAGCCTTCTGCGTATGCCATTTGCCAAGAGGAAATCATCGAACTCTCGATTGCAATATTCTCGTCCGTTATCGGATTGTAAGCACTTTATTTTCATTCCGGTTTGGGTTTCCGTTAAGACTTTGAACTTCCGGAATGCTTCAAACGCTTCACTTTTCTTTTGAAGAACATATATTTCGCACCATCGGCTATGATCATCAATAAAAGTTATAAAATATTTGGCTTTACCTTTTGATTCCGTTCTCATTGGTCCACATAAATCAGAATGTATGATTTCAAGAAGTTTCGTACATCTTTTAGATTCATCGGGAAAAGGTGTTGCTACAAGTTTTCCGCGTAAGCATATCTCACATGGGGACATGGTCGTGTTTGTATTGATATTAATACCGACGACTGCTTCCTTTTTCACCATTTTCGTCATATCTTTATCATTTAGATGTCCTAACCTCTGATGCCACAGCTCTAAGCTTGAAAACTGTGCATTTGTTTCTGCGACATGACTCTTCTCTGATACTTCACGCGCATAGTAAAGGTTTTCTATCCGATCAGCAATCATTTTGATATTTCCATCAACGCTTTCCACGAAGGCATTGGTCTTCGTAAAAATAACTATGTTATCACGATCTGTAATTTTTGCTACAGATATTAGATTCGTTCGTAAATCCCGAACCAATAATGTATTTTGAAGATTTATCTCTTGTTCTTTTTGTCCGTCGGTCCCCTTGAAGTGCACATTACCTTTTCCATTTATATTTGTTGACGCATTGCTTGCTAGATTCAATTTTCCTTCATTTATCATTTCTATTTCCGTGAATCGTTTTTCGTCGTGGGACATATGGGAGGTACATCCGCTGTCCATACACCATCGATCGTCCCTCAATTGTTGCTGTATTTGAAAACTTGTTTCCTCTTGTAATATACATGACTCTGACGACACTTTTGATGTTTCCTCACCCTTTGCAGGACATTCATACTCCTTGTGACCTACTTGATTACATTTGAAACACCTTAGACGATATCTTGGTCGTTCAGTTGAACCTTGCTTCTGAACCTTTGAATTATTTTCGTTTTTCTCATTTCCATAATATTTCTTGCCATATCCTCTGGGATTTTTCCATGCAAACATAGCTCCCGACTCATTTTCTTTATACTTTTGTTTCCTTGCGTCATTTTCTTCCAAAATCTTTATTTTTAGAGCTTCTGGTCTTGGCAGTTCATCTCGTGTTTCTATCGCGCATCTAAAGTTGTCATAACTAGGAGGTAAACTGTACAGCAATAAGATACTCAACAAATCTTCGTTGATGCTGATATCCATAATCGCAAGCTTATCTCTTGCATCAAAAAAACGCGTCATATGCTCTCTAACATCTTCACCTTCCGACAAGCGTTGTAGAGCCAGGTGCTTCAGTAATGCAGCTTTTCTTGCAGGACCTTTTGAGGCATAGATATTCTGCAATTTCTGCCAAACATCGCGGGAAGTTTCACACCCACGAATATGCTGGAGCTCATATGGACTTATCGCTAAAATAAGATCAGACTTTGCCTTTCGATCTTCTTTGGTCCAATTATCGGCAGCTGTGATAGAATCCACATTCCCTTCGACCACATTTGGTTTGGGTTTTTCGCCACATACGTACATCCACGTGTCATTTTTTACCATTAAGGCCTCCACTTGCATGCTCCACGAATCATAATTTTCTTTTGTGAGCTGCTCAATCTTGGACGAACCCGACATATTCATTTGTGTCATCTCGTTACTGTAAAACCCGTTTCTCTCGAAAAATTCTGTCACTTTTTATTCATATCTGGGCCCATAACCTGTAGAATCTTGAGGATACCGTGAATAAAAATAACAGCGCGAGATAAATATAAAGTTAGTTTATTACGGGAGAAACAGTCATCATCGGATGACAGATTTACAACGAATGAATGAAGAACGTCCATCAAAACAAAACATCACAAAAGCTTGAAGCTCGTACAAAACACGCTCGATTTTAACATTAATTTCAACACATATCATAGAATCTTTTTATTTTGATCCTACTTGTCATATTAATTTCGATTTTCAAATAGTGTTACTCCACTTTATTTCACGCGATGCAATATAATCCGAGTTAGTAACTAAATTGCGTGCCATGAATTGCATTTCCTCGACGTATTTCCGTATTTAAAAAAAACGCACGCCACTTTGCGGTCCCAAAGTCACGCAGCAGCCTCGACGCTCCATCGATAGTTATAACTTTACGCGAGTGGCGAACGATCAATGATCTTCGGTATTTTCCGGAGCGTCCATGTATTGCATATCTCTGGTAAAAAATAAATTATAGAAAACGATTATAAGGTAGTTCTGTCGGTACGCCGGAGTCATAAATCTCAGAGTCTATATGACATTAAAAAATAATCATACGCATCACTTTGACTGCCTCAATAATAATATAAAAAATAATCGAGAATCCTTTGAAATTGTCCTAATCAAATTAAAACGATTATTTGTGAATAGTTGATATGTTTAGTGCGGATTTGACTTCATTTTTACGATAATTAGGTTAGGAAACATCATTTGGCCCGGTATCGTGCACTTTGACCTTGGTTCAATTAAACATTATTCCGGAGACTTCACCTTTTTTCATGATACATCAATTCCTGAATGATTTGCGAATCCGTAGTACTTTTTATTTTTTCTCTATCTTTGATCTAAGTATGTTAATTTTCGATTAAAAGATCAATTTTTTCAGCCTTCCCATAAGCGCTGTGTAAAAAGATTGATTTTCAAGTTTTAATTGTTCATTCAAATACCTGGTAAAAGCCTTCAAGATTTTGTGCAAGTAAAATTGAATAGCTAAATTACAACATGCCAAAAATTCATGCATATGAGTTTGGATTGCCTTCACGACAGAACTACCTTAAGGTAGTCCTTGCGACCCGTACTAGTCAATTGACGCACTGTTCCGAAAATTCTGTAAATGCTAACATTTTTATATATCTACACATTCAATTAATCACAGTGAGAATAAAAACGTATTTGTAAATGCTTCGTAAACTTAAAAAACTTAAATTGCATTAACTAAAATATCTCATCAGAGTCTCGCTTGAACGCGTAGTGGTATTGTATCATCACGCGGTCAGAGCTAAATTTGGTCGTTTTAAAGGTAAATTTGTGACACAAAACAAAAAAAGTAGGTAGAAAATCTAATTTTTGCGCCACGACTACAACCGCCACGAAAAATCGGGTCGCTGAAACCAAGGTTGAAACGACACCGGTTGACACTGGAGGTTATGTTGATTTCTATCATCGTCCGCTACATCCGGTTGTCCGTAACTTCTGAGTGGCGATGATGTGTTTGACGTTGGAATTACACCCAAATACTTCGATAACGTCCCTTTTTTATATTTTATACGGAATCGTGACACTCTAAGGAATCCATAGCACATTTGATATTGTATAAAAGTTCAGTTTATACATGTTAATTTTCGTTCCGAACTACGAAATCGGTTAGTTTCCCATAAGAGCCTGTGCATTAGAATTCTTTTTTAAATATTTATTTTCTCGGTAATTTAATCTATAACCCAGCTTGAAACTTTGCAATCGCATCTCGAAGGGATTCAACTATTATATAAAAAAATGTTAAGTCTTAAAGTTCCGAAAGGTTAATGCGCTAGGATTACCTTAAAAGATCCTTTCGTTCCGAATACGGTCTTTGGTTCGCGAATTTACGAAGTGCTATTATAAATTTATGATCGAAATCCTCTATGTTTCTTCTATATCCTATAATAATAATGAAAATATACGATCCTATGAGTAATATTAATAATATTACATTTTTCATTTAAAAAAAAGTTTCATCCACAAATATTTGGATTCAAATATTTATCATATTCAAGATTCATTATAATGGATTTCCGTCACTTGTACATTTTTATCCGTTTGTGGTGTATCGTGTTATATCGTAAATATATGATTCAACATTAATCGTTCACAATCTACTATGTATGTACAGAATGATAGAAAGTATATCGGAATAAATCGTATGTGTTTAGACTGAAAGAATTATCATAATCTATCGTAAAACCCTGATATAAATGAAACGGTTTTCTATCATATATACAATAATTTCATGCTGATTGACATGTTTCTCTTCTCATCGTTTCACATCTACAGGAAGTCTATCGGAATGAATCGTGAATATGATAAATATTTGTGTCCCAAAATTTGTGAATGAAACTTTTTTTAAAATGGAAAATGTAATATTAATATCACTCCTACGATCGTATATTTTTATTCTTAAATTTATTGCAAAAGTTATATTATTTACAACAATATTATAGAATATGGAAGAAACATATAGAATTTCGATCGTAAATATATGATAGCACTTCATAAATTTGCGAACGGCTAAAATAACGAATTTCAAAATAATGGCCATTCTAGATTCAGACGTTCATCATATGTAAATTCGCTATTTCAACCATTCGCTATTTTGATCATTCTCTATTTTGACCCCCCATCTTATTAAAATGCAATCAATAGCGAATGGCTAAAATGGAAATTTGAAAATAATGGCCATTCTGGATTAAGATCTTCATTAATTTGATATTCCCTATTTTGACCATTAGCTGTTTTGGTTATTCGCTTTTTTGACCTCCGCCCTAAGGTTGTTTTAACAGTAAATATTATTGTTTTCAGCGACGATAAAGTAACTATCAGATTTATTCGGTTTAGTTATTTCGAAAGTCATTTTGACCATTTCCGAAACTTTCTTCTGTGCAAAAAACAACTTTTATTGAGCGTTATTTTTATGGCCACTTTGACAGTTACCATGATTGCTAGTAACGATAGGATTTTTAAAAATCGTTTTCTATCATTTATTTTTACCAGGGCACTTCACAATTTGCAATATAGTCCGAGCAGAGATGAGGTTTAAGATTTCTGCATATTCATAATAACATTTTGGCAAGCTATATTTTTCGAATTACGATATCAAGAAAAAAACTAAAAAGCAGAAAATGTTCGTTTTCGTATTCTCTGGTGGACGATTTTTTTTATTTTTTTTTAAGTCCAAAATTAAGGGAGTTGTTCTTGATTTAGTACTTTGGCAAGCTATATCTTTCGAACTATGATATCAAGAAAAAACCTAAAAAGTAGAAAATGTTCGTTTTCGTATTCTCTAGTGGACGATTTTTTCATTCGAAGTAGTTTACTTCGCGGATAAAAAACTCCCTTAATTTTGGACTTAATTTTTTTTAAATCGTCCATCAGAGAATCCGACAACAAACATATTCTTTTCAGTTTCTTCCGCGGAGCTTTAACTTAAAAGTTATAGCTTGCTAAAATATAAAAACCACAACACCCTTAATTTGGGACAAAAAAAAATGTAATCGTCTGTTAGAGAATACGACAACGAACATTTACTACTATTCAGTTTTTTCCGCGGAGCTTTTAAGAGTTGTAGCTTGCCAAAATACTAAATCAAAAACAACTTCCTTAATTCTGGACTTAAAAAGAAATAAAAAAATTGTCCATCAGAGAATACGAAAACGAACATTTTCTACTTTTTAGTTTTTTTTCTCGATATTATAGTTCGAAAGATATAGCTTGTCAAAGTACTGAATCAAGAACAACTCCCTTAATTTTGGACTTAAAAAAAATAAAAAAATCGTCCACCAGAGAATACGAAAACGAACATTTTCTACTTTTTAGTTTTTTTTCTCGATATTATAGTTCGAAAGATATAGCTTGCCAAAGTACTGAATCAAGCACAACTCCCTTAATTTTGGACTTAAAAAAAAATAAAAAAATCGTCCACCAGAGAATACGAAAACGAACTTTTTCTACTTTTTAGTTTTTTTCTTGATATCGTAATTTGAAAGATATAGCTTGCCAAAGTTTTATTTTGAATATGCAGAAATCTTAAACCTCATCGAGCAGAGTGACCCACTTAATTCGTTTTTTGCGTTAATCAATCGAATCTTAAAAGCATACCTACATTTCTTTCTAGTAAGTAAATTACTCACAATGAATTGCATTTCCTCGACGTACGTCGAGGTACAAAAAAAAACTCACGTCGCTTTATAAACTTACAACTACACGCGCTGATGAAACGATAGAAGTGACGAACGATCGATGATCTTCGGTATATTCCGGAGCGTCAATGCATCCCGTATGTTTGCCCCCACCCCCTGACCCCCGTCAACACTCAACAGTAGCCGTTTATGTCGCATGACGTCTCGTCACGTCCGCTGAAGTCTTGACCACGCGTCGCTTCACGAAAGTCCTTACCTCGTTACAAATCACTGAATAAGTATCCCTTTACAGTCCCTCTCCGATGGCCATAATCAACATGTTGTCGATCAAGGATAATATAGCCATATCCATTCTTTGCAATAAAAAACATTCACTACGCCTCAACTCAAACGACAACAACAACAACACTAGCTTGTCATCTCATTTCCCACTTAATACGTCCAAATGACAACTACGTAGTTTATTCGGATTTAGAATACAAAAGAAAATAAAAGTTTTGAGAAAAAACGAAATAAAAAAAAAACAACAGCAAATCCACTCCCGTCAACCATTTTACCACTCGTGAAAGATGGCCGTCCAAGAAGTACAGGTTTTCTAATATTTTTAACTCGCAAATCGCGCGCAACCTAATAAAGTGTATTACGGGTCCGCAGTTTAGTGGTTATAAGCAATAAAACAGAGTTTAACTGTTGGTATTAACAATCTTTGTTGTTAAGATACATTCAAAGGCTTCTCACCGAGCTGTGTCGTGTATCTGTGTGTGTGTGACGTCTAACCTAAAGAATTCGTATCGTCGTCTTGTCGTGAATGAGTTTCTGGTGTTTCGTTATTGTAGAAAGTGATTTGACAACAATGCCCGAGTCATTCGGTTCGTTGGCTACGCGTTGCAACTCTATTTTCGTTCCTATCACTCATCGCTCACCGGAAATATGTCTGTGATTGTGCGTTAATCGTTCGTCGATTTGTCCTATCGACGCTAGAAGTGTATATAAACCGATACTTTCGTCGTTTGTTCTTAAAAAATTTTGTTATCAACGATTCCAGAGAAGAGTTTCCAGTTAAATTCGTCCTTTTGCAACGTTCTCTACGATTCTCGTAACCCAATCAATGACGATAATACCGATTGATAAATTCTTAACCTTCAACGACGTAATCTTCGTTAACGAATAAAAACACTGACATTTGCGTTTCTTGCTATAATTAGCAGGTGTGCTAAGCGTAAATTGGAATTTCAGTGTCACGTGCCACGGATGGGACATCTCGCAGGTTGGATCTTAGAATATTTCCTTCGAGCGCCTTGCAACGCACTTTGTTTGGCTTGTCGATATGCTAATTTGGGAGTTACAGAAGTTCGCTGCGCGTAGATTTATGTATCGGATGAAGGAGAGTGCAATATAGAGTGTAATCAAGATATTTGGAAGATCGTTTTTCAACTTTGTTTACATTATACTGGCGTTCAACGAGGAATAAGATTTTAGAAAGATTATGTTGATTCTTGAGAGTAGATTAGTAGGTTTTGACTGACAACACCAGTGTCGCTATGGACGAGAGACGAGTCGCCGATTACTTTGTTGTCGCTGGCTTGCCGGGCCAGGATGACGACTGTGAGCTCGGCGATGAATCTGAAAAACTTGAGGATTGGTGTCAGGAGGGAACGCATCTCAAGGACATGCATATGCAAGCTCCTATCACCGATCTCGCTGTTATATTTCCTGCACTCGGAGAACAATGCCCCGAGGGCTATACACTTTTGGAGCACACTGTTACGGGACTGCTCGCTGATTTAAATCACGGCAGTCTCAGGACCAACGAATGTTTTCTGTGTTATCGGCGTGGAAGAGACAAACCGCCACTCGTTGATATAGGTACAAAATTCTTAAGCAAATTGATTGATATCTATTCGTTTATTGAAAAAATTAATTACTCTGTTAGAAATGTAAATAACAATTATATGCACATATACATCATAGTTCTAAAGATAAATCTTACTGCTGCAATAGCTAAAAGAATAAACTAAATAAAGTGCTCATTGATACCTAGAATACATTGAAAGATGATAATTAATCATTGATTCATCAATTTTGAAAACATCCCATCATTTTCTACCTTTTTTTAAATTATTCTTTAAGTTTGTTTATGCAAGTTTCTATTTTTTAGTACTTGTAAATTTTGTACGTAAACTGGTATTAATGCACTATAATATTTAGTACAAGGAATTGTTGGTAAAGTAAGAAAATTATTTTTAAGCCTTCCTAAAGCAAAGCCTTATTTATGTTTATTTATGTATACATTTTTTATAGTCAAATAAAAAAATTGGAAATAATTACCACTATCATTATAGTAATACTATTTTTACATTCAAGTAATTTATCTCTCCCATATTTTACCTAATAATGATATTAATAAACACCATTCGTAAAAAATAAAAATGATTTACATTTTGGATTAAGGTACAATAAAATCATTTTAAGAATAATTTTTTTTTCAACAATCACCATTTCGAACGTTCATTTTTTTCCCACAAAAGCTCTTGGCTCATGCATCATTTTTCCTAAATTCAATGAAATAATGCTAAGTATATCAACATCGATTATCATGGGCCAGAGACTTTATTTTAGTTATCTGTTATTTATTTAAAATAATGATATGTTAATGATAATGTAAATAATAATACATCCATAAATCTCAAATTTTCAAATTTCAACATTTATATTTCAGGTGTTATATACGATGGAAAAGAGCGCATAATGCAAGACGCGGAAATGATATTAGAGACGCCGAATGGATATGTGGCGAATGTTAACAATTCAACCTCGAGAATATTCGTGACCTACAGACGAGCCAGTCAAAGAATGCCTTGCAATTCGCTGGTGGTCACGGACATATGCGTCATACTGCCGAACAAGGGAGAAACGACACCCCACGCGTTCTGTACGATTTACAAGAATCTGAATAAAGGCATGCTCGGCAGCGACGTATTTTTGTGCTACAAGAAGTCGATGAATCGAGCCAATCTCATTTCGTTCAAGCCAACGATACTCTACAAGTATCCAATGACAGACTACAACAGCTTCGCTTTTCCAAATTCCGTGGGTATGTTTTGCCTGCCCATGGGCGCGACGATAGAGTGCTGGCCGAAAGTCGCTTGCAAACCAAAGCCTGTTTTCTCGACCTTCGTGCTGACGGTCGCCGACGCAGCACAGAAAATCTACGGCTCTGCTATCACGTTCTACGAGGAAGTCGTACCTGATTCCAACGTACGAAATTGCAACAGTTACCTAGATATCATGGACAAAGCTGAAAAGAACATCGACAGTGGTAATTTCTGTCAATTAACACCTTTTTAATTTTCTTATAAGCTTGCGTCCAGCAATTAGTTTCATTTAAACGAAAAAAAAGATTCCAAAGTCATTCTCAGTAGAGATGGGCAAAATGTATTTAAAGAAAAAAAAAATAATGAATGTTTTTCTTTTCATTATTTATTTTCATTCACAATTTTCGAGTTGAAAACGTGAATGGTTTTCCATGTGTTATCTTTTCAGATATAAATAATGAGTGGTTTTCCACTCAGCATTATTTTGACTTTAATTAACGATCTTTTCCCGATCATAATTTATTTCAAGTTTAAATAATTAATGGATTTCCACTTATAATTTTATCTCTACATGAATGATGAGTGGATGATAAATAATTATTTATAATCAAAATAAATTTTGAGTGAAAAACCAGTCCATACATTATTTACACGAAAAAACTACACTCTGCATTATGAATCATTGTATTCTTATGAATGCATAATAAATCTATCTATCCAGAGTTGTAAATGCCCATTAGGTCATGAAATATAGTTTACAGTACAATTTGTTTTGTAATTATGATTTCATAATAATAATATGTTGTGATTGTAAAATAGAGTGTAAACATTTGAATAGCTGTAAAAAATACTAATTTTCGCTTTAATATTGCAAGAAATAGTGGAAAAAATGGAAGAAATAAGTAATGCATTACTTATTTTTTTCCATTTTTTCAAAAGGATTACCGTGAATTTTTATTATAATAATTTTTGCAGCCATTCCAAAGTTTAATCATCGTATTACAATCGCTACATGATATTATTATAAAATCACAATTATAGAGCTGATCGTATTATCATCATGATTTCTATAAGTATTAGGCATTTACAACTCTGTATCTATTTATGTACACTCGAAAAAAAAAATGAGTGAAAATCTATTCATTATTTAAACTTGAAATAAATTATGAGTGGAAAAAAATCATTATTTAAAGTCATAATAATGTTGAGTGGAAACCACTCATTATTTGTACCTGAATAGGTAACGAATGAAAAACCACTCATGATTTGAACTCGAAAATTCATGCTCGGAACGTCTCTGCATTTTTATTTGTCCCTGTAGAAAATTTGAGAAATTTGTGCAGTGCTTAAAGTTTTCGTGAATTAGAACGACTATGCCCATTTTTCCAAAAGTCCAGAATAGTCTAAAGCCCAGGCTATAGACTTAGCTGAAATTCGATGCCGACCATCGTTTCGTCGTTACTCTACTTGTGAAAAACCATTTAGCTCGTCAGCTAAAAAATTGCGACTCTTAGAAAGCGTACAACCTTTTTTCGGAAAACTCAAAGTCTCATAAGATCTCACCAGATTGTTCAATTATTGCCTATATTAGCACAAGCAAAGGAGCATAAATCCTCTTTTATTTTAGCTCAATTCGTAAGACCGTTCTTAAGATATGCAAGTTTGTATTTTAGAAACCTGCTACACGTATACACCAAAACAAAAATCATTGTCGGTGAATCCAAATAGCGAGACGCATTTTATTTGGCATCAAGCAAAAAAATAATAAACCCTAGCAGCCAAAAAAGTGAAATATGCAATAATGAATATCACCATTTTCTTACCTGACTTTCATCTATTCAAAACTGAACTTGTTTTTTTGCAATTTTTACGACCGTGAGTTTTCCTACACGGTATTTTTAATCGAATAAAAACATAGAAATCTTATGCCTGCATTTGGCGGGCTTTGCCTTTGCAATAATTAAATAATTTTCGGGTGTCTCAAAAAAATATATTAAACCCTGCGTCTTCATTTTTTTGAATGTTGCAACTTTTATTTAACTAAATGTTTTACGCTTTCGTTTCAGACGAGGGCATACAAATGTCGGCAAACAAGCCGCAAGTGAAGATGAAACCGTTTAAAAAATTTGGTATACTGAAAAAACTGAATTTAGAGCAATTGAACAAATTGCAATACACCGATTCGGCCACACAGTCGTTGAATATTAGCAAATCTATATGCATACTGTCGCATTGGCCTTTCTTCGATACCTTCGAGAAATTTCTCGTCTATTTGCACAGTATGGTCAACGGAAAACCACAGAATGTTCCTATTGAAAAATACATCTCGTATTTTCTGTGCGACATACCGTTTCCGAGCCCTCAGAGGCCGAGAATTCTCGTGCAGTTAAGCGCTGACCACAGGTTGATATTGACGCAGCCCGAGGACTTGGCATTGCCGAGAAGCGGAGCTAGTTTCCGACAATTGCTTATCAATCTTGGTCCGGAAAATTGCATGTTAATATTGTTGCTGATACTGACGGAACAGAAGATCTTGGTGCACTCGCTGAGACCGGACGTTCTCACTTCCGTTAGTGAGGCGATCGCCATGATTTTGTTTCCATTCAAATGGCAATGTCCTTACATACCTCTGTGTCCATTGGGTTTGGCAGAAGTACGAAATTTTTGCATATATTAAGGGTACTTTTAAAAATACACCCCAACCAAAAGTTTCATTCGATCAGAATTTCAGTGCTAGGCAACAAGAAAAATATCTGAAAGATGTCAACGTCATTTATTTTGTAAAGTAATAATGTAGATAAACAATAATCATTGCATTAGTCGATTTAAAAAAGAATTTCGGATTATTAAAAAAATCGTGTTTTTTTTAACTCAGAAGTTTCAGAATCATTAAGCGAACAGCTCAACGCAAAAAACCTTAAAAAGTGATTTTCGAACTTAAAAAATGACTAAAAGTTCTGAAAAAATAAAGAATTTGATTTGATAAGCAATTCTCAAAAAAAAAATATTCCTATCATCGCGAAGTATTTAAGTTCTAATAGAATAAAACTTTTGCGAGGAATGTACGTATGAAGCATCCTTGATTTGAATTGAGTTTGTCGAATTTTTCCGTTACGCTCTCAATTCATTTTACAGGTTTTACACGCTCCGTTACCATTCCTCATTGGTGTAGATTCCCGTTTTTTCGACTTGTACGATCCGCCGTCCGACGTAAACTGCGTCAATTTGGATACGAACAATATAGCTATATGCGACGATAGAAAATACTTGAATGTCAAACTACTGCCTAAAAAAGCAGCGAGAATGCTGAAGAGTTGGCTGGAAATGCTGTACTCGAAGTTAAGCTCGATGGGAAAGAACCATACGTCCCACAAAGGTTGATTTTTTACTGCTACTTTCACTACGATCCATTTGTTCATCAGAATTATTTTCTGTAACATCGATGACGATATTATTTCAGACAAAAGTGACGAAGATTTTAGCGTCGACCAAGAGTTCCGACAGAAACGAAAAGAGCAAGCCATGGAACTCGAAATCCAAGATACCTTTTTAAGATTTACGGCGATGATACTCAAGGGATATCGAAATTATTTACTACCAATTACCAAGGCTCCAACAGTCGGATCCACGGATCCCACGAGTCTCTTCAATATTCAAGCTTTCTTAAGAAGTCGCGATAAGGCTCACGCCAAGTTTTACAGCATGCTCGTTAGAACGCAAATGTTCATCAGGTAAATATCGCAATAGCGGAGTTAAATAAATTAGCAGACAAATTTATTGATTTTCGTTTGAATGCCTTAGATTCATCGAGGAGAGAAGTTTTGTGTCGGACATGGATATGGCGGGTCTGGCCTTCTTCGATGAATGCACCGAGCGCGTTGAAGAGGAAAATGGTACGAATGAATGTCAATTAATTTTCCACAAAATAGTTTTATAAATGTAGCAAGAAAATAAGTTATCAATTTACTTTAAATACCATTGTTGACATAATTTACATTAAATAAGGAAGCACGGGTTAAATGAACTTGTAATAAAAATTAAATTCAGCAAAAAAAAATACATTTTTCAGCAAAACGTTTATTTTATGATTTTTCGTTTTTTGCGAAAAGTTGGAAATGCGGAGATACTAAGAACATAAAGATGTTGCAAAGATCGATTTAAAATAATAATAATGAAACATGATTAGAACATTTTTGCTTTGTTTTATCTATAAAAAAACTTGACTTTCGAAAATATAATTTTTTTCGTTGTATTTATACCGAGTGGAAATTCGATAACTTATTTATGCGAATAATTAGTGGTGTGGCTACTACGACGATATTTATTTACCCTACAACTGTTGTTAATTTTTATTTGTTTAACCAACAGTGACATTCTTGGAGCTCGACGAGTCTCAGCATAGCGAGCGCACAGTATTTATCCCTCCACCGGAGGCGGGTCCTAATCAACCCCCGGTTGTATACAATACTTTCAAACTGAATCCTGCCCTCATGAGAGTTCAGAAGAATCTTAGCCTGAAGAATCCTGCCCTAAGTGCCTTTGGTATGATACCTGGAAGTCCTATGGCTCGGCGAACGAAACACGAAATAAAAGTGGCTCAGCGCATGGCTCGAAAACAAGTAAGCTAAAAAAATGTTTTCTCCCGACTCCGCTAAAATAACCCCATTTCGTGTCCACAACGCGGGCGGGAAATCGCTCATTTGTTACGAATGACGTACGCATGCGCAGTCCGCTTTCATTTCCTCCCTCGAGAGGTAATCACATGGAGACTAGAGTAAAGGAGGACGAACGCTGTACTGAAAAGATGGTCGCGAAATCATGTGAAAATTATGTCAGCTGTCGGCGGCAGAGGCGCTGCGGTCGCGGATTCCCGAGAGACAGAGACAGACTGAGATCAGAAAGAGACAGAGATCAGAGAGAGACAGACTGAGATCAGAGAGATAGAGAGAGACCAGCCAGTATTTTCTCCTTTTATTTCTTGTATTATATCCGCGTAAGATTTCTATGATACTTACAGATGACAGAGTTGATTGATTATAACATTACCATCGCCCAAAAAAGTTCAACGTTGAATTATATACCGAATGATACATTAATATTTATTGACAACAGAGCAGAAGCTCTGGACCTTTACAATTTAGCTTGTTTGCGGTGCATTTTGGTTTTCATCTTCTTCGCGTTACAATTAGCATTTACGGAATTGGCAAGAAAGCTCCCTCTCATTAAAAGATAGAAGTTTATTACTTTGACGGTCACTTCACTTTCATGATTCACGCATCCAACACGTGTCAAATTCTTCATTTCGGAGACTTTCTCCACGATTTGGAGTAGAGTATTTGTTTACCTTTGTTAAAGCTACATGAAGAATAAAAATACCATAAACACAAATTACGAACTGTCACACATCGAAATGTACGGAAAGTGGAGAATAATGGCTGGTAATGGCGACTTGGCGGTGCACTTTCGCTATGCATACTTCACATCATTAGCTATTCACCAAACGCGCACTTCACTTCGGTCGTCAACGATTGAGGCGACAGCGGTGGCGAGTTTCGGAACCGTAGCCTTCACACGATTGCGCGACCACATTTTCGGAGGAATCACATATGCGTTCGGACTCCTCTACTCTAGTCTCCATGGGTAATCAGTAGGGATGCGCAGAAGTTCGACTTGAGTCGAGCGGCTCGTTGTTCGACTCGGCTCGTCGCTGATCGAATCTGTTCGAGTCAGCTCGATGTAAGCTCGATGCTATGTCGAGCGTCGAGCTAAGCTCGAATTATTAAGTGGCAGTGGTACTTCCACCACCACACCTCAAAATTTCGAGACCTGTTTTCTCTCAAAAAATAACACAGATTGGGCTTGCATTTTGAGGGAATACGCGGAAAGATGGTAGAATTGGGCTAAGCTTCTGGCTCTTCAATCGATTCAGTCGTTTTGTGAAAATTAAAAAAAATAGAGCGAGAGAGACGGAGCTATGTCCGAGAGAGACAGACTTATAGGCGTTTAACATTGGGTGAAGAAATTCCAGCCGGTGTATCACATGCTCTTAAGATATTCGGCTCGCTCGAGTGGCTCGAGTCGTCTGAGCCGTCTGAGCCGCTCGCGTCGCCCGAGCCGCTCGGGCCGTTCGGGCCGCTCACTCGAACGTTTTAATTAAAGTTAGGTTTTAATTGCTTAAAAAATCGTAATTCGCGTTTAAAATGTTCAACAAATCGAAATTCACGTTTTATTTGTTCAACAACTCGAAATTCACGTTTTATTTATTCAAAAAATACACTTAAAATTGTTTAAAAATCGTAATTTGCGTTAAAATTGTTTAAAAAAATAGAAAATCGCGTTTAAATTGTTCAACAAATCTAAATACACGTTTTAATTTGTTCTAAATTTCAAAGTTAACGTTTAATTTGTTACATACTCGAAATTTGCGTTTAAATTGTAAAAAAAGGAAATTACCGTTTAATTTCTTTAAGAATACAAAACCAACTTTTAATTTGTTAACCAAAATTCGAAATTCGCGTCTCAATTGTTAAGAGAAATAACAAGTTACGTTTATTTCGAGCGAAAATAAAAAATTATCGTTGAATTTAACAAGCAACTGATGTTTAATATGGTTTGGGTTTGATTTTGGCGCGACTCCTTTAAAGCATTCAAAATATATAGGATTTGTTTAAATTTTGCTTGTTCGTTTGAAATTTTTTAAATCAAATCAAACGTTTAAACAAATTATCAGGAAAGTCATTTTTTAAAACTAATCAAACATCATTTTATATTTTTTTAACAAATTAAATGACAATTTATATATTCTTAATACAAATTGGACGTTATTGTTTTGTCGAGCCTGGCTATCTGGCAGCACTGGGCTCGAGCGGTTCGACGGACTCGAGCGGCTCTCCGAGCTCGAGTAGCTCGAACGGCCCGAGTAGCTCGAACGGCTCGGGTAGTTCGATGTAGCGCCGTTGCTCGATGCAATGCTGGATGGAGCGAGCTCGGGCAATACGACGTTTCTACAGAACCCGATTCTACACATCACCGACTCAACACCACCGACTCTACATAACAGCAATTCGACACATGCCTCAATTCGACACAACCCCAATTCTACACAGTCACAACTGTCACGAGCCAAATGCACAACGGCAATACTCTACACAGCCCCGATTCTACACAGGCGCAAATATCACGAGCTAAATTCACAACGGCAATACTCTACACAGCCCCGATTCTACATAGGCACAACTATCACGAGCTAAATTCACCAAAGTCCCGATTCAACACATCACCGTTTCTACACCGTCGCCAACTCACATTCAATCAACGTATGTCGTTCAAGTATTCCAACTCATCGGCTCACTATGATTGGATGTGAGTTGGTGACGGTGTAGAATCGGTGATGTGTTGAATCGGAACTTTGGTGCATTTAGCTCGTGACAGTTGTGCCTGTGTAGAATCGGCGCTGAGTAGAGTATTGCCGTTGTGAATTTAGCTCGAGACATTAGTGCCTGTGTACAATCTGGGCTGCGCAGAGTCTTTGTGCATTTGGCTCGTGAGAGTTGTGACTGTGTAGAATCGGGGCTGTGTACAATTGGGGTTGTGTCGAATTGAGGCATGCGTCGAGTTGGTGATGTGTACAGTTGCTGTTGTGTTGAATCGAGGCATGTGTCGAATTGCCGTTGTGTAGAGTCGGTGGTGTTGAGTCGGTGATGTGTAGAATCGGGTTCTGTAGAAGCGACGTATTGCCGCGAGCTTGTGCACATCCCTAGTATGCGCATTGTACGCCATATTTTCGACATTGAGAGATGAAGGTCGGTTCTGGAGTAAGAATATATACAAATGAAAATAAAACATTCGTATGGCGAAAAAAAGCGCCGTGTCGTGATTATATCTCCTCTAACGGCTTTTCCAAGTCCCGGTCGCAGTGTCGTCGAAATTACAAGATAAGACACTGATATGTGGTGTAAGCCGCGTGACCAATTAATGTCATTTAGAGATCGCATCAAAGAGTCTCATCACAGCTTAGCAAGTGTCTTCTCAGTGGAATGTTTACATTACAATGCGGTAGCTCACATAATCCTGTTTATACTTCGTATTTAAACCTAGCTTAGAGACCGTTCAAATTTTTACGGGTATGCGACGTTGCCCGTCGTCAAACAAAATTGTCGCTAAGACGTCACGATAAATTTCGCTGACGAAATTATTATTTTTACGGTATTTCCTTCCACGTTATTTTAACGTTTCTTTCTTATTGTTCCGGTAAGCGTGCCATTTCAAGTTTCCTTAATGACCGGAAATATTTAACGAACACAACCATACGCTTTTTATAACTATATATATCTTGGTTCTAAGTATTAGAAAAAAAATCGAAATATGAGATATCGTAGTTCGCTCTCCCACACGTATACAATTCAGTGACTTTAACATTGAAGATCTTAAAAACTGTCTGGTAAATGGACCAAAAATTTTGCACACGCATTTATTAACGCTTTCCTGATAACTTTTAAAAAATTTCAAATTTTTATCTCCAATTGCCGTTTATTACCGAACCTCCTTAATTATGAAAATAATATACTTTGGTCGGAAGTATTTATGCCTGAACCGGTTTATTAAATTTAATATACAAGTACAATGTAAACTTAATAAATGGTATACATACATGTACAAAGTCATGTTTAATCTAAAAGTACTGCAAAATTAGTATATAATTGTACATTAAATTTGATATAACGGTTGATGCATAAGAAATTCCGATGAACGTATATTAATTTCCCGAACATTTTTCATAATGAAGTTAATGGGCTAATAATAATAATAATAATAATAATAATGTTTAGAGTAAATTCTAAAAAGGCAATAATTTTGTAGGCTGCTCATCCAGCAAGATGGGGTATATGTTTGCTCGGCACGTGCTACAGCCTCTGGTTCCTTCATTTGCCGGCGATGCTGCAAGTATCGACCCAACCCGTCTCAATATTGCATCAAGCCTACGAATTACTTGTAAAAATGCAGAAATTGAGATTGGATCCTATGGAAGAGGTATGTAATGTTAATTCGCGGTATCGTTGTCATGAACCTGATTACTAAATACATTACTGAATTTTTTATATGTTACGAATACTGTATAAAGTGCAAAAACTGAAGCGAACTTACGGACTTTTACAGTTAATAAATAAATTCAAAGTCGAGAGATTTAGCATGGGTTCTTACAGAGACGACGTTACGATCGTCCTTTTATTCAATTAATTATTTGCAAATTTATTATAAATCGAGAAATTATAGAGATAAACATAAACATTTAAGAAAAATAATATTTTTAATCGAAAAGGTGGAAGTTGACCCTTAAAAAGTTACTCTATCTTTTGATGTTTGACTTAAAAAAAAAAATCACTAACCTCTTTTAGGTTTGTTATCGAGCTATGATGCAGCTATGTGGTGTTTATGGCCAGCCGGTTCTGGCTGTAAAACTGCTTTTCCACATGAAACGCAGTGGAGTTCAACCGAACGCCTTAACCTATGGATTTTACAACAAGGTACATCGCATCACTTTTTATGTCAATCATTTCCGTCGAGAGCATCGATAATTACAAATACGCGATTTTTCAGGCTGTACTTGAAGCAACGTGGCCATCCGATATGACGAATTCGAGCCAACTAATGTGGAACAAATTACGAAATGTTATACTCGGCGCAGCTCTCTTTAAAAGAGCTGGAAAGAAGAGCGCTCGAAGGCGGATGAGCTCGAATCCCGACGTTCTTAGCATTGACGGCATTAAGGCTGAGGGAATGGAGCATGCGGTCTCAAGATCGAGCCTCGATAGTGCACATTCACAAGACACAGAGGCACTACTGCACAGTGACCGTTAGTTTTGCAATTTTTTCAACAAGATATTAACGATGGGTTTCGTCACTTTAGTCGCCTGATAACTAATTTTATTTAAAACAGTTCTCAAAGGTAGTTCGGTGCCCGATTTGCCGGGTTTTGGGCTGCTAGAAATGAAACCAAAGTTTCATCGCCAGAACAGTATCGTCAAAGATGCAATGTTGTGTTCAGCTCAGCAGGAGATCATCGATAGATCAACGCCTGAATCGAGGTAAAAAAATATTACTTTTTTTTACGAGTTTAACATAGGATATAGTAAAATGTTACTAATTTTTGAAAACTTGATAGGCAATTTCGTTGCCGACAAATTAAAGATAATATTTTCGATCCCAACCTCAAGTATAATTGGAAAATATTTGGTTACTGTGGCGATCACATTTAAGAGATTCCGCAGTGAGATTGAAAGAATTTTTTGTTCAGTTAAATGCGGCAAACTTTGAATTGGAGAATGTATTACGTGATTGTAAATTTGAAGACTTTCCGTCAAGAAACAAAATCAAAGTCATTGAACATAGATTTTTAATAGTAATAAATGTGTTTTGAAAAATACGGTTAAAAATTTTTTAGATAACCCGATTTAAAAAAATTGGATCCCTGATTTGTCAAATATTTTTGTAGAAGTCTATTTTTGTTTGTAATAATATGGTTGAAAGTTTACGAATCTCTGTTATTTATTTTTGTTTTTGTTTTTGCGGTAGTGTATTGATTTTCTTGTTCACAAGCACTGCATCTTCGATTGAGCAACTCTCAGATATTTTTTTTATAGTCGTCTTCCATTTCACATTCTATAGAAACAACATTTACTGCCGCCGTTCGCCACAAAAGTCTATCTTAAAAAAGTATATGTTAACTTCGATTACTTCAATTTCTAGACGGTTAAAAATGTTCTCATTTCGCGCTCTCTCTGAATTTTAAAAAATTGGTGACATACCCAATTGTCTCACATCACTGAATCGCAATTTTATTTTTTAAATCATCCCCGAATGAATAGTTATAAAAATGTCTTTTAGATTGCCGAGCCATCCGGAATCCCCTCTGAAAAGCCCCGTCAGAACTCCGGTGACTGAAAATGATCCTTTGGGCGCGTTGATGAACGACGAAACGCCTATTGTCTCACCTTCGGAAGAAAACGATTCCAATTGCTCTACAAGCACTCTAACGGTTGTTAATAATACGGTTGGCGAGAGAGCAGGAGGGCCTCTTCTATTTCGGAGGTATCTAACTTTATCAGTGATTTTCGTTTCAATATTCAACAAAACACTCAACGCAATTCATCGTCGATGAATTTTATACAAAATCATGATCTACTTTTTTTTAAATAAACAGTCCTTTGCCACGAAGTGCCACGTTTCATCAGGCAATCGACGAAACGGGTGCGGCAATGAGCGGTCAGTTGCAACGAAGTGAAACAATGCCACATTCAGTTGCGCAACAAGGCGATCAGGAGAGAGAAAAAGAGAGACTGGAAATTGGCAGCCTCTGGGCGCAGAATAAAGACAGCGTCACATCTAGTTTATCGAGCCTAGGATCTAGCCTAAAACTCAGTTTCGGGTAAGCAATTATGCCTTGATTACGTATTGAATTAGAGTTGTTTCACCCCTTTTGCGCTTTTTTTTCACTCGTATTTACAATTTATTAATTATTAGCTAAACGTAGAATGTTGATTTTATTTTTCGTTTTGTTGTGTGCATGCTTGTCATTTTTGTTTGTTCTTTTTTTTTGCGAATTCTCGTAGACGTTACTCGACCGGAGGACTGGCTTTTGTTAAGCATAAGGAAATAGGTACGCCGAATCAGTTTATCGAGTCTCTTAGCCTTTCCAACTACATGAGGTACGTAAAAAAATTGATATTGCATGATAATCGTTATTGTTGAATTGTCGAAAACGTTTGATGAATCGCAACTCGCGAATGTAGACTAATCGTGCGTGTGTTGCGGTTGTTGTTTATCCCAAAATAAAAAATTTTACAGTCCTTCGAGTTTGACGGGAAAAAAATCAAACGAAATTATTCTCGGTGGTTTGAACAGCCTGAAATCCGCCGCAACGACCGTTGTTAAAAAGTTTGACGAGATAAAGGAGGCCATATCGGCGACTAGTACACCGGTTAAGTTGAAGGAGCGCGAACAAAAATTAGTTTACGGAGTGTCGCACGAATCACTCGACTCACTTACGGATGGATCTCAGCAAGACCGTAACGAAATGTCCGCTAGAATGTCCGGTGAGTCACACGCCTAAGTGTTATATTTTGTTGTTGAGATTACCCCCATGAAAACTGAGTATACTTGAGAATACATTATTTGCGTACTCTGTAACAAAAATTTGTTTGAAAATTAATATACAGTATATAAAGCTTGGATGCATATACCGTTATATTAATTTTCAGATGCATTCGTCATTGACAAATATTAATTTTTAGTAATTTTCAAATACCAGTATCGGAGAAATCTTATACTATTCTTAAATTTACTATAAAAGTATATTAATATGGAATGCATATACCCGTTTCGTAAATCTCATATCGTTTGGTATATTAAATTCATCTGCATTTTTAACAGTGTAAAACATTTGTTTTTGAAAATTAATATACCGTATATAAAGCTCGAATGTATATACCGTATATTAATTTTCAGATGCATTCGTCATTCACAAAAACAATATTTGTATATTAAAATGAAGATTACAATACTCAGGTACTGTAATTTTCAAATACTTGTATCGGAGAATTCTCATACTATTGTAAAAATGTACAATAAAAGTATATTAATATGAAATTCATATACCCGTTTCGTAAATCTCATATCATTTTGTATATTAAATTCTCTTGCATTTTTAAGAGTGTACACCATACACTGAGAGAAAAATCTGGTAATTAAAAAAAAATATAGTTGGGCCGACGATAATCTAACTATAAACTATAATTCCCAGGAGGAACGTCTGTATTTTATGGTTATAGCAAATATAAGAAAATAGTTGGATGAACCATTAATATAATTCCCAGGAGGAACGTCTTTATTTTATGGTTATAACAAATATTATTATAGTAGCAATCATCAAAATGAGAATAGATTCAAAAGCTATTCTAATAGTTCCAAATATGCCGTTTTGTTGCATATACGATTTCAACGTTTGTTTCCAATAACTTTGCAGATATCGTTTATTGAACCATATTATCATCGCTTCAACCATAAAACATTGCAAGCCTTCCTATATTCGTTTTATCATGTGAAATCGTTAAATCAACGATATGCTTTTCTCTCAGTGCAGATAGCGGCATAATTTTCTATATCATTTGTATAGCCGGCAAATATATCCTAAAATTACATATCTTAGATACGACACATTTTCCCGGAGTCCAATCATTTTTTTAAAACCTGTCTGCTATGTCTCAAAATTAATCAGATTCTATAAATATTTACTAGTACTTCATGTGAATTGTAAAAAAAATCCAATAAATAAGATAGAAGTTATGCGAAAGTGGGGCACAATGAGCCACTTTTTTGTAAACTTTTACTACCTTTAAATATTTTAATAGTTATTATTTATCGAGAAATTACCATAATTTAGTTATTAATTGTACCGAAAATGGAAA
Source organism: Ephialtes manifestator (assembly GCA_963970395.1). NCBI lineage: Eukaryota > Metazoa > Arthropoda > Insecta > Hymenoptera > Ichneumonidae > Ephialtes > Ephialtes manifestator. Next base: position 30,902,531 of record OZ019969.1, read on the forward strand.
CTTAAATAATCGCATGAGTTTCGACAAATCGCAACTTGACACAATATCGTTTTTCTAGTTGTTAAATGCAACATTGTTTCAAAAGTTGATGGAAAATGTACATATTTGATATTGTACTGTTCTTTTACGATCTTTCTGTTACCAAGTTACAAAGCTTTTAAAAAATGGTTCAATTCTTGAGAAAAAAAACTGACAAAATACACACGAAGAGCTGTTAAATTGCCAAATAGAGTTTAAAAAATGCGGTTATACTGACAAAAAATCAGGAATGTATATACTGAAAAAAATTCTATTGCGTGCTGCGAAAAAGAAGTATTTTTTAATTAACTCTAGTTCTTATTCGTTCAATCCAATTTAACATTGAAATAATAAACTATTATTTTGCTTATTTTAGAGTTATTGTTTCGATCTCGTATGGAATTGGAAGAATTAGAATTGAAATTAAGTTGATAACGCTTGTTTTTGGCAGCCCGCAAACGAAGAATTTATTGAAAAAATGAAATTTTTCTTTAGTGTATATATCGTAATGTGTAAACATTTAAAGTTGTATCATGAAAATATATTTTTCGACGAAAAATTTCCTCTCCGCGTATATATTCGTTTATATACTTATTTTTCATGTGGGTGTTAGCAAAAATGTTGGAATGTTTAGAGTAGTTAATTAGTCGTAGAATTATTCGTATTAACTTTTTTGTACGTCAATCGATATACAGGTGACTCCGGTATCGAAGGCCTAGGTTCGCTCTATGAACTAGCAGATTGCATGTACCCCAAAGGTTCCCGTGACTTAGAGGACCGTTTGGCTATCGAGCTTGTTCTATCTAGTGCGAGTAGGTGTCATCATTGCGCGTCGATTCTCTACGACGAGGAGATAATGGCCGGTTGGCAACCGGAGGACTCAAATTTAAATACGCTTTGCCAATTTTGCGACAAAGCTACCGTACCTCTTCTCACTATCACGATTTTCGATTACAGGTACTTTAAAAAATTTTCATTTATCGTGATTCTATTAGATTTTTGCGATTCTAATAGCGTGGATATTTTTGTTTTATTCTCTTTTCATCGACAATATCAGATGCGACGAGGGTGAGAGGATCAACGATCCGCTGACTGGCGCGCTCGTCGAACTCTTGGACGAGCCCAAAGAATTACCGGAGCCCATAACCGTTCCCTATCTAAATCCTCTTGTGTTGAGAAAGGAATTGGAAAATGTTTTGAGCCAGGAGGGCGACGCCTGTCTGACAAAGCACAGATTTATTCTCGAACATCCGATCGTCTACTGGAATTTAATATGGTACTTCGAGAGGATAAATCTCACGAGTCATTTGCCCGAGCTGTGGCTCAACGACAGCGAGGATAAAGAATTTCACGGCAACACGGGTTTGGTCGGGGTTCGAACGATGTGGGATAACGAGAAACTTCACATGGATCGTCTGCCCATGTATCTTCAGTGGAAACAGAACAGTATTGAGGATAGAACGTACGTTTTTTTATGCATAAAAAAGTGTCAATGCAGAAATTAACATAAAAATCTTCTAATTTGTGTTTGGAAGTTAAAAATTTCATGGCTTTCCTATAATTATGAATTATTTTTTGCATTAATGCTGATATTTCGCAAATGCTATAATTAATCATAATTTGGTCAATTAAGTATTGAACCCATTAACTGACAAAATAGCTATTTTTCGAAATATTCTTTTTAATATTTATTTACAAATTTCGAAAAAATTTGACAATAAGATGATATCAGAGATGTATCATACGTTTTAATTTGACAAAGTAAAAACGCAACAGGTGAAATTTTTAGTAGTACAACTTTCAAAAAGGACATTTTTTTTACTATTGAAAGTATAAAAAAAAATTTTCATTAACTTAGCCGAAATTCAGTGAGCGTGTAAATACAATTTTTTAGTATATTTGAAAGCAAATATGGTCGTAATCGATATATCAGTATCTTGATTAATTGCTTAATTTCCTGATTTTGTCATGACACAAATTAACTTGCCATTCAAATTGTATAATATGATATATTAAAACATACTCCATTACATATACTTTATACGTGCAAATATTTTTTGCAGGTTGATGCAGAGTATAATCACCGACGTTCGTCACAATATATTGGCGGAACCAATAAAAAGAGTGGCCTTAGAGAGAAGCAACAGTGAAACGCCGGATTCAGCGCCATTTTCCATATACAGAGACATATTGTTTCTAGCTTTCACAGTGTTGGGAAGAAGTAATATTGACCAGGGTAAGCGAAATAAACTTCACAGAAAAATCAAGCAATTCACTGTTTTGGGTTTCATTAAATTCACAAAAGAAATTTATAAAATAAAAATATGATAATGGAACATTCATTTCAATACATAGAAAATTAGAGTTGTCGTCATTCAACATCAAAACACCGTTACAAAACTTTACGAATCGTAATTTAATTATACAGTTTACTAATAATCAGAATATTAGTACATAAAATATATGTGTTAACTAATATTACTATTTAATACCGCCGTTTTGGAAATACTTTTATAATGTTGAATGTCAAATTCGAATTTTTTATTATTTTTATGCATACTCTCTTCAATTACATTCGCTGTACAATTATGATATGATACAATGAATGTACTTTTACAGTACAATTTTAGTAAATTATTTAATTTACTGTACCGCATATTAATTTTGCAAAATCTCCATTTTCGCACCTGGTGTAGTAAATTTTTGTACAACACGCGGTAGAAATTTTTTTCCATAGCTCGTTTTACCGCACTTGTATCGTAATGTACTATTTCATCACACTCATATGAGGCATTCTCTGTCAGTTCAGCTACTTTTTTTCGACCCTCTCAGATCTATCCCATAATTCGACACATTTTAGTACCACTTGAAAGCACTCTTTGTGAATTTTTTCAGATTTTTAAAACAATCCATTTGGGAAATGTATTTTTTTTTATTATTCATATAACTTCGATGGAGTAAGTTTGACAAAAAAAATACATATACAAAAAAATGTTGTTTTTCACTCAACTTTGTAATACAATAGGTCTCATATTTTTATTCGTATTGCAAAAGTGATATTCAGCAAATAAAAATGTTAAACAATTTTTTTCATTCATTCGGACACCTTCGATATTACTTTCAATTTTTTATAAGCTGTAGGGACATGTATAGAACCTACAAAAAAATTGGTACAGTGGGCATCGACTACTTGAAGGATTAAAAAAAGAAAGAAAATTAATTAAATTTATTTAATTGTTTTTTTATTTTTATATATTTTTTTATTTCACTTCTTTTTTGTTATTCCTTCAAATAATCGATCCACTGAGCTACTTGACGCGTAACGACGACACGGCCTTCAGGGTTTACATACAGTTATTCGTGCGTATAGCCATTTATTGGATCGAAAATTTTGAAAAATATTTGTTTTCTCCTTCAAATAGTCGATGCCCACTATGCCAATTTTTTGGTATGTTTTTGACATATCCCTGTAGCTTGTATAAAATTGGCAGTGATATCGAAGGTGTCCGAATGAGTAAAAAAAATAGTTTAACTTTTTTTTTGCTGTAAATAGCTTTTGCAACACGAATAAAAATATGACACATATTGCAATACAAAGTTAAGTGAAAAACAACATTTTTTTGTATGTGTGATTTTTTTGTCAAATTTACTCCATCGAAGTTATATGAATAACAAAAAAAATATACATTTCCTAAATGGATGAATTAAAAAATCTGAAAAAATTCTCAAAAAGAGTGCTTTTAAGTGGTACTAAAATGTGGCCAATTATGGGATAGATCTGAGAGGGTCGGAAAAAAGTGGCTGAACTGGCAGAGAATGCCTCATATATTAAATGTGGTATATAAGTTTATGCATAAAAACTTCCACTACCTTTACATCAAATTTCAAATAGATATTTTTTACAATGAATCTTAAAAATGTCTCTCTTCCAGGTGTGTTCGATCGAGAATACATAGCGTCCCTGGAGAGGTTACCGGAGAACGAGGAGAAGCTGTTACGAAATATCGATGCCGCGCCATCCACGACAACGTTGTATTGTAGATATTACTTTAAGCCGTTAACTGTATAAAAAAGACAGAGAGAGAGAGAAAGATAAAGTACGAGAGAAAGAGAAGAGAAAGAACGAACGAAAGAGAAAAGAACGTATTACTCGGAGAATTCGGAAGCATTCTTCGTCGACAACGCATTAGCCGCATATGACGCTCGTGTCAGTTGCTCGCGAGAGTCCTTCGCGATGACTGTTCGTTCGATTCTCATATACCAGCTAAAATCAGCTCACGATTGTAAAATAATCAAAAAAAGAAATCTCACTAATTTTCAAGAAAAAAAAACAACAAAAAATTATCACTTACATCCGAGTCCATCACCGCGCGCGAGCTGATCTCACGCTCGACGCGATAATCAATCAATCAGTTGCCTCTTCGCGACTCCACACTTTTACGATCAGACGGAAGGTCCGACTATTAGAGACGCGTGCAATAAGTAAGTTATGTGGAATTTATGATTTACAGATATATATAGTATATATATATATATATACTTTTACGCTCGATTTACCGTATGCTGCGCTGTGGTCAATGCGATTTTTAGCTTGACTCTTCCCATTCGCCCCCTCATTTAGTCTCAATTAGTTTTCTCTATCTAACACGCTCGCCTATGTCCGCAATCTGAGTTCGTGTGGTCGCATCTAAGAGTATGACAATCCGATAACATTAGGATACCAAAGATCCTCGCGAATTTTTTTCTCGCGCTCTTGACACACGGTTTTCAATTTAAATGTAAAGATAAGAACACAAACAAAATAACAAAGACAAAATGTACATGATTGGAACGCGTTGCTTCGCTACCTCCGTCACGGCACGTAGACCCATATATTCTTAGATGAGCCTAACACTCGGAAGATGACAAAAACATGTTGTAAGAATGTCCGATCTCGTTACAACCATTCTAAAAAAAAGAAAGAAGAGAACGGTTTAGGGATTGAAAATGAGCGAGCAAAAATCGCTGCTACGCTACTTAAAATTCGAAGTGATTGATATTAGTTCATAGTAGAGAGATAGAGGAAATATACAAAATTGCAATTTAATGGCGAAAAAAAAGGTATACCTTTACCTTGCACGAATTTTCAATCTCTGAACTTAGTATATGTAACACTACGAACGGATGTATATTCATTGATAATTGCCTCAAGGGTGTAGAATATGGAAATAAATGAAAGTTGCGGTATTTTATAATAAACTTGTATTATTACACTATTCAATACCTAAGTGACGCATCCTTTATTATTTCTCATTGAGCAAAGGATATCGCGTCTAACACGAGGAAAAAAAAGCGAGCTGAGACAAGCAATCGATTATGCTAATTCTTAGACAACTTGGTGTAGTCATTGTAGCAAAAAAATAATGGATTACAAAAAAGAGTAAGATTCGTTGATAGATTACCTATCAGTTGCGATGATTAACTATGATTGCAATCGTTTCTAATCTTGTCGGCTGATATAACTATTTAAGTAGACACCAACCTGACAGAGGATAAGGATTAGCTGTCACAACCACATGGAGAGAAAGAATTCACGACTACAATCAACGAGTTGGTGAGTTTGTTTCAGTAAAAAAAAAAAAATTGGCTGTGTCAACCCGTTAATTAATTGACAACTAATTTCACGATTGAGTTGAGAACCAATTAATTTACAACTGATTGGCCGTTACAACTGATCGTTTGACCTAACGTTTCGGTTGATTGCGAAAACTAACCAATTCTTTAACTAGGTACAGTTGATTGCGTCAACTAATTGTTTGACCCAACTATTCGGCTGAAAGCCACGGCTAAGTGGTTCTTTGACTCGACGCTTTAATGGTTGCGACAACCAACTTATCGGTAGATCGATCTCACCAGTTGATTGCTACAAACAACTAATTGGTAGAATGAAAGATTCAGTTGGTTGCTGCAAACAACTAATTGGTAAAATGAAAGATTCAGTTGGTTGCTACAAACAAGTAATTGGTAGAATGAAATATTCAGTTGGTTGCGACAACCAACTAATTGAACGGGTGAATTGATTGCAACAACCAACTAACTGAACAGGTGAATTGATTGCTACAACCAACTAATTGAACGGGTCATTTGATTGCGACCACCAACTAATTGAATAGGTCATGTGTTTGCGACAACTAACTAATTGAACAGGTCAATTGATTGCAACAACCAACTAATTGAACGGGTCAATTGATTGCGACAACCAACTAATTGAATGGATTAATTGATTGCGACAAACAACTAATTGAACCGATCAATTGATGCGACAACCAACTAATTGAACGGGTCAATTGATTGCTACAACCAACTAATTGAACGGGTCAATTGATTGCGACAACCAACTAATTGAATGGGTCATTTGATTGCGGCCACCAACTAATTGAACGGGTCATTTAATTGCGACAACTAACCAATTGAGCAGGTCAATTGATTGCAACAACCAACTAATTGAACGGGTCAATTGATTGCGACAACCAACTAATTGAACGAGTCAATTGATTGCTACAACCAACTAATTGAACGGGTCAATTGATTGCGACAGCCAACTAATTGAAATGGATAATTGATTGCGACAACCAACTAATTCAATGGGTCATTTGGTTGCGACAACAAACTAATTCAATTGGTCATTTGATTGCGACAACCAACTAATTCAATAAGTCATTTGATTGCGACAACCAACTAATTGAATAGATCGATTGATTGTGATTTTTTGACTCAACGTTTTAATGGTTGCGACAACCAACTTATCGGTAGATCGATCTCACCAGTTGATTGCTACAAACAACTAATTGGTAGAATGAAAGATTCAGTTGGTTGCTGCAAACAACTAATTGGTAAAATGAAAGATTCAGTTGGTTGCTACAAACAACTAATTGGTAGAATGAAATATTCAGTTGGTTGCGACAACCAACTAATTGAACGGGTGAATTGATTGCAACAACCAACTAACTGAACAGGTGAATTGATTGCTACAACCAACTGATTGAACGGGTCATTTAATTGCGACAACTAACCAATTGAACAGGTCAATTGATTGCAACAACCAACTAATTGAACGGGTCAATTGATTGCGACAACCAACTAATTGAACGAGTCAATTGATTGCTACAACCAACTAATTGAACGGGTCAATTGATTGCGACAGCCAACTAATTGAACAGGATAATTGATTGCGACAACCAACTAATTCAATGGGTCATTTGGTTGCGACAACAAACTAATTCAATTGGTCATTTGATTGCGACAACCAACTAATTCAATAGGTCATTTGATTGCGACAACCAACTAATTGAATAGATCGATTGATTCTGACAACCAACTCATTGAACGGATCAATTGATTGCAACAACCAACTAATCGAACGGTTCAATTGATTGCGACAACCAACTAATCGAACGGGTCATTTGATTGCGACAACCAATCAATTGACAGATCAGACAATTTAATTGGCTGCATTATATAACTTATCGGTGGTCCCAATCAATCAATTGGTTGGGCTAACAACGGAATCAGTGACGGACCACGGTTGTTCGGGTAATTGTACAATTCAAAGAATGTTTCAATTTTTTTAAAATTCTGTCAAAGAGCGTACTTAACTGTTACGTTGAAGAATCGCTCGAGGGAAGAATAAATGTGATGTTCGAAATATTTGATTTTATCGATTTTTCCAACTTCTACCAATGTGATCATTGCCGGGTTTGAACATTTTTTCCATAGGAAGTAGAGAATTTATCTTCAAGAAGAATCATCCAGAGGATGTAGAAAAACAACACCTACCTAAAATCCACATTTTTAACGATTGTTTTCTCATACTTTCAACTTTTAAAGCTTTTAAATTGATGAACAAAGTGAAACGAGTATAGCTCAGATTGGCACAAGTCTTCGAATAGCGCGCCATTAAAGTAACACGCGATAATTCGCCGTGTGTGTGCTGCAAAAAGCGATGGGCGGGAATCAGTAGAAACGGTCGATTCCGTTTCCTTAAAAGGTGCGCCCTTGTCGCACTCTTGTAACTAGCACCGAATTGTGCGTTCTCGTTAAAACGAAATCTAGGAGTCGAAAAATCACCGATCAGGGGTAATACAGGTTTTAATGCTTTATGCACGATATTTCATTTCAAAAAGGGCCAATCGACGAGTTTGCCGAAGGCCGCCATCTTGGAAAAGTGAGCAGAGCTCCCCCACCGCGAGGTTTGTCCGGGCACTCTTCCACTTCGGCGGTGTATCTACTACCTATTCTCAATGAGGAGAGTGTGCATGAGGCCAGAGGGAGAGCGCGGACCGGGCTCGTGGCGGTGATCGTATTATCACATTGGGCTACACCGTCCCGTTAGTAGCGCATTGTTTTTTGCGCGTGGAGCGAAGGAGCGAGAGAGAGAGAGAGAGAGAGAGCGATAGAGGGGAAAGAGAAAGAGCGAGCGAGACGAGACGAGAGTAGAGCGGCCGGTGGATTCCGGGGTGTGTGCGCCATTTGTGACTGCCGGGTGGATTGACAAAGTGTGAAATTCAGTGACCGGTCCTTAGAATTCCACCACAAAATACTTACATACTTAGAACTGCTGCTGCCGTATCGCGACGACCGTCCGCCTCACGCTTGCTCTCCGTATCGCGGTATATGCATATATATAATATATATATATATATATATATACATATATTATAAAAGTGGCTAAGTTATTTTTTTTTCTTTCGTTTCTCGCCTTTTCTTTGTAGCAGACGAAATATAATAACAACCGCGCTCGCAGTGCGGGCGAGGAGTACGAACGCGGTGAAGATATCACGATTCCCGTGAAAACGACGAAAGAATAATAACAACAACAACAACACACAACAAAACCACCAAACGGAGGAGAATTAAATAATATAATAGAAAAAAAAAAAAGATCGAAAAACCGCAAGAGGCGAGGAGGACGATCGACGTTATTTTTGTTGCGCGCGTTAATAACCATTACGCGATACGTGATTGTTTTACCTGGAAAACGTTCGAGCTGAACAAGTTTCATCGAGTTTTTGATTAAATCCAGCGGTGGGAGAATTGGCTGGTATCAGTCCGGTAAGTAAACGAGTGATTTACGCACGTCTCGTCTCTTACTTCGCCTGGCATATTTTAATGTGTATTTGTTTTTTTTTTTACAACAGCTTTGGACACCCGGGAGTTTTTTTTTTTTTTTTTTCAGAAATTGATGATATCCTTGGTTTAACCCGAGGAAAAAAGGGCTTTTGCGCTAAGCGCATCAGTTATCGCCGCATGCGCGCGAATTCCCCACTGACTCCACCTATCCTACCCTGAGATATACTCCCACTCGTGTACAGGGCAGAATCATCTATAGCGAGCAGCAGCAGCAGCAGCAGCAGTACCCGTTAGTAGGTCCCCGTTTTCCTCCGTGCTTATCCCGATCAATACGCACCACGACCACACACCGTCTTCGTATACCTATGCCACACTTTCACACCCAAACTACTCTACATCCTCTCGTCCTTCTCGAGAGTATATACTCTTTAGGCTTCTCCTCTTCCTCCTCTCCCTCCTCCTATTTCTCCTCTTTTTAGCTATACCTCCCACCGCACCCACTCTTCTTTCTATAACCCCTTTAACTTATTTTCAATCTCTTCATTCTCCCTCGTGCCATTCGCGCGCTCTCGACAATCGTTACAACGATATTTTAATCAAGTTCGCGCCGAGGGAAAATCTTGATAGTCTAAAGCCTTGATTTCGAACGGGCTATGGTTATGGCAACCCTTTTAGTGCCTGGAGTGCCATATTCGTTAGATTCACTTTATTACACTTCTCTTCTACTTTGTTTTCCTTCGACATTTACATCGGATTCGAGTAAATAGTTAAATAAAGGAAATTTACCACTTAGTTACTGTCGATGAAAAGAAGATGAAAAAATAAACCATTATAATAGTCGATTAAAAGAAGATGGAAAAATAAAAAATTATGATAGAATGTAGATTTTTATTTTATTATTAAGATTACGTAATGTTGGGTATACAAATAATTGCGAACTTTGGAAATTTTGATAACTAAAACCTTGATTCGTGGTTCACTTTGTTACACTTCCCTTGTACTTTGTTTTCCTTCGACATTTACGTTAGGTTCGAGTAAATAGTTAAATAAAGGAAATTTACCAGTTGGTTATTGTCGGTGAAACGAAGATGGAAAAATAAACAATTATGATAAAATGTAGAATTTTATTTTATTTTCAAGATTACATAATGTTGGGTATACAAATAATTGCGAACTTTGGAAATTTTGTTAATTAAAACCTTGATTCGTGGTTCACTTTGTTACACTTCTCTTGTACTTTGTTTTCCTTCGACATTTACGTTAGGTTCGAGTAAATAGTTAAATAAAGGAAATTTACCACTTAGTTACTGTCGATGAAAAGAAGATGAAAAAATAAACAATTATGATAAAATGTAGATTTTAATTTTATTTTCAAGATTACGTAACGTTGGATATACAAATAATTGCGAATTTTGGAAATTTTGATAACTAAAACCTTGATTCGTGGTTCATCTTGTTACACTTCCCTTGTACTTTGTTTTCCTTCGACATTTACGTTAGGTTCGAGTAAATAGTTAAATAAAGGAAATTTACCACTTGGTTACTGTCGATGAAAAGAAGATGAAAAAATAAACAATTATGATAAAATGTAGATTTTAATTTTATTTTCAAGATTACATAATGTTGGGTATACAAATAATTGCGAACTTTGGAAATTTTGATAACTAAAACCTTGATTCGTGGTTCACTTTGTTACACTTCCCTTTTACTTTGTTTTCCTTCGACATTTACGTTAGGTTCGAGCAAATAGTTAAATAAAGGAAATTTACCACTTGGTTACTGTCGATGAAAAGAAGATGAAAAAATAAACAATTATGATAAAATGTTGATTTTAATTTTATTTTCAAGTTTACATAATGTTGGATATACAAATAAGTGCGAACTTTGGAAATTTTGATAACTAAAACCTTGATTCGTGGTTCACTTTGTTACACTTCCCTTGTACTTTCTTTTCCTTCGATATTTACGTTAGGTTCGAGTAAATAGTTAAATAAAGGAAATTTACCACTTGGTTACTGTCGATGAAAAGAAGATGGAAAAATAAACAATTATGATAAAATGTAGATTTCAATTTTATTTTCAAGATTACGTAATGTTGGATATACAAATAATTGCGAACTTTGGAAATTTTGACAACTAAAACCTTGATTCGTGGTTCACTTTTTTACACTTCCCTTGTACTTTGTTTTCCTTCGACATTTACGTTAGGTTCGAGTAAATAGTTAAATAAAGGAAATTTACCACTTAGTTACTGTCGATGAAAAGAAGATGAAAAAATAAACAATTATGATAAAATGTAGATTTTAATTTTATTTTCAAGATTACATAATGTTGGGTATACAAATACTTGCGAATTTTGGAAATTTTGATAACTAAAACCTTGATTCGTGGTTCACTTTGTTACACTTCCCTTGTACTTTGTTTTCCTTCGACATTTACGTTAGGTTCGAGCAAATAGTTAAATAACGGAATTTTATCACTTAGTTACTGTCGATGAAAAGAAGATGGAAAAATAAACAATTATGATAAAATGTAGATTTTTATTTTATTTTCAAGATTACGTAATTTTGGATACACAAATAATTGCGAAATTTGGAAATTTTGACAACTAAAACCTTGATTCGTGGTTCACTTTGTTACACTTCCCTTGTACTTTGTTTTCCTTCGACATTTACGTTAGGTTCGAGCAAATAGTTAAATAAAGGCAATTTCCCACTTGGTTACTGTCGATGAAAAGAAGATGGAAAAATAAATAATTATGATAAAATGTAGATTTTAATTTTATTTTCAAGATTACGTAACGTTGGATATACAAATAATTGCGAATTTTGGAAATTTTGATAACTAAAACCTTGATTCGTGGTTCACTTTGTTACACTTCCCTTGTACTTTCTTTTCCTTCGATATTTACGTTAGGTTCGAGTAAATAGTTAAATAAAGGAAATTTACCACTTGGTTACTGTCGATGAAAAGAAGATGAAAAAATAAACAATTATGATAAAATGTAGATTTTAATTTTATTTTCAAGATTACGTAATGTTGGATATACAAATAATTGCGAACTTTGAAAATTTTGTTAACTACAACCTTGATTCGTGGTTCACTTTGTTACACTTCGCTTGTACTTTGTTTTCCTTCGACATTTACGTTAGGTTCGAGCAAATAGTTAAATAACGGAATTTTATCACTTAGTTACTGTCGATGAAAAGAAGATGGAAAAATAAACAATTATGGTAAAATGTAGATTTTAATTTTATTTTCAAGATTACATAATGTTGGGTATACAAATAATTGCGAATTTTGGAAATTTTGATAACTAAAACCTTGATTCGTGGTTCATCTTGTTACACTTCCCTTGTACTTTGTTTTCCTTCGACATTTACGTTAGGTTCGAGTAAATAGTTAAATAAAGGAAATTTACCACTTAGTTACTGTCGATGAAAAGAAGATGGAAAAATAAACAATTATGATAAAATGTTGATTTTAATTTTATTTTCAAGTTTACATAATGTTGGATATACAAATAAGTGCGAACTTTGGAAATTTTGATAACTAAAACCTTGATTCGTGGTTCATTTTGTTACACTTCTCTTGTACTTTGTTTTCCTTCTGCATTTACGTTAGGTTCGAGTAAATAGTTAAATAAAGGAAATTTCCCACTTGGTTACTGTCGATGAAAAGAAGATGAAAAAATAAACAATTATGATAAAATGTAGATTTCAATTTTATTCTCAAGATTATGTAATGTTGGATATTCAAATAATTGCGAATTTTGGAAATTTTGATAACTAAAACCTTGATTCGTGGTTCACTTTTTTACACTTCCCTTGTACTTTCTTTTCCTTCGATATTTACGTTAGGTTCGAGTAAATAGTTAAATAAAGGAAATTTACCACTTGGTTACTGTCGATTAAAAGAAGATGGAAAAATAAACAATTATGATAAAATGTAGATTTCAATTTTATTTTCAAGATTACGTAATGTTGGATATACAAATAATTGCGAACTTTGAAAATTTTGATAACTAAAATCTGGATTCGTGGGAGATATGATTGTATTAACTCTTTAGTGTCTGAAATCAAATATTCGTTAGGTTCACTTTGTTACACTTCCGTTGTACTTTATTTTCGTTCGAAATTTACGTTAGATTCGAGTAAATAGTTTAATAAAGGAAATTTACCACTTAGTTACTGTCGATGAAAAAAAGATGAAAAAGTAAACAATTATGCAAAGATAAAACGTAGATTTTTTTTTATTTTCAAGATTACCAAATGTTGGATATACAAATAATTGCGAACTTTGAAAATTTTTATAACTAAAATCTTGATTCCTGGGAGATATGATTATATTAACTCTTTAGTGTCTGAAGTCAAATATTCGTTAGGTTCACTTTGTTACACTTTCCTTGTACTTTGTTTTTCTTCGACATTTACGTTAGGTTCGAGTAAATAGTCAAATAAACGAAATTTACCACCTATTTACTGTCGATGAAAAGAAGATTAAAAAGTAAACAATTATGCGATGATAAAATAGAGATTTTTATTTTATTTTCAAGATTACGTAATGTTGGATTACACAAATAATTTCGAACTTTGGAAATGTTGATAACTAAACCCTTAAATCTTACAAACTATGGTTATATTAACCCTGCAATACATAAAGTGCCATATTGTTTATTAGGTTTCACTTTATAAATTTTCTCGCGTAGTTTATTCTTACCATGACTTTAGGTTCAAGTACGTAGTTTAATAAAGGGAACTTACTTAATTATCACGAAGATTGAAAAGTGAATAGTTATAGAGGAAATAAAAACTTGCTTATATTCTCAGGATTGATTTAAAATCTGATACAATAATGTTTGGAAACTTCGGAAATCTTGACAGCCAAATCCTTAGATTGTATTGTGTTAACCCTATAGTATATTTTTTCTGATACTTCATTCTTAGCTTGACTGTAGGTTCAAGTAAATACTTTAATAACATAAAGTTAGAGAATTACAATATCACGAAAATCGAAAAATAAATAATTATACGAGGCAAAAAAAAAAGAAATAAAATATTTCCTTTTAATTTTAGGTCTGATTTAAAATTCGATTTGAAAATAATTCGATGCTTTGGAAATCTTGATATTTCTCTTCTTAATTAGTATGTAAACAAACAAGTGTTGAGATTTTTTTTTTTACGAATAAGGCTTAAAATTACGTTTAGAGTTTATCAATGGTAAAGCCAATTTTTAAACCTAACAACAGTGGCTGGAATTGAGGAGTTAATATCATTAATTGCATTAACAAGAATCACTCTAACTGGCAAGTAGCACATAAAAATCCGGCGACCGCTCTGAAATTATTCTTCTGATATAGTGCAGTATCAGATAAAAATGATCTTACTCAAATTACTTACGAAATAAATAAACAAATCTAGTTAGTTCGAAAATTAACCCTTAACGATATTAACCCTTTTCTGACCCGACATGTCATATTCGTTCTATTCACTTGGTTGGCGTGTTTTCTCATATGACTCTTACCTTAACTGTAGATTCAATTAAATAGTCTAATAAAAATAAACTTGCTGACCAAAACATAAACAAATGCAGAATTTTTTTTTTTGCATTCTTGTCTCACAATTAGAAATTGTTATAATTAAACTCAAGATCATTTTTTCTTTTTAAAGCGTAATAAAGAGGCTGAAATAAAAGGGTTTATATCGATGCATTAATGGGAAAAATACTAACTGACATTGAACTAAAAAAAAAATAAAATAAAATAAAATAAATCATCAAACGGCTGCTCTGGATTATCGGAGACACGCGTCAAGGTGTGTCAAGGCGAGCTAATTTCGATTGGGTGGTGTCTGCGAGTTGCCCCCTCCATTTTCGCAGCGTTTCTTCCTTCCATCGATTATTCTTATTTCGCGTCATGTACCACGTCGTGAAGATTTATTCCTCTATCTGATCTCGACCTAGAAAAAGAAGATGATTATTTTCTCCTCTTTTTTTTACGGCCACAGGATGAAGAAATGACATTCTGGACAGTGGCGGATTTAAGTATCGTAGCGCCTTAGGCGAGCTGTCGTTTATCGCCGCCGATAACGCTAAATGTAATTTTTTTTTAAAGAAATTCTGAAAAAAAGTGAATAAATGTATTATTATTTAAGGTAGTATGAGCGGAGTACCTAGTCAATAGAAAGTCCATATTTTTTATTATGGGGAAAAAGCGAAGTATCACACATTTCCCCGAGGGGCTATTCACTACTGAAATCACCGAAGCACGCCGTTCGAAATCAAGAACGAAATCAAAAGAAATCGCTCGAAATCGCTGAAAATCGCTCGAAGTCTACGGCAAACGTCGATTTCGATTTTTCTTGAAATCCCATTGAAATCCCATTGAAATCATGAAATCGAAATCATATTCCAGCGAGTATGCGCACGTAAGTGGCAATTCCAAAGAGATCGGTGTATTGTGCCATTGGGATGAATTAGTACCGTGGACCAAAGATTTAATGTCCGTACCGATGGACGTACACGGATATTTTAGTATTAGTCAATACTACGTGTCGATTTCTCCGCCGAACATGACGGACAAGGGTATGACCCTTGACGAGATTGTTTTCAATAAAATAAAAAACTTCTTGTAAGTTGAGTGTTTTTTTTATCGCCGTACTGAGTACCTCCTTACATCAGCAAATTCCTTTGAATTTTTCTGAGGAGGCGATTTCTTACCGATTTCTCCTTTCTTGAAATCACTCGAAAAAATATGAAATCTAC
The DNA here is from genome assembly GCA_963970395.1 of Ephialtes manifestator. Taxonomy (NCBI): domain Eukaryota; kingdom Metazoa; phylum Arthropoda; class Insecta; order Hymenoptera; family Ichneumonidae; genus Ephialtes; species Ephialtes manifestator. The sequence continues at coordinate 30,918,419 of OZ019969.1, forward strand.
GAAATCACGAAATATTTGAAATCACTGAAATCACATCACAGTCATTGAAATCATTTGTGCACCGAAAAAGAGAGTGAATGGCCCCTCGCATTTCCCTATTTTAAAAATCACAATATAAAGAGAGAAAAATTTTGAAGTGTGTGTGATGATAAGGTGTGTATATTTATAAAACGGTAGTAGTTTAAATAAGAATGTCATTTGACTCAGATTGTCCAGCTGGCCGCCATTTGGCCAATCAAGGAACGCGTGGCTACGCTATAGTCAACTGTTTTCCGGCAGTTTGATGCCGGTTCGCGAAAACTCGTCAATTTAATCGATGATATCTATTCGAAATATTCGGTAACATATATTTTTTAAGGGACGTACGTGTTCGTAGCAGTTTTCTCGGTATTTCGAGCTTTTATTTACGGAGGTGTCTGAATTTGAAGAATGGTTATTTCGGTCTCAAAGTGTTATCAGGGCAATTTCCGTATATAACATGTACTAAATTTCCCAATTTTGCACATTAACTATTATTGTAAATGGTCGGTAAAATGTTTTGAAAATTTACAGACAGCATCCTCTGAACCTATTCTATAGCATATTAAAAAATCACTTTTCTCTCTGATCGTGAGGTTTGTGCTCATACTACCTTAAAGTAATCCTTACGACCCATACTAGTCGATTGACGCACTGTTCCGAAAATTCTGTAAATGCTAACATTTTTATATATCTACACATTCAATTAATCACAGTGAGAATAAAAACGTATTTGTAAATGCTTCGTAAACTTAAAAAACATAAATTGCATTAACTAAAATATCTCATCAGAGTCTCGCTTGAACGCGTAGTGGTATTGTATCATCACGCGGTCAGAGCTAAATTTGGTCGTTTTAAAGGTAAATTTGTGTCACAAAACAAACAAAAAAGTAGATAGAAAATCTAATTTTTGCGCCACGACTACAACCTCCACGAAAAATCGGGTCGCTGAAACCAAGGTTGAAACGGCGCCGGTTGACACTGGAGGTTATGTTGATTTCTATCATCGTCCGCTACATCCGGTTATCCGTAACTTCTGAGTGGCGATGATGTGTTTGACGTTGGAATTACACCCAAATACTTCGATAACGTTCCTTTTTTATATTTTATACAGAATCGTGACACTCTAAGGAATCCATAGCACATTTGATATTGTATAAAAGTTCAGTTTATACATGTTAATTTTCGTTCCGAAGTACGAAATCGGTTAGTTTCCCATAAGAGCCCGTGCATAAGAATTCTTTTTAAATATTTATTTTCTCGGTAATTTAGTCGATAACCCAACTTGAAACTTTGCAATCGCATTTCGAATGGATTCAACTATTATATAAAAAAATGTTAAGTCTTAAAGTTCAGAAAGGTTAATGCGCAAGGACTACCTTAAGAGCCTTGCGCCTCACTTTGGATGTCGCAAATTTATCAATACGTTGTTTCTCGCGAGCGCTGTATTCGCTACCTTGCGCTCGTGTAATGTACACAATGTAATATACACGACGTGTATATACAATCATTTTATTACAATGTATTCTACTCGAGCAACAGAAACGCGTTATAAAACATGAAGGACATTGTAACGAAACGAACGCAACGGAGCCTCGCGTAGATTTATGATAGACGTTAGATGCTTGTGTTTCCGGCTCATTGGTATTATACTCAAAAATATTTTATGTTATTATATTCAGATTATATAAGTATAAAAAGTCAACTGTTATTTACGGCCCGTTGTCAATCAACTACATGATAAATGGTAGAAACAAAAAATTAATCACAGGAATTTTTTTTTCTGTGACAAATTTTTTTCTTTTTCCAATAAAAAAAAATTGCCTCATCGTTTGGCGCCCCAAGTTACTAACCTAGACTGCCTAGGCCGAAATCCACCATTGATTCTGGAGATGCGGGAAACCATTAAGTTTATTATAAGACACTGGGTGGGGTTCGAGATAGCGAATGATGAAAATAGCGAATGCCATAATAATGGCCATTATAGATTTAGACGCTCATTATACTCAAATTCGCTATTTCAGCCACTCGCTATTTCGACACCCATCCTTTAAAATGTAATCAAAATAGCGATTGGTCGAAATAGCGAATGGCTAAAATAGCGGATTTCATAATGATAGCCATTCTAGATTCAGACGTTACTTATTTTGAAATTTGCATACTTAGCCATTCGCTAAGCTTATATCATTCACTGTTTTTAAGAAATTTTTTTAGTTTTTATATAGTACAGTTTTCCTGTGATAAATACGTCACATTACATCACTGGCAGTGTTTGTAATAAAAAATAAAAAAGTTTGTTCTTGCTCCAACTTCCACAATTCTTTAGATATCTAACTACAATTTGGTTTGCAGGTAGACTATTATCAGACAAGGTTTGGAATTTAATTTGGCGTTAATCCATTTACGCTTTCAAATTTTATGGCGTTTTGAATTTTTTAAAAATAATCGCGCACGCTCTAATTTCTTCTTTCACAGCTCGCATTTTTCGCATTTGTAATTATTTCGTACTCTAAAACTACCATAAAATATTAACGGACTGTCGCAGTGATATCCAAAATCTCTACACTCGTGTGATGCGAAAAATGTAAATGGGTCAGAGTGGGATCTAAATGGCTTATCAATGTTTTCTAGGCTAATTTGCGCTATTTTCGCTTCCGGCCATAAAAAAACTATATCTGCGCACATTTTTCGCAGATGTAATTATTTCGCACTCTAAAACTACCATAAAACATTAATGGACTGTCGCAGTGATATTCAGAATCTCGTGTAATTTTGAAAATGTACATACACGGAAAAAAAGGCTTGGTTGGAACAACCAAGTGCCTTGGTTATATATGCGTCAGACAGTTAATTGGTTAGACCAAACAAGTTATTTGTTAGGCTACCAATTTGTTGGTTGGTCTAACCAATTAATTGTCTGGCGCATATATAACCAAGGCACTTGGTTGTTCCAACCAAGCCTTTTTTTCCGTGTAGGTAAGAGCAGGATCTAAACGGCTTATCAATTTTTTCTAGGGTAATTTGCGCTATTTTCGCTTCCGGCCATAAAAAAACTATATCCCATTCAGATGTCAATTTGAAATTTACACGGGAAGAAAAGCTTGGTTGAAACAACCAAATGCTATGGTTATATATGCGTCAGACAATTAATTGGTTAGACGGACCAATTTCTTGGTTAGGCTACCAATGTCTTGGTTAGACTAACCAAGTGACTTGGTTAGACCAACCAAGAAATTGGTCACCTAACAAATTACTTGGTTGGTCTAACCAATTAATTGTCTGGCGCATATATAACCATAGCACTTGGTGTAGTTCCAACCAAGCCTTTTTTCCGTGTACATATGTTATGTGAAAAATGCTCAGTTTTTCAAAAATAAAAAAAATTGTAATTCAACTGGCGGCAGCCCCTAAAAAACCTGGTTTTTGTTTGTTTGTTGATTTTCACTTCTTTAACAAATTCGGAACCGAACGACAGTTTTTTTTTTTAACTGAGACTATTTTTACACACGAATACCTCGTGACCTTACATTTTTCGAGAACCATTAATTTCGTATTGAAACGAATGAGTGTTCGTAAAAATCGCAATAATTCGATACCTTTGCAGAACGTGTAGGGAACTCGAGAAAAATTCTGAAAAAATTCAAGCGTCTTCCTCTAACGGTATACTTAACATTGACAAAGTTACAGCTAAATCTGAGAGGGCAGGTGCAAACAAATAATTGGGGGAACGACTCAAACATATACATAAGAATTTTCACTGAAAAAAATGTAAAGAAAATACGAAAATTAAAAAATTTCATCGCGACATCTGCATCTTTTTTATCTCATCAATGATTTACGAGAAATTGTTTTTCAAAATAGAAAACAGTTTTGAGGGATGTCTGTAAAAAATATATATATTTATTCTGCAAAAAATGGACCACCCTAACATATATATATGCACTTTTAAAACAGATTGGAAGTTTTTCTGCATAAACTCGTCAATTAAATTCAATGTTTATTTGTGATATAAAATTAATGTACTTTTACAGCAAATTTAATGTAACTTATTAAATTTCATTTACTTCTACAGTTAAATTAAAGTAAATTATTGAAATTACTATAACATACACTAATTTTTACATCGCACTTGTATATTAAATTTAGTGTATCAGTTTATAGAAACTTCAGGTACCTACTTGTACATTAAATTTCAAGTACATTTTTATATACAGTACAAACATACACTGTTAAAAAAGATTGGAAGTTTTTATTCATAATCTCGTCATCGAAATTTAATATGCTATTGTAATATAAAATTCATATACTTTTCTAGTAAAATTAAAGTAAATTATTGAATGTGCTGCACCATACATTAATCTTACATTACACTTGTATACTAAATTTGATATACTAGTTTATGAATAAGAACTTCCAGTAAAAGTACACTAAATTTCAAGTAGATTTTTTTACAGTGTATAGATATATACACTGTTAGAAAAGATTAGACGTTTTTATTCATAAACTCGTCATCGAAATTTAATATACAATTGTGGTATAAAATTCATGTACTTTTCCAGTAAAATTGAAGCAAATTATTAAAATTCAAGTACTTTTACTGTATTAAATTAAAGTAAATTATTGAATGTGGTGTATCATACATTATTGCTTCCACATAGAGGAAGCTTTGTTTTCGTGAAAATTTTTTTTTTTCGAGATATTCATGTCAGTACACTCAGAATGGGCCAAAACGTCGAGAAATGTGATTTAGAAAAAATGTCTGTAAGTGTGTGTGTGTGTGTGTGTGTGTATGTGTGTATGTTACACGGTCGACAAATGTAAACCTTTATAACTCGGCAATGCCTTGAGATATCAAATTGAAATTTGCACCATAGATAGAGAGATCAAGCCTCATCGTTCATACAGATTTTTGTTAAAATCCACTTCATCGTTAAATTATTACGCGTTTTTTAATTTTTTGAAAAATGTCTGTTTACGCGATAACTCTTTCAATTTTTGAGATATTGATCTTAAAATTGGTATGAATTTGAGCTTTCATACGCCGGTGATCGCTATTGAATTTGGTTATGATCGGTTGAACCGTTAAAATTTTATGATGTTTTGAATTTTTCAAAAAATTCACATTATCGCTCTATTGTAACTTTTGCAAAACTTAAGATAGCGAGCTCAAATTTTGTATATAAATGAAACAATATTCAGCCATTATATATGTATAATTTAGTGACGAACGGTATGAAATTTTTGATTTTATGGAATGTTGAATTATTTAAAAAAATATACATTATCATATTCACATTCGGAAATGCTCTAATAATCACGAAATAACGTAATAACGAAATAGAAAAAGTGAATCCACAACATGTATATTTATCTAATTAAAACAAGGATGTAAAGTAGAACCTTGCACATTGCTTCCTCATTATTTTTTGCGTTTTACAAAGCTTCCTCTATGAGGAATCTAAAAATAGAATAACATACTTCCTCATAGAGATAGTTTTGTAAGAAGCGAAAAATAATGAGGAAGCAATGTGCAAAGTTCTACTTTGCATCCTTTTTTTACATTACACTTATATACTAAATTTAATGTACTAGTTTGTGAATAAAAACGTCCAATAAAAGTACACTAAATTTCAAGTAGATTTTTTTACAGTGTATTCATTAGGGCTGTTAAAAAAAAACATAATTTTCTTATAATCGGTTGCTCCTGAAATGATGTATTGATATCACAAAAAAAAAAATTCGCGAAAGCTGGCAGCTGTGCAATGATATTAAGTACTGCCGCATCAAGGCCAAAATTCATGAAAAGCGGCAATTTTTATACATTTTTTTTTACGTGGTGAATCGCTCATGGAGATTGTGCTTGCTTTTGATAGACTATGAAATTGTGTAAAGACAGAAACATGTTCGATAATGTTTAGTACTGCCGCATCGACATTGAAGTTATCAAAATCAAAAAATTAAATCCTTTAAATCATTGAAATATTCGTCTGCTCATCGACTATTTCGTGCGATTTGAAATGAAAAAATGGCTCTTGAAACGGGACTCATGTATGATGATAATCATGATGATGATAAGCGATTTTCGAATTTTGGGAAACTGCGATATCGATGCGGCAGTACTAAATTTGGTCATACAGGACTCCCGTTTCATGAGCCATTTTGTCATTTGAAAACGTGCGAAATAGTCGATGAGCAGATTAATATTTCAATGTTTTAAAGGATTTCATTTTTTATTTTGTTAACTTCAATATCGATGCGGCAGTATTAAACATTATCGAACATGCTTCTGCCTTTACACAATTTCATAGTCTATCGAAAGCAACCACAATCTCCATGAGCGCTTCACCAAGTAAAAAAAAATGTCTAAAAATCGCCGTTTTCAATGAATTTTGGTGTTGATGCGGCAGTACTTAATATCATCGTACAACTCCCAGCTTTTGCGAAAACATTTTTTTTTTGTGATAATCAATACAGCATTTCAGGACCAGCCGATTATAAAGAAATTATGTTTTCTCACCTCCGGGCCGAAAGCGACAACTTTCGTTCCGCTGCGCGGAACGAAGTTCCCGGTTTTCGGCTCCGTCGATGAGAAAAATCGTATACACTCCTCGGGCAGTAAATAAGAAAGCCTCAGATTACATGTAATTGTCGGCCGAGGCGAAGCCGAGGACATTTCTTACTTTACTGCCCTAGGTGTGTAATATACTATTTTTTCATACTATGCCGAAAGTACGTCCCTCCTGCCGCGATATCACGGCAGAAAGGCTAACTTTTATGTCTCGGTAGAGACGCGCATGCACTCTGCGACAGCGGGCCGAAAGAAATTACTCGTGCACTGAGACCGGCCCACACACACACAAGAGGGCCGAAAGTCAAGAGTCGCTCACTGTGTTTATACACATGTCATTCATGTGTTGGTCAAGCTATACACGTGCCCTCTATACAACGGGAGTAGTAACTTATTCGCGCGCATTAATACTCTATACATCTTGCCTGCATAACCTCAAAGTTTATTTACAATTGATGTATGCTAAAGTTTAACAGTTAAGATAAATCAGTAAGTGATATATACTCGAAAACATACTAATAAAATTAGGCTTCCATAATCAAATTAATATTTTTTAGAAAAGTAGTGTCTATTCAGATGTATTTGATTTGATGCCTGCCCCCGACCAGCAACACTCGCTTCGCTCGTGCCGCAAATGTCGGGGCAGGCATCAATATCTTTCGATACAAAAATGCAATTTTTTTCGTACTTTCGGCCAAGTATAAAGAAAAATAGTATACACTACACAGGCAGAAATTTGAGAGCCCTGAACTGCACTCCATGATGCCCTCGGCTACGCCTCGGGCATCATTACGCGCAGTGCAGGAATCTCAACTTTCTGCCCTTGTAGTGTAATATACTATTTTTTAAACAGCCCTAGTATTCATATATATATATATTTATGTATCTATATGTTTGTACTGAAGTGCATGACGAATCTATTCCAATCTGGAATACTGGCACAGAGAGACCTCACACATCGCAACACCCCCGGAGCCCATTCTCCGATGCAGAGACTGTTGGAGCGCGTTGACAAAGTTAATTGTATAGAAAGTTTAAACAGGAAAAGCACATCCTCGTGATGTGAATAGAACTGTTGCAGTTCGGGGCGGGTTTGTGATGGTGCGTGCGAAGCAGACCGACGAAGGTCTATACCACACGAGAATATATATATATGCAATACGTAGCTCTATTGGTTGGTGGCTCTTCGCGGCCGCGTTCAAACACACCGATGGATAGACACGGGCAGACAGAGTTTTATGAAAGCCCCGACGGTGCATCGGTCCGGAAAGACCGTCTTCTCTACTACTCTATACATAGGCCCATTTCTATCTGCGAGAGATTCATTTATAGCGCGAGTTCATCTGGGCACTGGTTGTGGTCGAGACACGATATTATACGGACGGTTTATAGTAACGAAACACCGAACTATGTTAAGGAGGTTCTCATTCAGTTGCTCTTTTCAACGAGACTGTATCGACCCACATCCGCTTCTTAACTTTTAATTCCAACCCCTCTTCCTCTTTCCCTTTACGGTCATGGGTGAATTGTGATTTTAGTTACACGCAGAGTTTGCCTAATGTGGAAATCAAGATTATTATACAATTCGCTCTATAATAATGATATAATAATGATTATAAAAGCATGTTAATCTATTTTGGCTTCCTCATCGAGGAAGCTTTGTAAAAATGCAACAATAATGAGGAAGCAATTTTCAAAGTTCTACTTCATGGTAGCCGTTTTTTTCCGGAAAAAATTCCCTGACTTTTTCCTGATTTTTTCCTGACTAATTTATCAATTTTCCCTGACCGAAATTTTAAGGACATCTACTAAAAAATTGATAACGCAAATAAAAAAAAATGTATTAGAAACAGAAACGTGTTTTTGATAAGTTATTCATTTCTCGATCAACAACGAATAGTACTTTTGAAGATATATTTTCTCTTTCAAAACATAAACGTTCTTTGGAATTATAATGCTTTAAATCCGATTAAATAATTATGTGAAGTGTAATACTTATTTTAGTAATATATAACATTTTTTAAACTTTTTTGTTGAGTACTTCGACTTGTTCGAATAGATTTATGTTGTAATGTTTATATCAATTTTTATTTATTTTTTTTCTTTTCAAATATTTTCTGGTTGTTTCTTTTTTCCAAGTCTTTCTTTTATGGATTTTTATTCAGTTATTGAAACTTTGGCAACAATCTACTTTTTCCCTGACTAATTTCGATATTCCCTGACTTTTCCCTGATTCCCTGATCAATTTTTTATTTCCCTGACTTTTCCCGGTTTTCCCTCACCGCGGCCACCATGTATTTTGCAGCCTTGGTTAAAATTTTTTTAAATGGCATTAGTTTTGAACCCCTTGACAGATTCTCGCCAGATTCGAACTGATGCTTAGTTTACCCACACTCTACTTGTGGACCAAATTTGAGCCCGTTATCTTAAAAATTGTGGAAGTTACAGCACGAACAAAAAATTCAAAATGCCATAAATTTTTAACCCCTTAACGGATTGACGTCAAATTCACTACCAAACTTTATTTAATAACAGTCCACTTGTGGACCAAATTTGAGCCAGATATCTTAAAAATTGCCAAAGTTAGAGCACGAACAAAAAATGTAAAAAAAATTAAAAATGCCATAAATTGTGAACCCCTTAACGGATTGACACCAAATTTAATCCCAAACACTATTTGATAACAGTCCACTTCTGGTCCAAGTTTGAGCTGGATGTCATGAAAATTGCGGGAGTTAAAGCCCGAGCTGACATTCTCAAAAAAATTCAAAATGCCATAAATTTTGAACACCTTGGTGGATTAACTTCAAATTCAATTCCATACCTTGTTTAACTACAGTCTACTTGCGGACCAAATATGAGCCTGATGTCTTAAAAATTGCGGAAGTTAGAGCACGAACAAAAAATTCATAATGCCATAAATTTTTAACCCCTTAACGGATTGACGTCAAATTCACTCCCAAACTTTATTTAATAGCAGTCCCCTTGTGGACCGAATTTGAGTCTGATATCTTAAAAATTGCGAAAGTTAGAGCACGAACAAACAATGTCAAAAAATTAAAAAATGCCATTAATTGTGAACCCCTTAACGGATTGACACCAAATTTGGTCCCAAACACTATTTGATAACAGTCCACTTCCGGTCCAAGTTTGAGCCGGATGTCATACAAATTGCGGGAGTTAGAGCCCGAGCTGACATTCTCAAAAAAATTCAAAATGCCATAAATTTTGAACACCTTGATGGATTAACTCCAAATTCAATTCCATGCCTTGTTTAACTACAGTCTACTTGCGGACCAAATATGAGCCTGATGTCTTAAAAATTGCGGAAGTTAGAGCACGAACAAGAAATTCAAAATGCCATAAATTTTTAACCCCTTAACGGATTGACGTCAAATTCACTCCCAAACTTTATTTAATAACAGTCCACTTGTGGACCAAATTTGAGCCCGATATCTTAAAAATTGCGAAAGTTAGAGCACGAACAAAAAATGTAAAAAAAATTTTAAATGCCATAAATTGTGAACCCCTTAACGGATTCACACTAAATTTAATCCCAAACACTATTTGATAACAGTTCACTTCTGGTCCAAGTTTGAGCCGGATGTCATACAAATTGCGGGAGTTAGAGCCCGAGCTGACATTCTCAAAAAAATTCAAAATGCCATAAATTTTGAACACCTTGATGGATTAACTCCAAATTCAATTCCATACCTTGTTTAATGACAGCTTACTCGTGGTTCAAATTTGAGCCCGATATCTTAAAAATTGCGACGGCTATCGTGTTAACAAAAAATTGTGCACATACGCACACACACACACATACAGACATTTTTTCTAAACCACTTTTCTCGCCGTTTTAGACCATTCTGAGTATCCTGACACGAAAATCTCGAAAAAAAAAATTTCACGAAAACAAAGTTTCCTTTATGAGCAAGCAATATGTAACGATTATAATACAATGCGTAAACTTTTTACGATAATACTTTTGAAAAAATGCATTTAAAAAGCTGATGGACTCCGGTCGATGGCTCATTGGCAATTTATGGCAATTTATGTTAATATGTGATGAGAATTTTTATTTATAATGGACAGATAAAATGTCTTATATACATATTGTCAATAAATTACATGTACTACTAGTGCATTTAAAAATTAATGGAAGACTGTTCTCTTCCATTTTTTTCTATTATTTCTTCCAATGTTTGAACGAAAATTAGTATTTTCTTGCAGCTACTAAAATGTTTGCACTCAATTTTTAAATCATTATAGGTTATGACTATGAAATTATAATTAAAAAAAAAATTGTACTGTAAACTATAATTCTTGAATTAATAGGGATTAATGCAACAAAAAAAACGGATTATTTGTTTCAACTAACTGTTTATTTATTGTCTATGAATTTCTTGACATAACTAATTGGACGGTCACTGTAACATCCTAGCATTAGTTCCGACGACTGTTAATAATTAGTTGACGTGGATAGTACATGCAACAAACTTTATTATTTTGGCCAACTATTCAAATAGTATTGGTTAGTTAGTCTAACTATTAAAATAGTATTTGTTAATTAGCCTGACAATTAAAATAGTATTGATTAGTTAGTCCAACTATTAAAATCGTATTGGTTAGTTAGTCTAACTATTAAAATCGTATTGGTTAGTTAGTACATCTATTCAAATAGTTTTATTTTTTACTGATTTAAAAACAGTAAAAATTATCTGTTAATTACATACTGTATAGTCACCTCTAAAAAATCAAACCGGTCAGTGATAAAAACATTGCAAGCCTTCGTAGCGTATGCGTGTTTCAAAGCATCGTAATTACAAAAGTCATGAAAAAAACATTGTAGAGATAACATACGAATTCATAATATATTCATTATTATTTATATTGCAATAATATTACAAATACTTGTTTATTTATATTTACACTTGTCGGTAATTACAAATACAGAGTTGCAGATAATTATGACAATAAAAAAATATTAGTAGATATCCACTGATGTCACGAAATGATTATAAAAGTCATGAAAAAAATATTGTAGAGATAACATACGAATTCATAATATACTTTTTTTTTAAATTCATAATATACTTATTATTATTTATATTACAAATACTAGTTGATTTATTTTTGTACTTGTCGGTAATTACAAATGCAGAGTTGCAGATAATTATGACAAGAAAAAAAATATAAGTAGATATCCACTGATGTCACGAAATAATTACAAAAGTCATGAAAAAAACATTGTAGAGATAACAAACGAATTCATGACATATTTATTATTATTTATATTACAATAATATTACAAATACGTGTTTATTTATTTTTGCACTTGTCGGTAATTACAAATACAGAGTTGCAGATAATTTTGACAACAAAAAATATAAGTAGATATCCATTGATGACACGAAATGATTACAAAAGTCATGAAAAAAACATTGTAGAGATAACATACGAATTCATAACATTTTTATTATTATTTATATTACAATAATATTACAAATACGTGTTTATTTATTTTTGCACTTGTCGGTAATTACAAATACAGAGTTGCAGATAATTATGACAACAAAAAAATATAAGTAGATATTCACTGATGTCACCAAATGATTACAAAAGTCATGAAAAAAACATTGTAGAGATAACATACGAATTCATAACATATTTATTATTATTTATATTACAATAATATTACAATATTATAAATGCTTGTTTATTTATTTTTGCACTTGTCGGTAATTACAAATACAGAGTTGCACCCAATTATGACAACAACAACAAAAATATGTGTAGATATCCACTGACGTCACGAAATGATTATTTCATGCGTTTTTCCCCTAATATCGATATGTGCGAACCGTGTTGGCTGTCGCACGTGGAAAGTATTCAGTAGCAGTCCGGGAAAAGACAGCCGCCGTCATGTGAGCGCGAACGCGTCCGCGACGGCAGAAATACCGGCGTTACGAGAATAGTTCAACGTGACCGTTCAGCAGATCGATTTCTCCCACGAATTATTAAACGGCAATACTAGTATAAATGTGTATAGCTTGGTACGCGGTTGAGCGGTGGCAAGGTCGATGAAGGCTTTCGATACCTACGATGTTTCCTTGGTGCACACAATTTTACGCGATCTCTCCTCCCCTCCCCTACCCCATCGTTCTATTATCGAATTTATTTCCGCGGCTCGTTACTATCGGGTGTGAATATATATATATATATAGTGTGATATTTTCATATCCTAACAACATGACTGATGGGAGTGACAAAATACGCTCTGTCATCCCTCTGTCATCACTTTTGCCTGGAGTGTATTATAATAGCTAAAATAAAAAGAATAGATAGCACATTAAACACGTATTTTGAGAATCAATGACTGAGCGACTTATTTCTTCGTAAAAATATTTAAAACTCTATAATTCCATAGATATTTATGGTAGAATTTATTTGATAGTTATCAGCACTTAAAAAATGTGTTAAAAAAAATATTTTTGCTAAGGAGAAGAAGGCCGTTCTGAAATAGTTATTGTGTACTTCCTGTTTGAGTTTAATTCTGTCTGTTAATCTCAGATGGAAGAGTCATAATTTTTTAATCAATCTGCGAAGCAAAAATGAATTCGCAAGTCTTTGATTTTTCATGTTGCAGGTAAAGTATTAGATGCACTGGAGAGTTATGATTGACTTTCTACATCAAAATTATATTTTATATATTGAAGTATCACTGCATATTGCAGCCTTGTACCGGGGTTATTCTATTTTCTGACGCCACAGACATACAAATGCATATATTTTTACTAAAATCTGCACTGAAAAAAATTAATAAAATAGTGTCAACCGGGAGGTTGGTAAAATTTTCGTTGTGTCAAAGGAATATAGCTTGAGATAGCTACAGACTCTTCTAACCAATAAAATAATTTTTAATAAACTTCAACTACATCTCGATGTTGTGTTTCAACTGAAGATTTATTTCATTGAGTCCCGAAAATGCTAAGCGAATCGTAGTGTATGCTGTACTGATAAAAAAGTAAGATTGAAAGAAGACGTGACTACACTGTTAGAAAAGATTGGAAGTTTTTATTCATAAACTCGTCATCGAAATTTAATATACAATTGTGGTATAAAATTCATGTACTTTTCCAGTAAAATTAAAGCAAATTATTAAAATTCAAGTAGTTTGATTGTAAAATTAATGTAAATTATTGAATGTGCTGTACCATACATTAATTTTACATTACACGTGTATACTAAATTTAATATACTAGTTTATGAACAAACATTTCCAGTAAAAGTACACTAAATTTCAAGTAGGTTTTTTTTACAGTGTAGTACTTATTTGGAGTGCCACTAATCGTTGAGCGAATTACACGTTCTACTTCAATGATCGAAATGATTGTCATGAAGAAAGCTCATATAATTTATTGCAAAAACTACACCGAAGGAAAAAATTTCCTTCATTCAAAGACATTTGATAAAAATTCAAACCTATGAAACATTTCTTTGAAATCAATGAAATAATATACTTAAGCTAATATTATATTTTCTTTGAATGATCATAAATTCAATGAAATGTAGTGACATTGAATTAATGAAAATTTTCCTTGAATCAAGGAACCGTTTTTCATTGATTTCAAAGAAATCGTTTTCGAGACACTAAAAGAAAAATGTAACCTATAAAATGATATATCGCTAAAGAAATGAAAGCATGGCAAAGGGTGGTCTAAAAAAAATGTTTTTTCTCCCGACTCCATTAAAATTATTCCATTTCGCGTCCTCAAGGGGGGGAGGAAATCGCTCATTTGTTATGAGTAACGTACGCATGCGCAGTGCACTTTCATTACCTCTCTCGGGAGGTAATCAGCACATTTCTGCCCGCGCGAGAGTAATAAAAGCCGTACTATGCATGTGTGTCGTCATTTGTTCAAAATGAGCGTATTCTCCGTCCTTGTTGCACACACGAAATGTGGTTACCTTCTAGCGAAACCGGGAGAAAAGTATAGTACGTTATATGGGAGGGGTGCAACTTTTCACCTCGTGTGAATTTCAAACTTCACTCTCGGTGAAAAGTTGCACTTCCCTCCCTTGTAACCAGTGATGTAAAATGACCGTCATTTTTTAACTGTGTCGGTCATGCGTCATTTTGACCGTCATGTGACGTCATATTCAATTTTGCCGATTTTTCTAAGTAAAAATGACTGTCATGTTCATTTACGTCATGTCACATAACCGTCATTTTTATTCACGTCATGTCACATAACCGTCATTTTCATTCATGTCATGTCACATAACCGTCATTTTCATTCACGTCTTGTCACATAACCGTCATTTTCATTCACGTCATGTCACATAACCGTCATTTTTATTCACGTCATGTCACATAACCGTCATTTTCGTTCACGTCATGTCACATAACCGTCATTTTCATTCACGCTATGTCACATAACCGTCATTTTTATTCACGTCATGTCACATAACCGTCATTTTCGTTCACGTCATGTCACATAACCGTCATTTTCATTCACGTCTTGTCACATAACCGTCATTTTCATTCACGTCATGTCACATAACCGTCATTTTTATTCACGTCATGTCACATAACCGTCATTTTCGTTCATGTCATGTCACATAACCGTCATTTTTATTCACGTCATGTCACATAACCGTCATTTTTATTCACGTCATGTCACATAACCGTCATTTTCATTCACGCTATGTCACATAACCGTCATTTTTATTCACGTCATGTCACATAACCGTCATTTTCATTCACGTCATGTCACATAACCGTCATTTTCATTCACGTCATGTCACATAACCGTCATTTTCATTCATGTCATGTCACATAACTGTCATTTTCATTCACGTCATGTCACATAACCGTCATTTTCCTTCACGTAATGTCACATTACCAGCATGACGTACATCTATATAGATGTAAAATGACGGTCACGATATATTTTGTAATTTTTTCCTTCACGATGGGTTCATGCGCACCTTATTTTTCGGATCTTGGTCATTATTGTCATGTTCGTCATTTTAACACTCGTCATGTGACGGTTCTATGACAGTCATATGACTGTCACGTGACGGTCACGTTTCCGTTTTACACCACTGCTTGTAACGTAATGTACTATTCTATTTCATTAAAAGGAAAGAAACATTTCCTGAAAGTCAACGAAAAAAATGGAATTCACCCATTTCTTTGGAATGAATGCATTCGTTTTTTATATAATTTGCTGCGTCGAGTTTTCAGCCTCAAAACATGTATTTGCACCATAATACGAGAATCGTGTTTTAAATATTAATTCTTTTTCTTTTTCCATATTATGTATGCGATGCGAAAGTAAAAAAAAATCAGACAATTTCTCGGAAAAATGGAGTCATATATTTGGTGCGTTGAAAAATAAATGCAGCCTCGGGCTTTTTCATTTCTCGGATTAATTTACGTGAAATTTTATGGAAAATTAATTTTGTACCTTTTATGAAAAGGATTAAATATGTTTTTAGAAACACTGTAGGTTATTATTGTGAGATGAAAATTATGAGTAATATTTTTTTACAAATATCCTTTTCAAAAAATAATGGGGTATTACAACTCTGCCTGCATCTCTCATACTTTCACCATTGTGCTTCGGTCCTTGGAATAAAGCTACCATTATTATGAATACGTGCTGCAGGTTACAGATATGGTCACCTGTCGTTACATTGTAATATGTATTCTCTTCTTATTTCATAATATATTTAATATGTGTAAGTTCACAAAAGTGACCTACATTTTAACTTTATAGTTCGATTACTTACAACAGTTGCTGTCATCTCGTTACTACTGAATTCACTTTATTGGTTGCGCGAACCACTCTATTATTCCACGAACAATTTGATATTTATGTTTTTTAAAAAGAATATCCTACCATGTACATAAAAAATGTATAAACATTTCGTTCAACGTAAATATTAATTTTTTTTTATAAATATGTAATGATAACATTTTGATAAAAATTTTGTACCATTATATTTGGGTATTTTAAAGAAAAAAAATCAATATCAAAGAATTGATGGAATTAATTATTCTTTCCAAATTATGTCGTTTAATAATTTCTCAACTGACTGAAAAAAATTAATTTGTATTGAATACGTGATGGTCGTTGCAATTTTTGTGATTCGTTTTTGAAAACATAATTTTTATTCAGAACAAAAAAAAATTTGGGAAACAAAAGAAATAAACTGTTTTATTAAATAAATAAACAAGTTACGATTTGTCAAGGCAACGAGCGTTGACTGAGTCAGCAGCGCTACGAATAAATAGTTTTTAATATGCTTTAAGGTAGTTCGGTGATGAAGGGCCGAAGTCAAAACAATGATTATTATTTTGTTATGGAATCATTTATATGTGTATATATAACAAAATATCTCATCAAGAAGGTTTATGGCGACCTAAAAAGCCCGTTAGACGTTGATTTTCATGTCAAATAATAAAATTTCATGTGAAATAAATCACAAGGAGATATATTATAGCGCATCTCTTGACTAGTTTTTCAGGTTGTGCCAACTCCTGAATGTTTGATTTATGAAATGATTTACATTTAACTATTGCATTATCATGGCAATATGATGTAATACGGTCACTTGTTATTAATATTTTTGATGGAAAAAGCCGACAAACGTCGTAAAATGCAAGTAATTTTTTTAAATAACTATTTTACGGATTCGCGAAATCACGGCAGCGACTCGGCAACGCCGCACAGCTGATACCGTTGGCACGACCTGACAGTGAAGGCGCACAATTCAAATTGTAAGATAGACCAACCTCGAAACGGTGGAAAATTTTCATAAAACAAAAAAGTTAATTCGAGTAAAAGAGCTCTTGAAAATCTTGAAAACGCGAGAGAGAAAAGAGTACATAAGGTAAACGCCCCAATAGCCGGCCATCTTAGAGAACAGGAAACTGTAAAGTTATATTTCTTATACTAAAATGACCTTTCTATAATTCTAACCATAACTAATGCAAAGCTTAGCTTTTCTACTTTTCGAAAAGTATCCATTAATTCACGTCAGGGGTATAGTTTTTTGTTAAAGTTAGGAAAGAATTGAGAAAGTCGATGGACTAGTACCCGACCACCGATTTCAGGTAATGTCTAAATACCCGACCAAGCATGCCCTTATACGCAACCACCCGCCGATACGAGGCTATGCGATTCGTTGAAACTTCATTTTCTTTCTTAAATTACACGCAACGTTTGGGATAATTTATGATAAATAATAACTAATAAAAAGGCTCACCGTGACGTGCAACCGGCATCAACTTGACATAGAGGTTATGTTCGCTGAGTTTGTGTTGGCCGGAAATAGGCCGCGGTTGGATATCGGTACAGCATACTGCGGATGCGCCCCAATAGCCAACCATGGAAATTGACGACTTAGCAGTGGTTTTTCGCAAATTTTAATGGAAGATTTATAAAGTCTATTTATTCACGAATACCCCAAGCCACGAATTATTGTGGAAATCGTGAAAATAACAGCGTCATAAGCTTAACAACGTTACGACAATTCTTAACGAACTGGCTAAAAGATATGCGCCGATTCTCTGAGCGGCGTCTGCAGTGCACAATATCTTTAAAAAACGTCAACAAAAAAATTAATGACTATTTTTATTATTGGCCTATGCAGACATAAAGAATTGCAAAAATGGTAGCACTAGTTATTTATTTATTTCATATTCATAATTTCTTAATTTTAGTCAATATTTGTGTCAGTGGTTGGAGACTGGTACATGGTTGGGTACCGGGGCGTTTACAGGTAAACGCCCCAATAGCCGGCCATCTTAAAGAACAGGAAACTGTAAAGTTATATTTCTTATACTAAAATGACCTTTCTATAATTGTAACCATAACTAATGCAAAGCTTAGCTTTTCTACTTTTCGAAAAGTATCCATTGATTCATGTCAGGGGTATAGTTCTTTGTTAAAGTTAGGAAAGAATTGAGAAAGTCGATGGACTAGTACCCGACCACCGATTTCAGGTAATGGTTAAATACCCGACGAAGCATGTCCTTATACGCAACCACCCGCCGATACGAGGCTATGCGATTCGTTGAAACTTCATTTTCTTTCTTAAATTACACGCAACGTTTGGGATAATTTATGATGAATAATAACTAATAAAAAGGCTCACCGTGACGCGCAACCGGCATCAACTTGACATAGAGGTTATGTTCGCTGAGTTTGTGTTGGCCGGAAATAGGCCGCGGTTGGATATCGGTACAGCATACTGCGGATGCGCCCCAATAGCCAACCATGGAAATTGACGACTTAGCAGTGGTTTTTCGCAAATTTTAATGGAAGATTTATAAAGTCTATTTATTCACGAATACCACAAGCCACGAATTATTGTAGAAATCGTGAAAATAACAGCGTCATAAGCTTAACAACGTTACGACAATTCTTAACGAACTGGCTAAAAGATATGCGCCGATTCTCTGAGCGGCGTCTGCAGTGCACAATATCTTTAAAAAACGTCAACAAAAAAATTAATGACTATTTTTATTATTGGCCTATGCAGACATAAAGAATTGCAAAAATGGTAGCACTAGTTATTTATTTATTTCATATTCATAATTTCTTAATTTTAGTCAATATTTGTGTCAGTGGTTGGAGACTGGTACATGGTTGGGTACCGGGGCGTTTACAGGTAAACGCCCCAATAGCCGGCCATCTTAAAGAACAGGAAACTGTAAAGTTATATTTCTTATACTAAAATGACCTTTCTATAATTGTAACCATAACTAATGCAAAGCTTAGCTTTTCTACTTTTCGAAAAGTATCCATTGATTCATGTCAGGGGTATAGTTTTTTGTTAAAGTTAGGAAAGAATTGAGAAAGTCGATGGACTAGTACCCGACCACCGATTTCAGGTAATATCTAAATACCCGACGAAGCATGTCCTTATACGCAACCACCCGCCGATACGAGGCTATGCGATTCGTTGAAACTTCATTTTCTTTCTTAAATTACACGCAACGTTTGGGATAATTTATGATAAATAATAACTAATAAAAAGGCTCACCGTGACGTGCAACCGGCATCAACTTGACATAGAGGTTATGTTCGCTGAGTTTGTGTTAGCCGGAAATAGGCCGCGGTTGGATATCGGTACAGCATACTGCGGATGCTCCCCAATAGCCAACCATGGAAATTGACGACTCAGCAGTGGTTTTTCGAAAATTTTAATGGAAGATTTGTAAAGTCTATTTATTCACGAATACCACAAGCCACGAATTATTGTGGAAATCGTGAAAATAACAGCGTCATAAGCTTAACAACGTTACGACAATTCTTAACGAACTGGCTAAAAGATATGCGCCGATTCTCTGAGCGGCGTCTGCAGTGCACAATATCTTTAAAAAACGTCAACAAAAAAATTAATGACTATTTTTATTATTGGCCTATGCAGACATAAAGAATTGCAAAAATGGTAGCACTAGTTATTTATTTATTTCATATTCATAATTTCTTAATTTTAGTCAATATTTGTGTCAGTGGTTGGAGACTGGTACATGGTTGGGTACCGGGGCGTTTACAGGTAAACGCCCCAATAGCCGGCCATCTTAAAGAACAGGAAACTGTAAAGTTATATTTCTTATACTAAAATGACCTTTCTATAATTGTAACCATAACTAATGCAAAGCTTAGCTTTTCTACTTTTCGAAAAGTATCCATTGATTCATGTTAGGGGTATAGTTTTTTGTTAAAGTTAGGAAAGAATTGAGAAAGTCGATGGACTAGTACCCGACCACCAATTTCAGGTAATGTCTAAATACTCGACGAAGCATGTCCTTATACGCAACCACCCGCCGATACGAGGCTATGCGATTCGTTGAAACTTCATTTTCTTTCTTAAATTACACGCAACGTTTGGGATAATTTATGATAAATAATAACTAATAAAAAGGCTCACCGTGATGTGCAACCGGCATCAACTTGACATAGAGGTTATGTTCGCTGAGTTTGTGTTGGCCGGAAATAGGCCGCGGTTGGATATCGGTACAGCATACTGCGGATGCGCCCCAATAGCCAACCATGGAAATTGACGACTTAGCAGTGGTTTTTCGCAAATTTTAATGGAAGATTTGTAAAGTCTATTTATTCACGAATACCACAAGCCACGAATTATTGTGGAAATCGTGAAAATAACAGCGTCATAAGCTTAACAACGTTACGACAATTCTTAGCGAACTGGCTAAAAGATATGCGCCGATTCTCTGAGCGGCGTCTGCAGTGCACAATATCTTTAAAAAACGTCAACAAAAAAATTAATGACTATTTTTATTATTGGCCTATGCAGACATAAAGAATTGCAAAAATGGTAGCACTAGTTATTTATTTATTTCATATTCATAATTTCTTAATTTTAGTCAATATTTGTGTCAGTGGTTGGAGACTGGTACATGGTTGGGTACCGGGGCGTTTACAGGTAAACGCCCCAATAGCCGGCCATCTTAAAGAACAGGAAACTGTAAAGTTATATTTCTTATACTAAAATGACCTTTCTATAATTGTAACCATAACTAATGCAAAGCTTAGCTTTTCTACTTTTCGAAAAGTATCCATTAATTCACGTCAGGGGTATAGTTTCTTGTTAAAGTTAGGAAAGCATTGAGAAAGTCTATGGACTAGTACCCGACCACCGATTTCAGGTAATGTCTAAATACCCGACGAAGCATGTCCTTATACGCAACCACCCGCCGATACGCGGCTATGCGATTCATTGAAACTTCATTTTCTTTCTTAAATTACTCGCAACGTTTGGGATAATTTATGATAAATAATAACTAATAAAAAGGCTCACCGTGACGTGCAACCGGCATCAACTTGACATAGAGGTTATGTTCGCTGAGTTTGTGTTGGCCGAAAATAGGCCGCGGTTGGATATCGGTACAGCATACTGCGGATGCGCCCCAATAGCCAACCATGGGAATTGACGACTTAGCAGTGGTTTTTCGCAAATTTTAATGGAAGATTTATAAAGTCTATTTATTCACGAATACCACAAGCCACGAATTATTGTGGAAATCGTGAAAATAACAGCGTCATAAGCTTAACAACGTTACGACAATTCTTAACGAACTGGCTAAAAGATATGCGCCGATTCTCTGAGCGGCGTCTGCAGTGCACAATATCTTTAAAAAACGTCAACGAAAAAATTAATGACTATTTTTATTATTGGCCTATGCAGACATAAAGAATTGCAAAAATGGTAGCACTAGTTATTTATTTATTTCATATTCATAATTTCTTCATTTTAGTCAATATTTGTGTCAGTGGTTGGAGACTGGTACATGGTTGGGTACCGGGGCGTTTACCTTACGGGAGTGCAAGTTAAAGTCGAATTAGCAGGTCTGAAGTACGAGGTTCATAGATACCGATTAGTAAACATAGCCACGATTTCCAAAGGGATGAAATACAATTCGTGTGCCACGATTCTTTCTTTCGACTTCGTGGAGTTTGAGAAGAGACAGGGCTTATCACGGATAATCTATTCAGGCTATTATCGATCAGTCTTTATATCACTTCACTTATAATTAAAATAGCGACTCTTTATACTTTGTCACAGTTTTCACAAGTAGAGATTTAGTATTTCAATTGCCGCGCGCGCACGCGTATGTGACTTTCATATATACTACTATCAAACGTCACGAGCCCGACGTGCGACGGTGTTGCCGCGTCGCTACTGTCGATTCGGGAAAGTAAGTCATTCAGCACCGAAATTTTATCTTTTATTATTAATTTCTGAAAAACTATGCGGTTGATCGGGTTCATCTTCAACCGTTTGCTCCGTCACACTGTCCTCTTTCTATTAGTATATTTGTTACAGTCATATTTTGTAATAGATTATGAGAAAACTCGGGTTATTCATACGATAGCCCCGGTTTTCCTATAAGACCAATATTAAAACTACCTACTTTTGAAATTAAATATCTAGAGAACGGTACGGTTAATCATCTTTTCTCGGGGCTCTATTTATTAAGGAGAGTTCAGTCTTTCGATATAAAAAATAAAATAAAATGTTTTTAAAATGTTTTAAAATATTAACCAATATTTGAGGCACTTAGAATGTTTTACGATCAAGTCAGACAGAAAATTGTCATGTGAAGGCAACATTCATTTTCTTTTATAACTTGGCATCGATTTGCTACCGCGACTCTTGATACAATGGTCAATTATACAGCAATATTTCGATCATTGAGTTACAAAGCTCGAATTTTCAGGAAGGCAATCCTGACAATTTCGACCAGCAAATTATTATTTTTTTCATGAATAAGTAATGATAACATTATTATAAAGTTGTGTATATTTTTCTGTGAGGAGTTTAGGGTATTATAAAAAAGAATTAATGGAATTGAAGACAAAATAATGTTTTTTTTAAGGTAAATAATAATGGAATAGCTATATCTTTTCTACTTACCGGATAAGTCGTTTAATTATTTTCCTACTGAAGGAAAAAATAAAATTACCTCGATATGTATCGACAGTTGTCATTTCTATGATTCGTTGAATACAGTCTTTGAAAAAATAATAATTAATTCAGTACAAAAACAATAAGATAATAGTATTAAATAAATTGGTTAACGTAATAAATAAACAATTGACGGATATTCCTGAAGGCAATGAGCGTTGAGTAAATTGTTTTCAATGTATTTAACAATATTAGCCAACATTTGAGTCACTTTTAAGAATGTTTTAAGATAGAATGGCCAACTATACAATAATATTTCGACCAGCAAACATTTCTTTTTTTTCATGCATAAGTAATGATAACATTTTTATAAAGTTTTGTATATTTTTCTGTGAGGAGTTTTGGGTATTATAAAAAATAATTAATGGAATTGAAGACAAAAAAATATTTTTTTAAAGGTAACAATGGAATGGCTACATCTCTGCTACTTACCGAATAAGTCGTTTTATTATTGTCCTACTGAATGAAAAAATAAAATTACCTCGAATATGTATCAACTGTTGTTATTTTTATGATTCGTTGAATACAGTCTTTGAAAAAATAATAATTAATTCAGTACAAAAACAATAAGATAATAGTATTAAATAAATTGGTTAACGTAATAAATAAACAATTGACGGTTATTCCTGAAGGCAATGAGCGTTGAGTAAATTGTTTTTAATGTATTTCAAAATATTAACCAACATTTGAGTCATTTTTAAGAATGTTTTAAGATGCAATGGCCAACTATACAATAATATTTCGATCAGCAAACATTACTTTTTTTCATGAATAAGTAATGATAACATTTTTATAAAGTTTTGTATATTTTTCTGTGAGGAGTTTAGGGTATTATAAAAAATAATTAATGGAATTGAAGACAAAAAAATATTTTTTTAAAGGTAACAATGGAATGGCTACATCTCTGCTACTTACCGGATAAGTCGTTTAATTATTTTCCTACTTAATGAAAAAATCAAATTACCTCGAATATGTATCGACCGTTGTTATTTTTAAGATTCGTTGAATACAGTCTTTGAAAAAATAATAATTAATTCAGTACAAAAACAATAATCTAATGGTATTAAATAAATTGGTTAACGTAATAAATAAACAAGTGACGGTTATTCCTGAAAGTATTGAGCGTTGAGTAAATCGTTTTCAATGTGTTTTAAAATATTAGCCAACATTTGAGTCACTTTTAAGAATGTTTTAAGATAGAATGGCCAACTATACAATAATATTTCGACCAGCAAACATTTCTTTTTTTCATGAATAAGTAATGATAACATTTTTATAAAGTTTTGTATATTTTTCTGTGAGGAGTTTAGGGTATTATAAAAAATAATTAATGGAATTGAAGACAAAAAAATATTTTTTTAAAGGTAACAATGGAATGGCTACATCTCTGCTGCTACTTACCGGATAAGTCGTTTAATTATTTTTCTACTTAATGAAAAAATAAAAATTGCTCGAATATGTATCGACCGTTGTCATTTTTATCATTCGTTGAATACAGTCTTTGAAAAAATAATAATTAATTCAGTACAAAAACAATAAGATAATAGTATTAAATAAATTGGTTAACGTAATAAATAAACAAGTGACGGTTATTCCTGAAAGCATTGAGCGTTGAGTAAATCGTTTTCAATGTGTTTTAAAATATTAGCCAACATTTGAGTCACTTTTAAGAATGTTTTAAGATAGAATGGCCAACTATACAATAATATTTCGACCAGCAAACATTTCTTTTTTTCATGAATAAGTAATGATAACATTTTTATAAAGTTTTGTATATTTTTCTGTGAGGAGTTTAGGGTATTATAAAAAATAATTAATGGAATTGAAGACAAAAAAATATTTTTTTAAAGGTAACAATGGAATGGCTACATCTCTGCTACTTACCGGATAAGTCGTTTAATTATTTTTCTACTGAATGAAAAAATAAAAATTGCTCGAATATGTATCGACCGTTGTCATTTTTATCATTCGTTGAATACAGTCTTTGAAAAAATAATAATTAATTCAGTACAAAAACAATAAGATAATAGTATTAAATAAATTGGTTAACGTAATAAATAAACAAGTGACGGTTATTCCTGAAAGCATTGAGCGTTGAGTAAATCGTTTTCAATGTGTTTTAAAATATTAGCCAACATTTGAGTCACTTTTAAGAATGTTTTAAGATAGAATGGCCAACTATACAAAGATATTCCGACCAGCAAACATTTATTTTTTTCATGAATAAGTAATGATAACATTTTTATAAAGTTTTGTATATTTTTCTGTGAGGAGTTTAGGGTATTATAAAAAATAATTAATGGAATTGAAGACAAAAAAATATTTTTTTAAAGGTAACAATGGAATGGCTACATCTCTGCTACTTACCGGATAAGTCGTTTAATTATTTTTCTACTGAATGAAAAAATAAAAATTGCTCGAATATGTATCGACCGTTGTCATTTTTATCATTCGTTGAATACAGTCTTTGAAAAAATAATAATTAATTCAGTACAAAAACAATAAGATAATAGTATTAAATAAATTGGTTAACGTAATAAATAAACAAGTGACGGTTATTCCTGAAAGTATTGAGCGTTGAGTAAATTGTTTCCAATGTGTTTTTAAATATTAGCCAACGTTTGAGTCACTTTTCAGAATGTTTCAAGATACAATGGCCGACTATACAATAATATTTCGACCATTGAGTCACAGAGCTCGAATTTTCCGGAAGGCAACCCTGACAATATAGAGCTGGTCGAAATTGCCACGGTGCTGTGTACCCAGCGATTCGTCACGAGCATTTTAGGCAGCTACCCAATGAAGGCACGTGATACCCAGGAAACTCCACGAGCTGTGAACGACCTCGAGGAGCGTGTATACATTTTCCACAGTACACGAGAATATTGCTCTCTGCTTTTTGGATTTTCGTTTCTCTCGAGTGGCAATATACTATTTCTAGTCGAATGATGTCGTGATAGAGTCCACAATAATTAACAATTACTATTTAATAAATTTAAATACAAATAGGCCTCCCTTCGTTTAATTTACATAGGCATAAAGGGTTATTTGCATATAATCGTCTATTTTTGCATTGAGATAATTTTAACAACGCCTGTTCGTGTCGAAAGAAAAAAAGTATCATAGAACTGATTGTATCCAATTTATCAAAGTCCGAAGTGCACTTAATTCAGTCCTCGTCGATCATCCGTGTCACACCGAGTGACACCGAGAAATCGGTTCTATTATCCTAATAGGTACTGAGATAAAGCTTTAGGTTAAACCAGCCGAATTTAATTTGAGCCAACGGGGTTTAGTTGGCTCTAAGTAAATTTATTAGAACTACACGGAGAAAAAGGCTTAGTTAAATCGACCAAGGCGCTTGGTTATATATGCGCCAACTAAGTTATTGCTTAGACCAACCAAGTTATTGGTCACATCAACTAAATCATCTTGGTTAGTCAATCAATAACTTGGTTAGTGAATCAATAACTTGGCTAGTCAATCAATAACTTGGCTAGTCAATCAATAACTTGGTTAGTCAATTAATAACTTGGTTAGTCAATCAATAACTTGGTTAGTCAATCAGTAACTTGGTTAGTGATCAATAACTTGGTTAGTGAATCAATAACTTGGTTAGTGAATCAATAACTTGGTTACTCAATCAATAACTCGGTTAGTCAATCAATAACTTGGTTAGTCAATCAATAACTTGGTTAGTCAATCAGTAACTTGATTAGTCAATCAATAACTTGGTTAGTCAATCAATAACTTGGTTAGTCAATCAATAACTTGGTTAGTCAATCAATAACTTGGTTAGTCAATCAATAACTTGGTTAGTTAATCAATAACTTGGTTAGTCAATCAATAACTTGGTTAGTCAATCAATAACTTGGTTAGTCAATCAATAACTTCGTTAGTCAATCAATAACTTGGTTAGTCAATCAATAACTTGGTTAGTCAATCAATAACTTGGCTAGTTAATCAATAACTTGGTTAGTCAATCAATAACTTGGTTAGTCAATCAATAACTTGGTTAGTCAATCAATAACTTGTTTAGTCGATCAATAACTTGGTTAGTTAATCAATAACTTGGTTAGTCAATCAATAACTTGGTCAGTCAATAAATAACTTGGTTAGTCAATCAATAACGTGGTTAGTCAATCAATAACTTGGTTAGTCAATCAATAACTTGGTTAGTCAATCAATAACTTCGTTAGTCAATCAATAACTTGGTTAGTCAATCAATAACTTGGTTAGTCAATCAATAACTTGGCTAGTTAATCAATAACTTGGTTAGTCAATCAATAACTTGGTTAGTCAATCAATAACTTGGTTAGTCAATCAATAACTTGTTTAGTCGATCAATAACTTGGTTAGTTAATCAATAACTTGGTTAGTCAATCAATAACTTGGTCAGTCAATAAATAACTTGGTTAGTCAATCAATAACGTGGTTAGTCAATCAATAACTTGGTTAGTCAATCAATAACTTGCTTAGTCAATCAATAACTTGGTTAGTCAATCAATAACTTGGTTAGTCAATCAATAACTTGGTTAGTCAATCAATAACTTGGTTAGTGAATCAATAACTTGGTTATTGAATCAATAACTTGGTTAGTGAATCAATAACTTGGTTAGTGAATCAATAACTTGGTTAGTGAATCAATAACTTGGTTAGTTAATAAATAACTTGGTTAGTCAATCAATAACTTGGTTAGTGAATCAATAACTTGGTTAGTCAATCAATAACTTGGTTAATCAATCAACTTGGTTAGTCAAACAATAACTTGGTTAGTTAATCAATAACTTGGTTAGTCAATCAACAACTTGGATAGTCAATCAATAACTTGGTTAATCAATCAATAACTTGGTTAGTCAATCAATAACTTGGTTAGTCAATCAATAACGTAGTTGCCGCATATATAACGAAGCGTCTTGGTTGTTTTAAGCCTTCTTTTGCGCGTAGCAGAATAGAGTTGTGTCGACTTGACGTAAGATTCAGCATGGTGAGACTCACGATGAGCAAGCAACATAAAGTTGGATCCATAAAATAGAATTCAAACCAATATAAACGCAGTTGGTTCAATTGAATTTCATTCGAACGAAGCCATATTTAGTTGGCTCACTTAAATTAAATTGAAACGTCGGTTCCATCCAATTTAATCTCAACCGATCTATATTCAGTTAGGTATATTTAATTTTATTTGAATTTTTAAAGATTGCTACATATTTTATTACTATTTATTATTATTTTATTATTATTTTCATCATATTTTATTTTATTTGTGTCTAGCGACATAAAGTTGGATCTATAAACGTGAAGTTAACCCAATGTATATACAGTTGGGTCTATTGAATTTAATTTGAGCGAAGCCATATTCAGTTGGTTCGCTTAAATTAAATTGAAAATTAAGTTAATTTGAACTGACCTATATTCAGTTGGGTAAATTTTATTTAATTTTTATCAAGCCACATAAAGTTGGGTCCATAAAATTGCATTTAAACCAATATATATTTAGTTGGCTTAATTGAATTTATACCAATACATATTCTCATATTCGTTATATATAGTTGGATAAATTTTATTTTATTTGTATCATGCTGCATTAAGTTGGATCCATAAAATTGAATTCAAACCAATGTATACTCAATTGGTTTAATTCAATTGATTTTGAACGAAGACAAATTCAATTCATTTGGGTAAAGTTCAATTTTAAGTAAACTATATATTCATTCCATGAAATTATTTTAAATGAACGAAATTATTTTTATATTCGTGCTCGATACAGCTATATAACATGGTTAGCTCAAGTTCATCTTAAATTTTGCTATATCCGTCGCCAACTATACTGCCAACTATATTAAGTCACCTAAAATAAATTTACTCCAAGCCAATTGCTTCTCCCAAACTAAACCCAGTTCACTTCATCAAAAACGTTCTTTTTTTTAGTGCCTAAATCGTTGAACGATAAGAAGAACGTAATAACACGAGTCAACGTCGCAGCGGAAAATAATAGATATAATCCGATGTGATATCAAGGGGAGACCGCTGCGACACGAAGTCATATTCGAGGAAATGAGAGAGAAAAAAAAGACAGGAAAAAAATAAGCGTGTCCTAAACCGGAAAAAAACGACACGCAACACACTGGTCACACTTGTACTTCATATTTTGTATGTTTATATACAGCACATACCTACGTGTGATATATATGAATACATATATTCAGACGTGTAAGTATATTTTTCTCCCCAAGTTGGGGATTTGAACACGTGACGGTTCATCTTCTTCGTAAGATATGGGTACATTTGGTACTCAATATATACGGGGCATTCCATATCAGATGCCCATAAAAAAAAAATCTGAAATTTTTTCTAAAAATCAAATCAAATTTCAAATAAAAAAATGGTTGATTGTACTCTTCAATCATTTTTTATTTTAACTAAAACATTAATATCTCGAAAATGGTTTACGCAATCTAGAATTAAAAAAAAATTAAAATACGCGTCTTTTAATGGCCTATAAGATGAACATTTGTTCAAATTAAATTACGTAGTTTTGAACGATATTAATGGGAAATTATTTATTAAAACGTGTTTTAAGGTAAACAGCATCTTTTATTTTACCGAAAATTTATATTTATATTATGGCAGACAAAATAAAATTTTCTGTCGAAATCATTTTAACGGCCAAGAATTTTTAATTCATAAATCAAATTCGAATCCCATGAAACAATTTCGACAAAAAATTTGTTTTTGCCTAACTTTGCCTAATTTTGAGAAAAATCGCAAAAGTTTGTCCCAACGAAAAAAAAAAATTACTTTATTACGTCAAAAAATGGCAGAATTTTTTTTTACCGGCTATGAATATTTTTTTATTAAAAAATACATCCAAAAACTTAAATTTTATGCATGAACAAATTTTTTGTACGATTGAAAAAAAATTGTTATTAAATTTCGGGCAAACCATAGGTGCTAAAATTCTGAAATAATTTATGGACCCTCGTGATACTCTGATAAACTTTTGAAAAAATTATAAACTCTTTTTGGCGGCCATGCTAAATTTGGGCGGCCCACTTGCTATGGAATGAACCATATATAGTATATTGTACAAATATTCATGATATATATATACAAAATATACTACGTTTATATACGTGTTGTATAATATATTGAGTCTGGCCGCGCGACGCGTAACGTGAGTGTGGCGCGCGCGCGCTGTTCTCTCACAGGCTCGAGCTATTCCACGGTCGAGGAACATAAGGTGGGACGTCGTTTCGCAGAGAGTGCGCGTCTTGGAAACATAGCGGGGAGATCTAGTGCGGATATTCTTGGCATCGAGGCTCATGTGGGACACAGTAGGCTAAAATCATACCGGGTTTTTGCCTCGAATTACTTCTCTCGCCCGGTGGTAGTATTAGGACGTATTATACTCCTCTCTTACCGTACTTATTCCGATTTTCCGCTGTCGTGCGTACAACGAATTTCAAACGCGATAGAGCGTAATGAGGAATTTATCTTTTCAATTTAAAATGTTGAAGTTTTGCATTCCATTGCTGATGGGGACAAATTATTGTAAAATATATAAATAGTAATGATAATGTCGATTATTAACATTTGAAAAAATGTTACCCTTGTATTTCGAAAACCTTAGCAGGCCGCGAAATCTTAATAAATAATTTTTTTTTGTTTTGCTGCATTCCAACCATGCAAATGTTGACAGCGCCGTTTATGCCAGTCACATGTGAATTACGTGAGCAAATCTTGACTCATTTTTCATGAGTTCCGTAATAATAGCAATTTTTTGAATGCGTATTTAAATAGTTCATAATTTTCTTTTTTTTTGCGGAACTTCTTCTACGTTGGAAATTTAGTTGATTAATCACGGTATTAAAGGCTGGTCACGTTTTTCTCATAAAATTTGAGAGATTACTGATTTTTTAAATATTTTTTTTCGAAAACGCTGTTTTTTTTAAATATAAGTATTTCGCTGATAATTAAAAAAATGATAATTCAATATCGATATTTTTTTTAAAGTCCATTACTAAATCGAAGCTTAGGACTTAATCTATTTCATTTTTTTTAAATTTTTACATATTTTTAGAAATAGCACGCAATAAAATCAAAACTGTAATTTTAGTACTTTTAACAAAAAGTTCGAGTCCAAGCATTCAACAAAACGTTCTGTCAACTAAACAAAACAAAAATAAGAATTGATACATTTACAGTTTAACAAACTATTTTTGTACTTTTTTTGTAAGACTTGAA